>AP025075.1:4183979-4194708 GCA_036186865.1 Eustoma russellianum | reverse complement strand
ACCTTTAAGACTAAATTTGGATTGTACGAATGGTTAGTTATGCCCTTTGGTTTAACCAACGCCCCTAGTACTTTCATGAGGTTAATGAATGAGGTCTTAAGGAAATTCATAGGGAAATTTGTAGTAGTTTACTTTGATGACATTCTTATCTACTCCAAAACCCTAAGTGAACATCTGATCCATCTTAGAGCTGTTTTTGTCACCCTACAGAAAGAAAAGTTGTATGCTAATTTCAAGAAGTGTTCTTTCTGTCTGGAGAAGGTTACATTCTTAGGATTTGTGATTAGTGCTGAAGGAATTGAAATGGACCAAGAGAAAGTTAAATCCATAACTGAGTGGCCAACCCCTAAGTCTGCTGGAGATTAGGAGTTTTCATGGATTAGCTAGCTTCTATAGACGTTTTGTGAAGGATTTCTCTACCATAGCTGCACCCTTGAATGAGTTAGTCAAAAAGATGTAAGTTTTGAATGGGGAGAATCACAACAACAAGCCTTTGAGGAACTTAAGAAACGTCTAACTTCTGCACCTATCCTGAGATTGCCCAACTTTGATGAAATGTTTGAAGTTGAATGTGATGCCAGTGGAGTTGGCATTGGAGCTGTATTGCATCAAGGTAACAAACCTGTTGCCTACTTTAGTGAGAAATTGAAAGGAGCTTCCATAAATTATTCAACCTATGATAAAGAATTGTATGCCCTTGTCCGTTCTTTACAAACTTGGCAACATTATCTGCAACCTAAGGAATTTGTGATTCATACTGATCATGAAAGCCTAAAGTATCTAAAAGGTCAAGGAAAATTGACAAAAGACATGCCAAATGGGTTTGAATTCATTGAACAATCCCTTATGTGATCAGTATAAGCAAGGAAAAGAAAATGTTGTTGCTGATGCATTATCTCGTCGCTTACTTTGATTACTACTCTTTCATGTAACATGTTTGTTTTGAGTCTATCAAAGAGATTGTATCATTCTGATCATGACTTTAGTTCTATCTATCAAGCATGCATTGATTCACCTTTTGCTTAAATATTACTTGCATGATGGTTATTTTTTTAAAGAACATAAGTTATGTGTACCAATGTGTTCAATTAAGAGAGTTGTTGATAAAAGAAGCTCATGGAGGAGGTTAATGGGTCATTTTGGCTCGTTAAAAACTTTGGAAACACTTAAGGAGCATTTCTTCTGGCCGCAAATGAAAGCACATGTTGATAAGGTATGTGGACCAATGTATTACTTGCAAACAAGCAAAATCTAGAACAACAACCACATGGATTGTACACTCCCTTATCTGTTCCAAACTCACCTTGGACTGATCTTTCTATGGACTTTGATTGGGATTGCCTCGATCCAAAACTGGTAAAGATTGCATCTTTGTTGTTGTTGATAGATTTTCCAAAATGGCACATTTCATTGCATGTAAGAAAGTTGATGATGCTATTCATATTGCTGATTTGTTCTTTAAGGAGATTGTTAGATTGCATGGCATGCCACGTACAATTGTTAGTGATAGAGATACAAAGTTTCTAAGTCATTTCTGGCGTGTTTTGTGGAGTAGACTTGGTTACTAAATTTTTATTTTCTACAACCTGCTCACCCACAAACCGATGGTCAAACTGAAGTTGTTAATAGAACTTTGTCTCAACTGTTACGTGTTGTCATTCAAAGAACTTAAAGAATTGGGAAGACTGCTTAGCTTATATTGAGTTTGCATACAATAGAGTTGTTCATAGCGGAACATTGCATTCTCCTTTTGAAGTTGTTTATGGCTTTAACCCTTTGTCCCTGCTTGATCTTGTTCCCATACCTGTTCATGAACCGTGTTAGTTTAGATGGTGAACGAAAAGCAAAACTGTGAAAGAATTGCAATGAAAAGGTTAAGTCACAACTTGAAGCTAAGAATAAAGTGTATGCCAATAGAGCCAACAGGAATCGTAAAGTTGTTATATTTGAGCCTGGAGATCCTCGTTTGGTTACACTTAGAAGAAAGATTCCCTAAGGAAAGGGACTCAAAAGTTTAAGCCAAGAGGCGATGGACGTTCAAAGTGTTGAAACGGCTTGGTGATAATGCCTATGTTCTCGATCTTCCTGAAGAAAGGTATGGTCCTATCTCTAAAACTTTAATGTTGCTGACCTTTCTCCATTTAGTTTGATTCAGATTCGAGGACAAATCCTTCTCAAGTGGAAGGGAATGATGAGCTACAACAGCCTAAACCTTGTGGATACAAACACTGATGATGACACCACTCACTGCCCCGCACAGTCCCATAACAAGGAGTATGGTTAAGAAGTTATTACATTGTGTTGAATCATTTCTTTACAGGCATGAAGAGGATGAACCAAGCAGAGATGATGTCCATTGGGTTTATATGATACAAGCTTTGATCTAGTTGTATCAAAAAGCTGTTGTATATATCTTTAGTTGTTCTTTTTAATATTGTTGGTTGGTTAACCTTGTTTTAGGATAGTTTGTGTTGTATTATTGCCTTGTCTTTCAGGTACACGTACTTAGCTTGAAAATGCAATTAGAATCTGAATTTTTGTTCAAGCAAGGAGGTGATAAGCAAGTAGCTTACAAGCAAGGAGGTGACAAGCACCCATGTCAAAATCTGAAATTGTTCTTCAAGTTAAGCATGGATAGACAGCTGCTCAAAAGCATTAACCAATTGGAAGAAGTCTTGCAAATGTTCAAAACCAATCAAAAACAAGTTGAAGACAAGCAAGCAAGCTGCACAACAATTGATCCAATCAGCTCTTTTTGAAGATAACGGCTGATCAAGGCAAAATTGTTTGAAAATTCAAAGCCAAACTTACAACCAATCAAAGGCAATTCAAAGCAAGCTGCTCAAAGTATTATCCAATCAAATTGATCAAGAAAGATGGTGAAAACAAGCAAGGAAGAAACGGCAAAGCACACCAGCTTTCTTGGAACCAAAATTGTTCAAAAGCAAGCATGTTCTTTTAGTTTTGTACTTTGTACTTTAAAACCTTGTACCCTTGTAAATTTCGTTGGCTATAAGTAGAATAGGAAGCTGAATGTAAAAAAAAACCACAATTCAAACATATTTCAATCAAAATTTCCTTTAAGGAATTCTCAACTTTTCTAGTTGAAGTTTAAACCACTAACGGTTTCTTTCAAGTTCAAAGCTAGAACTTGTTAGTATTACTTCATTTTTGGTTTACCAGCATCTTAGGGTCTCAATGAGGTTTTAGATGTGTTGGAATGCCAAAGAGGAAGAGGGTGTTGGTATAAATTGAGCAAATAACAAACGGTTACAGTTCAAGGGGTGTCATTGTGATGTTTCTTGTGCCATAGCCGAGGTTCAAATCAGTTTGGAATAGAAGACAAAGTCTTGGAAACGTTTTCTAGCCTTTATTTGGCTCATCAGTGCCTTGTTCAAATGTAGCTTCCTTTAATGAACTACTTAGTTTAATTAACTAAGTACTTCACTTAATGAAATAGTTTAGTTCATTAATGGTGGCACCTGAAAATAGTATAAACACAACAAATGTTTGCCATTTGATGTAGCTTTAACGCTTTATGTCTCGTTATACGGCAACATTATATATGAACAATATAAGGCAACTTATAGGCAATATGTCATGCACGTTTATGTCATGCACGTTTTTATGCAATATGTCATGCACGTTTAAATCATGTATTTTTGAAATCACTCAAACCCCTTTATCTCTACACCAAGGTCATGTCGCGCTTGAAACATTGCAAAAAAACTATTGCTAGCATGATTCATGCTTTTGGTCACATGAAAAGTGAAATTGAAGATCTTAAAAATAACTTCTCGAGCTCCCAAGGAGAAAGTGCTAGTCAAGGTTGAAGAAACCCCCAAGTAAAACCTTTTAACGAAGGAACATCTTTTGGTGGTGAATCTTGGACTGAATATCGTGGAAACATGTTCCACAGAGGACGTGGTAGGAGTCGTGGTCAAATGGTGGGTCGTAGGAACATTTCATTTGAGGATAGATTTGATGATCCCCCTGAATATAATGACTGTTATCAGGAAGAGAGGTATTATAACGACAGGTTTGAAAGAAGTGAACCCCGTGAAGAGGAGTCATTACAACTAACTGAATATACCTCCCTTCCAAGGGAAAAGTGACGCTGAGGCATACTTGCAATGGGAACTTAAGGTAGATCATATGTATTCATGTACTAATTATTCTTAGTTGGGCCAAAGTTTGGTATGGCTACTTTTGAGTTTGTAGATTATGCTTTACTTTGGTGGGAACATCGGCAAAACGCAAGAAGACGAGCTAGACAACCTCCTGCTGTCACATGGGCATAACTCAAGCAAGAGATGAGGAAGAGGTTATATCACAGTCCTATGAAAGAAGTGTCTACCAAAAGCTTCAACAACTCTCTCAAGGTAAAAAATCTGTTGATGAATATTACAGAGTTAGAACATTTGCTTACCAGGACAAAACATAGAAGAAGCTGAGGAGGCCACAATGGTAAGGTTCTTAGCTGGCCTTATAAGGAAATTGCATTCAAAGTGGAACTACACCCCTACTCAGAGTTTGGCTTTCTATGGTTCACACATATTGAGAAAATGGAAAAGACAACTTAAGCTACGTAACCTCTTTCCCTTCTTTTCGGCCTAATCCTTCAAACTTTTCCAAGGTAGAGCCTAGTCTAGTTTCAGACCTCCACAGAGTCAAGGCCTTGGATTTCAAGGGAAGGCGCTTCAAAGCTTTCCAAAACGTCCCACAACAAGCAAACTCTCCAATCATGGACAAAGGCAAAGCAAAGGTGGGAAGGTACTACTTCTAACCTAGATTCTGTGATATTCAATGTTTTAAAATGCTTAGGTAAAGGACATTTTGCAAATCAATGCCCCCAACCCTAACGCATCCTGTTCATTGAGGAGCTTAATGAGTACTATTCTGAAGAAGAATTGGAAGAGAGAATGAGGAAGTTGACAAAAACGTGATGGAGGAAGAGGAAGAAATAGTTGAAGAGAGTAATGAATGTGAAAATAAAGAGTTCTTAGTTGTAAGATGTAAAATGTTGCAGCATTGAATTTGTTAGGAAACTTGATTTAACCCTTAATCAATCACCCACAATCCTTATAGACCTCACTTGGCTTAATGATTGTGGAGAAGTTAAGGTTAATAAACAAGTCTTGATTCCTTTATCAATTGTTGGCTATTCTGATGAGGTCTATGTGATGTAGCACCTATGCATTCAAGTCATATCTTGCTAGGTAGGCCATGGCAATTTGATAACAAAGTAACATATATTGGCTACTTAAATAGGTATTCCTTTAGGCATCACAACAAACTGTTTAAGCTGCACGCACTACCCCCCACAAAAGCTGTTTGAGGATCAAAAAAGAATGACCAAAAGTCGAAATTATCCAAAGGAAAAGGAATTGGAAAGTATCCTCCTTAAGAACATTCGTTCGGACAAAGCTGAATTAAAGGGGAAAGAACTTGTCATTTCTGTGAAAATAAAGATAAGAAGAAGAGTCCTTTCTTTGCACACAAAGTGAGGTTGTTCCACTCAATCAATTCCAACAAAACCGTGTACATCTTACTTTACAAAGAAACCTTTGATGCGTGAATCCGTGGGTTCCTAAGTTTTCCATCTCCAAACGTCCTTCACTAGGGTTTAGGCACAAGGAAGAAGACATCCCCTTGCTTCCTTATTGATGCAAACAAATGCTTCAAATGAGCAAGAACCAAGACTTCAAGATGGTCTTGATCAGGCAAACCGTATGCTCGTGGAAGGCACCTTAGAGCAATGGCAACACCTTGAAAATGCTCGACTTTGAAGGATATTATCCTAGGTTTTTAGTGCAAAACCAAGAAAACAAAGTCTCACAAGATACGGAGAAAAGATCAAATATTATTTCATAAATTCTCTAAGCTAGCATCACACAGCCAAAGAGCCTTATTTATAATCTGTGTCATCGATTTTTCTAGCCTTGAGATGATCAAATATCATCTCAAATAAACTATCTAATAAATGTTTTAAAATTGAATTTTGTTTGAAATTCAAAACTAAAACAATTCTAGCTAAAATTTTGATGAGGGATCGGGGATCCTATCAAGAGGTCATGGGTCCTATGACAAGGAGGGCTAGAGAACTTGGACATCAAGTTGGAATCTTCTTGTACAAACATGTTCACGATGACCTAAGGTTCATTGGGTTCATTCATTGAACCTACACTATGAACGTGTATGAGGTGCGTGTGTGTGAGTATCCTTTATTTTGAATATTGTCTTGTTTTATTGCGATCCTGGCTTATATTCCAAGCCAAATAGAGGGTCCACAAAGGGGTTAGAGGCGTGTGCACCCTACAAAGGAGACAAAAGGAATGTTGTCTTGAGAGGAATCTTTGTTGTCTCCACAAGGACAAATTCAAATATGATCCAAGATGGAATTCCTTTTTCAAAATTAGCTCAAATATCTCCATCCACCAAAGGAAGGGCCGGCCACTTGGAGTTCAAACAAGGAGGATCAACTTGAAATTAAAACTTGAACTCAAATGCAACCATGATTTCAATTTCAAGTTCCAACCAATTTGAAACTTCAATTTCAAGATGGAAGACATCAGCCACCCTTTTGAATGAGCCACACGCCCCTTTTTGAAGAAAGAAGGAGATGAGATAACAAATCAAAGTTGAATCTGAATTTTGAATTCAAATTCAAAATCAAATTGAATTCAATCTTCAAACCACCCTTTGAATTCAACTCCAAACACTTTATCATCATCAAATCATACTTCAATGCCCTCATTCCTTCATTAAAATTGGCTAGAAGGAGGTGGGAAAGATAACCAACAACCAATTCAAAGTGCACTCAAAATTCAAACTCAACTTGAATTCAAACTTCAACCAACTTTTGAATTCAACTCCAATCACCTTCTCATCATCAAATCAGGCCTCAAACATCCCCATTACTCATCAAAATCAGCTGAAAAGGATTGAAGGTGGCGATCAACAATCATTTCAAATGTTAGCTAGAATTTGTTTAGTTTTGAATTTCAAATAAGTTTCAAATTTTAAACACTTGTTAGCTAGTTCAGTTGAGATAATATCAAGCCATTTTAAGGCTTGAAAGGGGCGGCATTTAGTCTATAAATAAAGCCCTTGGGGCGTGCAAAAGTAGGCAGATTTTGGATGAAATAAAATCTTGATATTTCTTCACATCTTGTGAGACTTTTTCTTGGTTTTGCATTAAAAACCTAGGTTAATACCCTTCAAGGTTGAGCATTTTGAAGGTGTTGCAATTACTTAAAGGTGCCGTCCAGGAGGGTCATTTTGGTTTACCTGAATAACGTCTTGAAGCCTTGGTTCTTGCTCGTCGAACCATTCGTTCGTTTCACTGAGGAAGCAAGAGGAAGTCTTCTTCCTTGTGTCTAACCCTTTGTGAAGGACGTTTGGAAGGTGGAATTGTTGGAGCCCACGTCTTGCATGCATCAAATTTGAAATGTTTGTCGATTGCCTTTTCCTCTTCATCCAGCCGTGCATGGGGAACCAATGAGAGTGTTGGAGACCTGATTTGATGGTTAGAAAGTTGTGGGAGTTAAATTCAAAAGTTGGTTGAAGATTGAATCCAAATTGAGTTTGAATTTGAATTCAAATTTGGATTCAAATTTTTGAGTTGTGATCCAATCTTTTTCTCCTTCAAATTTGGGCGTGTGTTTTGATTCTCCAAGGATGGTGGATGACTTGTCTTGTATTTGAAATTCAAGTCTCAAATTGGTTGGAACTTGAAATTGAAATCATGTTTGAATTCGAATTCGAGTTTAACTTCAAATTGATCTCAATTTTTGAACTCAATTGGCTGGCCTATCCTTGGTTGTTGGAGATAATGTTGAGCTAATTTTGACAAGAAATTCCAGCTTGGACCGTGTTAGAGGTGTCCTTGTTGAGACAAACATTCTTCTCATGGCAAACATTCTTTTTGTCTCCTTCTAGGGTACATGCCTTAAAACCCCATATTGTGGACCTTCGTTTGGCATGGAACTTTGCATGTACATTCCACCTCCAAAAGTCCTTCACTAGGGTTTAGGCACAAGGAAGAAGACTTCCCCTTGCTTCCTTAGTTATGCAAACGAATGCTTCAAACAAGCAAGAACCAAGACTTCAAGATGGTCGTTGATCAGGCAAACCGTATGGCCCACCTGGACGGCACCTTACAGCAATGGCAACACCTTCAAAATGCTCAACTTTGAAGGATATAGAAGTGCAAAACCAAAAAACAAAGTCACACAAGATATGGAAAAAAGATCAAATATTATTTGATAATGCTCTAAGCTATCATCACACGGCCATGAGCCTTATTTATAAGCTTTGTTGGAGCCCACGTCTTGCACACATTAAATTGGTATCAGAGCCCAGGTTACTCTATTCCACCATCTTCTATCATTTTCTTTTCGTTGGAGTCTATTTCATTTCAAGTTCAGTTGTGTCTTTCTTCTACCCCAATTCTTCACGTCATTTGTCTTCCATACATATATTAAAAAAACAACATCCTAGGGTTTTTGAGTCTTTGCATTTTGCTGCATCTTGCTATTCATCATTCAAGTGTCATCTCTTTTATTTTTAGCGTCACCATCTGATCTGAGTCACTCAAAATTGAACAAGTTAGGGTTTGTGCATTTAGGTTACATTCAGCTCTCTTTTTAATACTACAATCATCAGCTTATAAAGCTACCTCGGTTTGAAATCATCTTGTTGCTACCGAAGTTTTTAGTTGGTGATGATTGTATGCATCTTGTGATTCACATTGTGATTGATTTCATGCTTTAAAACCAGCTATTCATACATGTGTGTTCCTTCACAAGTCACTTTCACCTCTTAACCAAAAGGCCTAAACCAATTTTGCCGAGCAAAACCAGAATCAAAAGTTCCCAACTCATTCAACCCTAGAATTTGAACTTGGTTCAATTCTGTTCTAAAACCATCCACTACCCAAATTGACCACACATATCTTCAATTACCAACCCAAATAGCCCATATATACCATCCACTCAGTTCCTAAGACTCAATTCCTACAAAGACCCAAAAACGACAAAAAATTCCCAAATTGAAAACCCTAACCCTAATTTTGTCCAACCTCAATTTCCCTCACTTCCAAGGTTATTTTACTGCAATTAAAGGTAGCACGTTGCAATTCAAAAACATTGCACTAGTCTGCTCACAAACGAAAATTCTTAGGGCAAAAGCGTGAAATTCCAATCCTACCCCTGATAAAAAAAAGGGAGGAATCTGAACTTGCTGACGTTGAAAACAGCAAGAAAAGAGAAAAAACAAAAGAAAAAGTTAATAGAAAAGGGAGAAAACTTTTGTGCGTTGTCTGAAATTTTTTTTTTGGGTGCAATTTGACAACCTTAGATACCATCTTCCATTTTACTATACAAACCGTCCTCCCCAAATTCATTCTCCTTATATTGGTCTTCTTGAACCAATCACAAACTCGGATGCTCGATTATTGCATGACTTGAACCATTTTGTGGATAGTAAGTGCATAGAATCAAAATTAACTAAAGATTGCCCATGGCAACCCTTAGTTCATCTTTGGTTCAACCTTATACATAAAATTTGGTTGCTTTCTTTCTTTGAATATTAGTAGAAAAGTTCAAGTTTGTATCTATTTCTCCTGATTCTGTTTTGATACTATTTGGTGCAAATTGAAAGCAAAAGGGAGAAACAAGCGGAGATCATTGCGATTTGGAGAAGCACTGTCAAACATTTTCTTAATTGATCACTTTGAATCTCATTAACTTCAGGTTATCCAAGAAGCAAAGTGGTAAGAGAGTGGAAATAAGAGAAAGAGGAGTGTTCATATTTTGTTTTTACTAATCAATTAACGTTTGCTTGTCTTTGTGTTAGTTAGTTTCTTTTCTTTTCTTTTCGTTTTTGTTTGATCACTTTAGGTAAAACATGGAGAGTAGCACTCATTCCGCATCTAGCAAGTCAAAGGAGGCCGAAACTGTTGACAATACACAACAACAAATGCTGGAGATGTTAAACAAACTCATGCATGACAACGAGATAATCAAACATCGATGGGAGGATGTTGAAAGGAGCCAAAAGACGAGCGATGGACAACGCACAAGCAGGGCCGTTCCCATGCCACAAACACGGTGCCACCCACATGAAGAATAGGATGACAACCTTAGACCACCGCACATCGAGCCAAGAAGGTTTGTTCCTCCCACGCAA
The DNA here is from genome assembly GCA_036186865.1 of Eustoma russellianum. Classification (NCBI taxonomy): domain Eukaryota; kingdom Viridiplantae; phylum Streptophyta; class Magnoliopsida; order Gentianales; family Gentianaceae; genus Eustoma; species Eustoma russellianum. The sequence continues at coordinate 4,184,517 of AP025075.1, read as the reverse complement.
CCAAGGAGGTACGCTCCAAGAAGGTACAATGATGATTACATTCCATTTGAGCACGATGATTATGACTTTGATGACCACCCTCCCCGTGGTTACCAAACAAAACACCCTTTTCCCACAAGATGACGATTTTCTGGAAACAAAGATAAATATTCCAACGTTTTATGGTAAAAGTAATACGGAGGAATATTTGGAGTGGGAAACTAAAGTGGATATAATCTTTTCTTGTACCAACTACACTGAGTGACAAAAGGTGAGGTACGCTTCTATTGAGTTTTCAGGTTACGCATTAAAGTGGTGGACAAATTTGTGTCGAAATAGGACTAAAACAAGACAACCTCCAATTGTCACTTGGGAAGAAATGAAGTTTGAAATGAGACAACGCTTTATCTCGAACAATTTTGAGAGTTCTATTTTCATCAGTTTGCAAAAATTAAGGCAAGGTTCCAAGAGTGTAGACGAATTCTATAAAGAATTAGAAATCTTGTTGGAAAGGCCTAACTTGCAGGAACCCGAAGAAGCAACCAAGGCTTACATGGTC
>AP025075.1:4172180-4182946 GCA_036186865.1 Eustoma russellianum | reverse complement strand
TTGTGGAATGCATGAAAAGTGAGAACAAAAAACAAGAGAGTAAGGAAAAGAGGTAGTACCCATAGGTGTCAACGATTCCAAAGAGAAGTGTGGGCATTTTGCAAAGAAAAGAGAGGTCACACAAGCCCTTTATAGCAACCGAACCGTGCTCATCCTCATTTCAAAGCTGTGTCATCTTTCAATAGAAGAACTTCCACCAAATCTCCCTACCTCTATTGTGCCCCTTATACAAGAGTACGATGTTCTATTTCCCACCAAGCCACCATCCAGATTACCACCTATTAGAGGAATAGAACACCAAATCGATTTTGTCCCAGGAGTCGTTTTACCAAATCGACCGGCCTATCGAGCCAACCTGAAAGAAACCAAGGAAATCCAAAGGCAAGTAGAGGAACTCCTAGTGAGTGGACAAATCCGAGAGAGCCTAATCCCGTCAGCCATCCCTGTCATTCTAGTACCCAAAAAGGATGGATCTTGGAGAATGTGTACCGATTGCCATGTCATAAACAAAATTACCGTCAAATATAGGTACCCCCATACATAGGATGGATGATATGTTGGATATGCTGCATGGATCTAGATATTTCACTAAAATTGACCTTAAGCAAGGGTACTTCCAAGTGCGGATAAGAAAAGGAGATGAATGGAAGACTGCATTCCAAACCAAGTTTGGAATCTATGAGTGGTTAGCGATGCCCTTCGGGCTAACTAACGCCCCTAGCACCTTTATGAGGTTGATGAATGAAGTCTTACGAGCATTCATAGGACGATTTGTTGTGGTTTACTTGGACGATATCCTCATCTATTCCAGAACCATAGAAGACAACCTTGACCATATTAGGGCCGTTTTTGAAAAGCTTAAGCAAGAACAACTTTACGCCAAGTGCTCTTTTTGTTTGGAACGATTAGTATTTCTAGGCTTTGTCATTTCGAATGAGGGAGTAGAAATGGACGAGGAAAAGGTTAGGTCAATTGTGGAGTGTCCTACACCTAAGAATGTAGGGGAAGTTCGCAGTTTTCATGGACTTGCAAGTTTTTATAGACGATTTGTCAAAGATTTTTCATCCATAGCTGCACCCCTAAATGAGATTGTGAAAAGAAGATGTGCCTTTTAGGTGGGAAAAGCCACACCAACAGGCATTTGATGAGCTTAAACGGAGGCTAACCACTGCACCCATACTTAGGTTACCAAATTTCGATGAAACCTTTGAGATTGGGTGTGATGCAAGTTGAGTGGGTATTGGAGATGTATTGACACAAGGTAAGAAACTCATAGCCTACTTTAGCGAGAAGTTTAAAGGTGCTGCATTGAATTACTCTACCTATGATAAGGAACTTTATGCCCTAGTGAGATCCCTAGAAACTTGGCAACACTACCTTCAACCTAGAGAATTTGTGATCCACACTGACCACAAAAGCCTTAAGTATCTTAAAGGGCAAGGAAAGTTGAACAAGAGACATGCCAAATGGGTAGAGTTTATAGAGAAATTTCCTTACATGATTAAGTACAAACAAGGAAAGGACAATATAGTTGATGATGCTCTCTCTAGGAGATACACGTTAGTGACTACATTATCCTCACGGTTCTTAGGATTCGAATCACTTAAGGAATTGTACCCCTAATGACCATGATTTTGGCACCATTTATGAGGCATGTAAAGAGGCACCATTCGGAAAATTCTGCATGCATGAGGGATACCTTTTCAAACAGCATAAATTGTGTGTTCCTCAATCGTCCCTACGAGAAGCATTAACTAGAGAAGCCCATGGGGAGGGTTAATGGGTCATTTCGAAATGTTCAAAACCATTGAAACCCTTAAGGAACATTTCTATTGGCAACACATGCGAGCAGATGTTGAGAGGTTATGTGGTAGTTGCATCACTTGCAAACAAGCCAAATCCAAGTCCCAACCACATGGCCTTTACACGCCCTTACCCGTCCTTGATTCCCCTTGGATTGACATTTCCATGGACTTCGTTTTAGGACTTCCTAGGTCTCAAGGAGGGCGCGATAGCATTTATGTTGTGGTAGATTGATTTTCAAAAATGGCACATTTCATTGCATGTAGAAAAGTTGATGATGCCACACATGTTGCTGATTTGTTCTTTAAAGAAATTGTGAGATTGCATGGCATGCCACGTATAATTTTAAGTGATAGAGATACGAAATTTCTGAGTCATTTTTGACGTGTTTTGTGGGCTAAACTTGGTACTCAATTATTGTTTTCTACCACAGCTCACCCAGTTTTATGGACAAATTGAAGCAGTTAATCGTACTCTTTCTCAAATTTTGCGTGCCATTTTGCAAAAACATCTTAAACATTGGGAAGATTGTTTACCATATATCAATTTGCATACAATAGGAGTGTCCATCACGGTACATTGCATAGTCCAGTTGAAATCGTGTATGATTTTAACCCCTTGTCTCCCCTTGATTTGATTCCTATTCCTGTGCATGAACTTTCAAGTCTTGATGGTAAACAAAAAAGAGAAAAAGATAAAGAAACTGCATGAACACATAAAAACACAACTTGAAAAGAAAAACCAAGCATATGAAAAGCGAGCCAACAAACATAGAAAACAAGTTGTGTTCGAACCAGGAGATTGTTAGTGTATGTGCCATAGGCCATGATTTGGATATTTATGTTATGCATTTATGTCACGCCCTATAGTTCGTTACCGTGACATTAAGAATGTCAATATATATTTATTTATTATAATATGTTTATGTAAGATATATTATAATTGTTGATGTCTTTGCATGGTGCATAGCATGGCCTCAGGACCTATGTGATTGACTTAGTCATATTTTTGTTTTGGGTTATTATGGCCTGCGTGCCGCTGTAGTTTTGTTGTATTTTATTATACAAGTAGTTAGGTTTTTCTTTATTATTGTAATAAATGAAGAATCAAGCTACAAAAGTGGTGATGGCGACACATACCAAGGACGAGTGGATTCCATGGAGATGGAGGCACGAGCTCAAGACAAGAAGATATGTATCATTGCAAATGTTGTAATAGGAAGTCTTTCACATAGGGTTTCCTTTATGATCTTCATTTGGTCTCATGAAGATCATATTTAGTTTGGCCATGCTATGTCACGTTTACATATTTATCATTTTGTATGAGATGCGTGGATGATAGATTATATATGCATATAGGATGCTACGATATAATGATATGCAATGCAAGACATAAACCAAGTTGAACCCTCATCAATAATTTAAGTCTTTATGCCATCCATGCCTTAAACACCTATTAAAACTGGGATTGTATTAAAGTAGGTATTGCCAAAGCAATGTGCTTTAAACATTCCTAGCTACGTAGGATGAGTAATAGTGCTACTCATATGTTTAAAATTGGTTAGACTTAATTGGGCTATCAAAACGGTTTTGGGCCCAAGGCATTAGATGGAATCTAACATACAATGATATATGATGTCATTATTCCATAAATTCTAAGAGTTACATGAGATGTAATTGGTAAAGAAGTTACCTACCTAAATAACTTAATTTTAAGCGTCATGCCAAAGCTGAGTTTAGAATTAAGTCAAATATGGATCTTAGCTCACTAAAATATTTCTTTTTGAGGGTTATGTTTTAGTGAGAGTTTTATAAATTTTAACCTCATTATTAATAAAGTGTTACTTTGCATGTTTTGTAGATCATAAATGGCTGCTAATAACAATTCCACCTTATCGCTGCGATCAATCCTTGAGAAGGAAAAATTAAAAGAATGTGGGACTAATTTTGTTGATTGGTTTCGAAACTTGAGAATCGTTCTCAAGCAAGAAAAGAAGTCCTACGTGCTCGATGACCCTGTCCCTGAACCCCCTCCTGCTGATGCTTCTGTTGCTGTTAAGAACAAATATAAGAAGCATGTGGAAGATTCCAATGACATAGGATGTCTAATGTTGGCAACTATGTGTTCAGGACTTCAGAAAGACCTGGAACACTTAGAAGCTTATGAGATGAGTGTGCATCTCAAACAAGCTTTCCAACAACAGGCTAGGCAGGATAGGTTCGACACCGCTGTTGCACTTTTTGACTATAAGATGTCTGAAGGTGAATCTGTTAGCGCTCATGTTCTGAAGATGAAAGGCTATATAGATCACCTTGCAAGACTTGGATATCCCCTGAGTTTGGAACTCGCCACGGATTTGATCCTACACTCTTTGCCTAGCAGTTTTTCTCAGTTCGTCATGAACTACAATATGAATAATATGGAAAAGTCCATTCCTGAGCTACATGGTATGCTCAAAACTGCTGAGGGGAATATCAAGAAGCCTACCCATGTATTGAGTGTCAATACCAAGCTAATGAAAAAGAAAGCTAAAGGCAAGGGTAAGGCTAAAAGTGCAAAGGGTGCAAAAGGGGCAAAGGGTCAAGCTAAACCGAAACCTGGTCCCAAGGCAAAGGTTCCTAAGGAAGGAACTTGTTTCCATTGCAACAAGCCTGGGCATTGGAAAAGAAATTGTGATGTTTATTTGGAGGAGTTGAAGAAGCTGAAGGGTAGTACGACTACATCTTCAGGTATTTATGTTATAGAAATTAATTTATCTACTTCTTCTTCCTGGGTATTAGATACTGGATGTGGATCCCATATTTGTACAAATATGCAGGGGCTCAAAAGGAGTAGGATGCTGAAGAAGGGCGAGGTGGACCTACGTGTTGGCAATAGAGCAAGAGTTGCTGCTATAGCTGTAGGGACCTATGAGCTTGTCTTGCCCAATGGGCTTTTGTTAGTTTTAAACAATTGCTTTTATGTTCCTACTATGAGTAGGAATCTTATTTCAGGGTCTGTTTTGGATGATGAAGGTTATTCATTTTTAATTAAAAATAAGAAGTGTTCTATTTTTGATAAAAATGACTTGCTTTATTGTATTGCAAGTAGTTATAATGGCATTTATGTCCTTAACCTTGATGATTCCAATGACGGTAATATTTATAACATATCTTAAAGAGAACTAAGCCAAATGAATTAAACCCTGCATATTTATGGCATTGTCGCCTTAGCCATATAAATGAGAAGCGCGTATCTAAACTCCATCAAGATGGATTATTAGATTCATTTGATTTTGAATCATTTGAAAATTGCGAGTCTTGTTTGCTTGGAAAGATGACAAAGACTCCTTTTACTGGACATAGTGAAAGGGCTAATGACGTATTGGGCTTGGTACATACAGATGTATGCGGCCCAATCAGCATTAGTGCCAGGGGAGGATTTCAGTATTTCATTACTTTTACTGATGATTTCAGTAGGTATGGCTATGTCTACCTAATGAAACATAAGCATGAGTCTTTTGAAATGTTTAGAACTTTTCAAAATGAAGTACAAAATCAACTTGGTAAGACAATTAAAACCCTTCGATCAGATCGAGGTGGTGAATATTTGAGCCAAGAATTTGACCAACATCTAAGAAATTGTGGAATCGTTTCACAGTTGACTCCTCCAGGAACTCCACAATGGAATGGTGTTTCTGAAAGGAGAAATCGGACTTTATTGGATATGGTTCGATCTATGATGGGTCAAGTAGATCTTCATTTATCCTTTTGGGGTTATGCCTTGGAGACAGCTGCATTCATTTTGAACCGTGTACCATCTAAAGCGGTTGAAAAGACACCATATGAGATGTGGACTGGTAAGAGACCCAGTTTGTCTTTTCTTAAGATTTGGGGTTGTGAAGCTTATGTGAAAAGATTAATGTCAGATAAGCTAGCTCCAAAATCTATCAAATGTATTTTTGTGGGGTATCCTAAAGAAACTAAAGGGTACTATTTCTATATTCCCTCAGAGAACAAAGTGTTTGTTGCTCGAAATGGAGTCTTTTTGGAAAAGGAGTTTCTCTCCAAGAGAACAAGTGGGAGTATAGTACAACTTGAGGAAACTCAAGTTCCACAAGATATCGTTGAACCGTCTTTAGAGACGATTTCAGAACCACAAACAGTTGTGGAGCCTGAAAATGTAACACAAGTCCAACGCAGATCTGATAGGATACATCGTCAGCCAGAGAGATACGGATTTCTTGTGACTGATGATAGTCAAGTTATGCTCATAGATCAAGATGAGCCTACTACCTATCAGGAAGCTGTGTCTGGTCCAGATTCAGATAAATGGCTTGGAGCCATGAATTCTGAGATGCAATCCATGTTTGATAACCAAGTTTGGTCTTTAATTGATCCTCCAGAGGGTATTAAGACTATTGGTTGCAAATGGGTTTTCAAGAAGAAAACTGACATGGATGGAAATGTGCAAACCTACAAAGCAAGGCTTGTGGCTAAAGGTTTCAAACAAACTCATGGTATAGACTATGATGAAACCTTTTCACCAGTAGCTATGCTTAAGTCTATTCGAATTCTCCTTGCCATAGCAGCATACTATGATTATGAGATATGGCAAATGGATGTCAAAACTGCTTTCCTTAATAGAAATTTAATCGAGGATGTGTACATGACACAACCTGAGGGTTTTGTAAATCCTGAGAATTCAAAGAAGGTTTGCAAGCTTCAAAGGTCCATCTATGGATTGAAGCAAGCATCTCGAAGCTGGAATCTTCGTTTTGATGAAACAGTTAAGAACTTTGGTTTCATCAAGAATGAAGATGAACCTTGTGTTTACAAGATGGTTAGTGGGAGTGCAGTAGTGTTTCTGGTCTTATATGTGGATGACATATTGCTTATTGGGAATGATATCCCTACCTTGCAAAAGGTTAAGGCTTGGTTAGGGAATTCATTTTCAATGAAGGACTTGGGCGAGGCTACCTATATCCTTGGTATCAAGATCTATAGAGATAGATCTAAAAGGATAATAGGCTTGAGTCAGAGTACATACATAGATAAAATGTTGAAGAGGTTCAACATGCAAGAGTCCAAGAAAGGATTCCTGCCTATGTCTCATGGCATTCATCTTAGCAAGAATCAATGTCCTCAGACATCTGATGAGCGAGATAGAATGAATAAAATTCCTTATGCTTCTGCTATAGGATTGATCATGTATGCCATGTTATGTACTAGACCAGATGTCTCATATCCATTGAGCACAACAAGTAGATATCAAGCTGACCCCGGTGAAGGTCACTGGACAGCGGTCAAGAATATTCTTAAGTACCTCAAAAGGACTAAAGATGTATTCTTGGTTTATGGAGGTTTGGATGACGAGTTAGTTGTAAATGGTTACACAGATGCTAGTTTCCAAACCGACATAGATGATTTCAGATCGCAGTCTGGTTTTGTATTCACATTGAATGGTGGAGCTGTTAGTTGGAAGAGTTCAAAACAAAGCACTGTGGCTGATTCTACAACAGAGGCTGAGTATATAGCAGCATCAGATGCAGCTAAAGAAGAAGTTTGGTTGAAGAAGTTCATCACTGAGCTAGGAGTAGTACCTAGCATTGCAAATCCTGTGGACATTTATTGTGACAACAATGGTGCCATAGCACAAGCAAAAGAGCCTAGGTCTCATCAGAGATCTAAACATATACTCAGACGCTACCATCTCATTCGAGACATCATCGATAGAGGAGATGTCAAGATATGCAAAGTTGACACAAATGATAACATAGCGGATCCATTGACTAAGCCTCTCTCACGGGTCAAGCATGATCAACATACTAGATCTATGGGTCTCAGATATTTGTAGGCCTAGTGCAAGTGGGAGATTGTTAGTGTATGTGCCCTAGGCCATGATTTGGATATTTATGTTATGCATTTATTATTAATAAAAGAGGTTTTATTATCATTATTGTTGGTTAGTATGTTACACAATTTTGATATATGTCCCTGATTCATTATTGTTATAGAGATAAAATAATTTATAATCAGTATGAGTATTGATTTGATAATCATGAAATGATTATGTGTATGGTGATACGAATCAATCTCATAGATACTTGTTAGAGAACAGTGTATTGGATAGACCCATCATGAGATTACTACATGGATTAGCGTCATAAGTAAATCTCATGATAGTCATGTTTTAATCCTTTGACTTGAGATTGTCATAGTTTCCAACATAAGGACTATTATATTTTGACATGATCAAACGTTATTCGTAACTGGATAATAATAAAGGTCATGATTGAATGTGATAGAAATTGTGTAGAGGATATTGAACAATCAAGATAGAATTTGTCCCTCTCTTTTGAGAGAGATATCTTTGGGCCCCTCGATTAGTGAGACTGTGAAATGCATGGCCGTGCTCAAATGAATTGATAGTGTGATCAATATCATTTGTTTTATCAGTCTACTTAGAGATCGAGTAATCATATGTTTGAACTATATAAGTATGACGCTGACCATGACTTATGTTCAAACTAGATATCGTGTGACAAAGGGATTAGTGCATGTACTATTGTTAGGCTAGTTGGATTTTACTCGTATTAATTGGGTAGTTGTAATGCCTTGCTAGAGGCCAATTACGACTTGTTGGTTTAATAGAGATTTAATCAACTGCCAATTAATATGGGCCTATCGGGTCACACACAAGAATGCGTAAGGCTGATATTAATAATATTAATAATATTAATATTGGATATTAATTATTATTATTATTATTATCGTTTTAATATTAATAATATTAATATTGGATATTAATTATTATTATTATTATTTTCGGTTTTTTGGTGATTATATATACATGTGTATTATCGGATAATAACAAGAGAATCCATATCTGATATGGATTTTGAATATCCTGATAGAATCCGTATCTGATATGGATTTTGATTGGCATCCACTAATCCGATTAGGACTCGGATTCTGATGTCTACGTATGTGCATATATACTTGTGTATCTCGTATACACAAGACACACGAAAAATACACAGAGTCATAAGAAAACCCTAGAGCCGTTTTTGTGAAAAACGAGTTCTTCAGCCGCGCCGTTTGAAGAGCTAGCACTCCGGGCGGAAACGTTCGTGTGGATACCGACAGAGGGTGTTCGTGATTTCGCACCTCTTCCATCTGCAGATTTCGAATCTACGGAGGTACTTTTTGATTTCTTTTGTCGAATTAAACGAACAACATGGATCCTTGGTAGGAAATCAGAGATCAAGTTTTGTTTTCCGCTGTGCGTTTTTGCAGTGATCTCGGTTGATTTCCTAACAGAGATTTGGTTTGGTTACATTTCCGTAAAGAAATATTTCCCAACGAATGAAAGTCCAAGTTGTTACCTAGAGGAGATGGACCATTCGAAGTTTTGAAACGCATAGGTGACAATGCATACATCCTTGATCTTCCATGGAACTTATACCCTACTCAAATCTGGCTTCTATGGTTCACACTGCTGAGAAAGTTGAAAGACAACTTAAGGTACGAACCTCTGTCCCTTCTTTTCGGCCTAATCCTTCAAACGTTTCCAAGGTACAGCCTAGGCGAAGTTTCAGAGCACCACAAACTCAAGGTCATGGATTTCAAGGAAAGAACCAGCAAGGTTTTCAAAAGCGTCCAACAACTCTCCAATCATGGACAAAGGCAAAGCAAAGGTGGAAGGTACTAATTCTAATACTAGATTCCGTGATATTCAATGTTATAAATGCTTAGGTAAAGGTCATTTTGCAAATCAATGCCCCAACCCTATATGTATTATGTTCATTGAGGAGTCTAATGAGTACTATTCTGAGGAAGAATTGGAAGAGAATGAGGAAGTTGACAAAACGTGTGAGGAAGGCGAAGAAATCGTTGATGAGGGTAATGAATGTGAAAGCAAAGAGTTCTTAGTTGTAAGACGTGCTTTAAATGTTCAAGTCAAAACAGAAGAACAAGACTTACAAAGAGAAAACTTCTTTTACATCCATTGCATGGTTAGAGGCACGGTGTGTACACTCATCACTGATTTTGGTTCATGTACGAATGTTGCAAGCATTGAAATTGTTAGGAAACTTGACTTACCCTTAATCAATCACCAACATCCTTATAGACTTACCTGGCTTTATGATTGTGGAGAAGTTAAGGTTAATAAACAAGTCTTGATTCCTTTGTCAATTGGTTGGTCTTCTGATGAAATCTTATGTGATGTAGCACCTATGCATTCAAGTCATATCTTGTTAGGTAGGCCATGGCAATTTGATATTAAAGTGACATATGATGGCTACTTAAATAGGTATTCCTTTAGGCACCATAACAAACTGTTTAAGCTACATACATTACCCCCACAAAAGGTGTTTGATGATCAAAAGAGAATGCCAAAAGTCAAAATGATCCAAAAGAAAAGGAATTGGAAAGGATCTTCCTTAAAAACATTTGTTCTGACAAAACCGAATCAAAGGGTAAAGAACTTGTCATTTCTGAGGAAAATAAAGATAAGAAGAAGAATGCTTTCTTTGCATCACAAAGTGAGGTGTTCCACTCAATCAATTCCAACAAAACCGCATACATCCTACTTTACAAAGAAACCTTATTTTCCTCATCTGATTTGCCTTCTACTTTACCTAATGAAGTCACATCCTTATTGCAAGAGTTTTCAAATTCGTTCCTAGAAGGAGATCCCAAAGGTTTACCACCTCTAAGAGGCATTGAGCATCAAATAGATTTCATTCCAGGAGCTGTCCTACCCAACAGGCCTGCTTATAGAGCCAATCCAGAGGAAACTAAGGAGATCCAAAGACAAGTTGAAGAACTCTTAGAGCAAGGTAAGGTGAGAGAAAGTATGAGTCCTTGTGTCGTACCTGTGATAGTTGTCCCTAAGAAAGATGGAACTTGGAGTATGTGTACAGACTGTAGATCAATCAATAAGATTACTGTGAAGTATAGATAACCTATGCCTAGGTT
>AP025075.1:4100263-4172170 GCA_036186865.1 Eustoma russellianum | reverse complement strand
CCTTCAAGACTATGTTTGGATTGTATGAGTGGTTAGTCATGCCCTTTGGCCTAACTAACGCCCCTAGTACCTTTATAAGGTTGATGAATGAGGTCTTGAGGAGGTTCATTGGAAAATTTGTGGTAGTATACTTTGATGACATCCTTATCCACTCCAAATCCGTCAGTGAACACCTTATCCATTTGAGAGCTGTGTTTGAAACTTTGCAAAAAGAAAAACTATATGCAAATTTTAAGAAATGTTCATTCTGCTTAAAGAAAGTCGTGTTCCTAGGTTTTGTGATCAGTGCTGAAGGTATTGAGATGGACCAAAAGAAGTTCAAGTCCATCACTTAGTGGCCAACACCTAAGTCTACAGGAGACATTAGCAGTTTTCATGGACTAGCCAGCTTTTACAGACGTTTTGTCAAAGATTTCTCTACCACTGCTGCACCCTTAAATGAGCTGGTTAAGAAGGTTATAAGTTTTCAATGGGGAATCGCACAACAACAAGCCTTTGATGAACTTAAGAAACGTCTAACCTCAACACCTATCCTAAGTTTGCCAAACTTTGAAGACACATTTGAAGTTGAGTGTGTTGCCAGCGGGATTGGCATTGGAGCTGTATTGAATCAAGGTAAGAAACCAATAGCTTATTTCACTGAGAAGTTAAAAGGAGCAGCCTTGAACTATTCAACCTATGACAAAGAACTTTTTCCCTTAGTCAGATCTTTACAATCTTGGCAACATTATTTACAACCTAAGGAGTTTGTGATCCACACTGGTCATGAAAGCCCTAAGCACCTTAATGTCCAAGGTAAACTGAATAAAAGACCTGCAAAGTGGGTTGAATACATTGAACAATTTCCATATGTAATCTATAAGCAAGGAAAAGACAACATTGTTGCTGATGCTCTATCTTGTCGATATACTTTGATTACTACACTGACTTGTAACGTGTTTGGTTTTGAAACTATCAAAGACTTGTATGTCTCCGATCATGACTTTTAGTTCCATTTATGAGGCCTGTCTTGAATCCTCTTTTGGTAAGTTTTATCTGCATGAAGAATTCTTGTTTAAGGAACATAAGTTATGTATATCAATGTGTTCAATGAGGGAACTTCTGATCAAGAAAGCTCATGGAGGAGGCTTGATGGGCCATTTTGGCTCATTCAAAACGTTAGAGATGCTTAAGGAGCATTTCTTCTAGCCACGCATGCGTGTGCATGTTGAAAGGGTATGTGCTAGTTGTATTACATGCAAGCAACCTAAATCTAGAACACAACCTCATGGATTGTACACTCCTTTACCTGTTCCAAATTCACCTTGGACTGATATTTCAATGGACTTTGTGTTAGGATTGCCTAGGTCCAAAACTGGCAAGGATAGCATGTTTGTTGTTGTTGATAGATTTTCTAAGATGGCACATTTTATTGCATGCAAGAAGGTGGATGATGCCACACATGTTTCTGACCTATTCTTTAAGGAAATTGTAAGATTGCATGGCATGCCACATACCATTGTAAGAGATAGAGATACAAAGTTTCTAAGCCACTTCTGGCGTGTTCTGTGGAGTAGACTCGGTACTAAACTTCTTTTCTCAACAACTGCTCACCCACAAACTGATGGACAAACAGAAGTAGTCAATAGAACTTTGTCGCAATTGTTGCGTGTCATAATTCAAAAGAACTTAAAGAATTAGGAAGATTGTTTAGCTTTCATCGAGTTTGCATACAATAGGAATATTCACAGTGGTACTTTGCATTCTCCTTTTGAAGTTGTTTATGGCTTTAACCCCTTTATCTCCACTTGACTTAGTCCCTATTCATGTTCATGAACGTGTTAGTCTTGATGGAGAATGTAAAGTTAAAATGGTCAAAGATTTACATAAAAAGGTTAAGTCACAACTTGAAGCTAAAAACAAAGTGTATGCCAAAAGAGCTAACAAGAACCGTAAGGCTGTTATTTTTGAACCTAGAGATCTGGTTTGGTTACACTTGAGGAAGGAAAGATTTCCTAAGGAAAGGGAATCAAAATTGATGCCAAGAGGTGATGGACCGTTCAAAGTTGTTCAAAGACTTGGAGATAACGCATACGTCCTTGACATCCTTGAAGAAAGGTATGGTTCTGTCTCTGAAACTTTGATGTTGCTGACCTTACTCCATTTAGTGTTGATCCAGATTCGAGGTCGAATCCTTTTCAAGATGGGGGGAATGATGAGCCCCAGCCAAGCCAAGAAGAACCAACCACAGTGGGAGGTACACCAATGCAAGATAAGGTCCTATAACAAGGAGCATGGCTAAGAATTTGATTCATGAAGTTGGAACCTTTCTTTACAAGCATGTTGAGGATCAACCAAGTCAAGATAGTCTTCATTGGGTCCATTTGCTACAAGCTTTAATTTAGTTTTGAACCATGTTGTAATATATTAGATAATCTTGTTTGTAATGTCATATTGTTGAGTGCTTAGCTTTCTTTCCTTCATAAGTTTTTGTAAACTAATCTAGACATGTCCTAGTATGTTGTATATGTTGTTTGGTGTATGTCTGAACTGATTTAAGGTCAATGGAAGCAAGAATGAAGCCATGACTTAAAGCAAACACAAAGCTGAAATAGATGGACATGACCAAGCTGGAGCAGTGTCCGTAATTCAGCCATATCTTATCAACCACAGCTTGGATTCCCTTGATTCCAGTTGGAGCTTAAAAATAAGACATTAATCTACAACTTTCATGCTTGTGCTTTCTCAGATACCTTCATTATCAAGCTCAAAAAATGCCATGCAATTGAAGTTGTTGGGTCCGCGTCGAAGGCCACCACCTGTAGTAGCTCAAACTTCAACACATCATATCTCCTTTGTCAGAGCTTCAAATCGGGTGATTCAAAAGCCCAAATTCAAGTCCAGCTCGTGATATACAAAGATTACGAAGGTCTCAGGAGCAAATTCGGCCTCTAGAAGGGTCTAATGATCAATCTACCAAAAGGAGTGATTTCAGCCAGAAATTCAGGATTTTTTCTACCTTTTGAAGAACATGTTTTTTGACCATTTTATCTTGCCTAAAAACGTGGGAAACAAAGGTCTTATGACTAGGACATTTGTCTATAATTATATTCTTGCATATGAGAGATATTAGGCTATTTGTTCTTCTATTAAAGGATGACAAACTCCTTGTACAAACATAATTTGAAACCAGATTTTTTTCATGTTAAGCTTTCATGCTTGGTTCTTGTTTTTCCTTTGAATCTAGGTTAGATTCCCTTGAAGAACTGAACAATCTTGATTGTATACCCATTATACTTGTGAGGGATATCACCTAAGAGGGTTAATTCTTGCTTAGAATGAGTTGAAATCACTTGTGAGTTGTTCAAACATATATACAGCTAAACAGTTTGGTTTTGGAGCAGGGTGAGCTTGAAGCTTGTTGTGCAATCATCCAAATCTGATTGTGGAGTTGTATTTGAGTTAAAGGAAAGTCATTCTTCGTATTTAAGTCGTGCATAAGAGGAACGAGAACCTCCCGTGTCCGCATCACTGTGTGTCATTGATTTTTCCAGCCTTGAGATGATCAAATATCATCTCAAATAAACTATCTAACAAATGTTTAAAATTGAAATTTGTTTCAAATTCAAAACTGAAACAAATTCTAGCTAAAACTTGAATTGTTTGTTGACTGCCTTTTCCTCTTCATCCAACCGTGTGTGGGGAACCAATGGGAGTGTTGGAGACCTGATTTGATGGTTAGAATGTTGTTGGAGTTGAATTCAAAAGTTGGTTGAAGATTGAATCCAAATTGAGTTTGAATTTGAATTCAAATTTGGATTCAATTTTTGAGTTATGATCCAATCTTTTTCTCCTTCAAATTTGGGCGTGTTTTGATTCTCCAAGGGGTGGTGGATGACTTGTCTTGCATCTTGAAATTCAAGTCTCAAATTGGTTGGAACTTTAAATGGAAATCATGTTTGAATTTGAATTCACGTTTAACTTCAAATTAATCTCAATTTTTGAACTCAATTGACCGGCCCTATCCTTGGTTGTTGGAGATAATGTTGAGCTAATTTTGAGAACAAATTCCAGCTTGGACCGTGTTTGAGGTTGTCCTTGTTGAGACAAACATTCTTCTAATGACAAACATTCTTTTCGTCTCCTTCTAGGGTACATGCCTTAAAAACCCATCTTGTGGACCTTCGTTTGGCATGAAACTTTGCATGTACCTGCTTTCCTACAAGACAAACACATAGAAACAAGGATTACAAGAAACAAAAACAAAATCAAAATAAAAACACACTCACACACGCAACTCACACACGCAAGATTATCATTCATAGCGTGGGTTCAATAAGGTGAACCCAATGAGCCTTAGGTTCATCTTATGCCTATACAAGAAGGTTCCAACATGATGTCTAAGTTCTCTAGCCTTCCTTGTTATAGGACCTATGACCTCCTGATGGGATCCCTAATCCTCATCAATCCCCTCTCCTCAAGAGGATTCATCCTCGAATCGAAGGCTTGATCAGTGAAAAGTGTGAGGTCAGCAACATTGAAAGTGGAAGAAACATAACCATACCTCTCAGAAAGATCAAGGACGTAGGCATTGTCACCTATGCACTTTAAGACTTAGAATGGCCCATCTCCTCTAGGTAACAATTTTGATTTTCTTTCGTTGGGAAACAATTCTTTCTGCCCATTTGTCATGTCTCTTGTTCAGCTTTTGCTTGCCCTTTAAGGTACTTGAGGCTTTCATGGTTAGTGTGGATCACAAACTCTCTAGGTTCAAGGTAGTGTTGCCAAGTTTGTAGGGATCTCACGAGAGCATAAAGTTCCTTATCGTAGGTAGAGTAATTTAGTGCGGCACCTTTGAACTTTTCACTAATGTAGGCTATGGGTTTCTTTCCTTGGGCCAATACAGCTCCAATACTCACTCCACTTGCGTCACATTCAATTTCAAAAGTCTCATCGAAGTTTGGTAACCTAAGGATGGGTGCAGTGGTTAGCCTCCTTTTAAGTTCATCAAATGTCTGTTGTTGTGGCTCCTCCCACTGAAAAGACACATCTTTTTTCACAATCTCATTTAACGGTGCAGCTATGGATGAAAACTCTTTAACAAATCTCCTATAGAAACTCGCAAGTCCGTGGAAGCGCGCTTCCCCTACAGTCTTAGGTGTAGACCACTCCACAATTAACCTAACCTTCTCCTCATCCATCTCTATTCCCTCAGCCGAGATGACAAATCCTAGGAAGACTACTCGTTCCGAAACAAAAAGAGCCTTCTTAAAGTTGGCATAAAGTTGTTCTTTTTTGAGCTTCTCAAATATGGCCCTAATATGATCAAGGTGATCCTCTATGGTTCGGGAATATATTAGGATATCATCAAAGTAAACCACAAGAAATCGTCCTATGAAGGCCCGTAAGACTTCATTCATCGACCGCATGAAGGTACTAGGGGCGTTGGTGAGCTGGAAGGGCATCACTAACCACTCATAGAGCCAAAACTTAGTTTTGAATGTCGTCTTCCATTCATCTCCTTCTCTTATCTGTACTTGGAAGTACTCTTGTTTAAGGTCAATCTTGGTGAAGTATCTAGATCCATGCAACATATCTGGCATATCATCCATCCTAGGTATGGGATGCCTGTACTTGACAGTGATTTTGTTTATGGCACGGCAATCAGTACACGTTCTCCAGGTTCCATCCTTCTTGGGTTCTAAAATGATAGGAACGGCTGATGGGCTTAGGCTCTCTCTGATTTATCCACTTGCTAGGAGTTCCTTTACTTGCCTTTGAATTTCCTTGGTTTCTTCATGGTTTGGCTCGATAGGCTGGTCTGTTGGGTAGGACAGCTCCTGGGACAAAGTCTATCTGGTGTTCTATTCCTCTTATAGTGGTAATCATGATGGTGGGTCAGTGTGAAATAGAACATCGTACTCCTGTATAAGGGATGCAACCGAGGTAGATAGGTTTGGGTGAGAGGTCATCTACCGAAAGGTGATACACCTTGGGAATGAGGATGAGGGCGATTTGGTTGCTATAAAGGGCTCGTGTGACCTCCCTTTTCTTTGCAAAATACCCACACTTCTTTTTGGAATCAATGACACCTACGGGTACTACCTCCTTTCCCATACTTTCTTGTTTCTTACTTTCACTTTTCATGCATTCCATGAATTTTTGCTCAGGTTCGTTTTCCTTAGGGTCGGTCTTAAACTTAGACGTACGTTGGTGATCTTCGTGAACCTTATGGGTTGGGAGTGCACGCAATTTGTATAGTTTAGCATTCAATATGAAAGAACAACGATTCAAATATAAATCATATATCACATGTCTATCAAATTGCCATGGTCTACCAAGTAAGATATGATTAACATGCATTGGAGCAACATCACAAAGAATATCATCTTTATAACTACCAATGCTAAGAGAAATCAAAGCCTGCTTACTGAAACTAACTTCACCACAATCATTTAACCATGCAAGTTTTTAGGGGTGAGGGTGATTAGTCATAGGCAAATTCAGTTTTCTAACCAATTCGATATTAGCCACATTCGCACAAGAACCGGAATCAATGATCATAGTGCACACTTTACCATTTATCATGCAATGGATATGGAAAATGTTTTCTCTATGTTGTTCATGATCATCTAATTTCGGATACGCATTAAAAGCTCGACGCACAACAAGGAATTCTTTAGTGTCATACTCATCTAGTGCGCCTAGGTTCTCTTCGGTTTTAGTTTCATTATCATGCTTAGATTCATTTTCATGCTCGGACTTAGTCACATATTCATTAGTTTCCTCAATTAACATGACTCTTTAACATAGGACACTCTCTTCCTATGTGACCACGACCTTGACATTTAAACATTTAATGTTTCTAAACCTGCTTGAGAAATCAAATGAATTCCCTCTGGAGGCTCTTTGTTTTCCTCTGTCTTCCTGTTTTTGTGTTCCTTGCACTCGGTTGTCTGACCTTTGCATCCCACTTTGGTCATGGGTTGGGGCTCCTATAAGCCGTGAGCTTCCAGTTCCTAAAGACCTGCTTGGAAACTTTGAAGACATTTGATTAGTACGATAAAGTGTATTGAAATTGGAGGAACTAGATACCTTTAGCTGTTGGTCAATCTTCTCAGGCATGTGGATCATGGTCGTTATAAGGTTGAAGCTCAACCTTTTGGCCAATCTCCCTGTTTAGTCCATGTAGGATGCGGCCCTTGGTTGCTTCTTCAGGTTCCTGCAGATTAGATCTTTCCAACAAGATTTCTAATTCTTTGTAGAATTCGTCCACACTTTTGGAACCTTGTTCTAAATTTTGCAAGCTTGTGAAAATAGAACTTTCAAAGTTGTTTGGGATAAATCGATGTCTCATTTCAAATTTCATTTCTTCCCATGTGACAATTGGAGGTTGTCTTGTTTTAGTCCTATTTCTACACAAATTTGTCCAGCAATTTAATGCATAGTCGGAAAACTCAATAGAAACGTACCTTACCTTTTGTAACTCATTATAGCTGGTACAAGAAAAGATTAGATCCACTTTCATTTCACATTCCAAGTATTCCTCCGCATTACTTTTACCATAAAATGTTGGAATACTTATTTTTGTTCTTAGAAAATCGTCATCTTGCTAGTGAAAGGGGTTAAGTCGTCTTTGGTGACCACGGGGATGGTGGTCATTAGAGTCATACTCATCCTGTTCAAATGGATTATAATCGTCATTATACCTTCTCAGAGCATGTCTTCGTGGCTGTGGTGGAGTTACAAACCTTCTTGGCTCAAGGTATGGTGGTCTATGGCTCTCCTCCTCAACTTCTTCTTGTGGATGCCGTCGTTCTTGGGGAATAGGAGCAGCCTTGCTGGTTCCTTGTCCATCACTTGCCTTTTGGCTCCTTTCAACATCTTCCAACCTGTGTTTGATTATTTCATTGTCGTACATCAATTTGTTTTAACATTTCTAGCATTTGTTGTTGCACGTTGTCATAATGCTCAGCCTCCTTAGATTTGTTAGGCGAGGAGTGAGTGATACTATCCATGTCACACCTAAAGTGAACAAAGAACAAAACGAAAAGAAAGAAAAGAAGCAAACTAACATACAAACAAACGTTAACTGATTAGTGAAAACAAAATACAGGCACTCCTCTTTCTTTTATTTCCACTCTCTTACCACTTTGTTTCTTGTGAAACTTGAGGTTAATAAAGTTCAAAGTGATCAATTAAGAAAGATGTTTGCCAAGTCTTCTCCAAACTCACCCTTTAGCTTCCAATTTGCAACAAAAAGTATCAAAATAGAGTCAAGAAAGATAGACACAAACTTGAATTTTTCCACTAAGATTCAAAGAGTATAAGCAACCAAAATTATGTATAAGGCGGAACTAAAGATGAACTAAGGGTTGTCGTGGGCAATCTTTAGCTAATTTTGATTCTATGCACTTATCATCCACAAAATGATTCTAATCATGCAACAATCTAGCATCCAAGTGTGTCATTAGTTCAAGAGGCTCGGTATATGGAAAGGTAGATGTGGAGTACGGCCAGACCTAGTAATGTTATGAGATGGTACCAGAAAAACAAAAAAAATCACTAAGTTGCACCAAAACAAATTCAATTACCATGCTCACGTTTTGTTGCCCTTTTTGCCTCTCTTTTCCTTATGTTTTTTTGGCTTTTCTTACTGAGAATTGTACGTGGATGTCTCAGTTTCCATTTTTTCGTTCAAGGGACAAAAACATAGTTTCTTTCTTTTTGTCCAATTTTTTTATTTTTGAACAAGTCCGTGCAACCAGTTTTCAATTTTAGCAAAGTACCCTCAAATATGTAAAATCAACCGTAGAAGTGTCTCAGTTTTGGTGCAAAGAGAAAGGGAATTGTAAGGTTAGGGTTTTCAAGGGTGGTTTGGCGAGTTAGGGTTTTGATTGAACGAAGGGTGTAGGGCTCGGTTTGTTCGATAGAAGGGTTATATCTGATGGGGATATAGCATTATATAAGGTTACTTTGGATGTGGGGATGAGTTTCGGTTGGGTGTAGATGATTATCTGAAACTAGGGTTTTGAAATTAGGGTTTGGTTCGATTGTTTCAGCCTTTTGTGTTTAGTATGGTTTTGGAGTGGCATTCACATGTTTGATCAGCAGGACTGAAGCATGGAATCAATCACAATGTGAATCACAAGACACATACAATCATCATCAACTAATAGCTTTGGTGGCAACTAGATGAATTGAGATCTAGGTGGCTTTGTTGGCAATGATCGCAAATTTATGAGGATGAATGTGACCTATATGCAAAGAACCCCACTTTATTCAAGTTTTGATGAAGAAAATTCAGAAAGTTGACACAAAAGATATGAAGAAAATGACACTTAAACGAATGACACAGTGACTAGCTAAACGCAAAATTCAAAGTAGAACCTTTGAACATAAGACTCTCATTTTTTTATACGGAAGACACCAAATGACGTGAAGAATGTGGTAGGATGAAGGACACAAGACTAGACTTGTAGTGAATGGACAAAAACGAAAGAACGAAAAAGATGGTGGAACAAAGTAACCTGTGCTCTGATACCAATTGATGCGTGATTCAATGGGCTCTTAAGCTTTCCACCTCCAAACATCCTTCACTAGGGTTTAGGCACAAGGAAGAAGACTTCCCCTTGCTTCCTTAGTGATGCAAACAAATGGTTCAAACGAGCAAGAACCAAGACTTCAAGATGGTCGTTGATCAGGCAAACCGTATGGCCCTCATGGACGGCACCTTAGAGCAATGACAAAACCTTCAAAATGCTCAACTTTGAAGGATATTAACCTAGGTTTTAGTGCAAAACCAAGAAAACAAAGTCTCACAAAATATGGAGAAAAGATCAAATATTATTTCATAAATGTTCTAAGCTAGCATCACACGGCCAAGAGCCTTATTTATAGGCTGTGTGTCATCGATTTTTCCAGCCTTGTGATGATCAAATATCATCTCAAATAAACTATCTAACAAATGTTTAAAATTGAAATATATTTGAAATTCAATACTAAAACAAATTCTAGCTAAAATTTGAATTGTTTGTTGATTTCCTTTTCCTCTTTATCCAGCCGTGTATGGGGAACCAATGGGAGTGTTGGAGACCTGATTTGATAGTTAGAAAGTTGTTGGAGTTGAATACAAAAGTTGGATGAAGATTGAATCCAAATTGAGTTTGAATTTGAATTCAAATTTGGATTCAATTTTTGAGTTGTGATCCAATCTTTTTCTCCTTCCAATTTGGGCGTGTGTTTTGATTCTCCAAGGGTGGTGGATGACTTGTCTTGCATCTTGAAATTCAAGTCTCAAATTGGTTGGAACTTGAAATCCAAATCATGTTTTGGAACTTGAAACTCAAATCATGTTTGAATTTGGATTCAAGTGTAACTTCAAATTGATCTCAATTTTTGGACTCAATTGGTCAGCCCCATCCTTGGTTGTTAGAGATAATGTTGAGCTGATTTTGAGAAGAAATTCCATCTTGGACCGTGTCTAAGGTTGTCCTTGTTGAGACAAACATTCTTTTCATGATAAACATTCTTTTTGTCTCCTTCTCTAGGGAACATGCCTTAAAAACCCATCTTGTGGACCGTCGTTGGCATGAAACTTTGCATGTACCTGCTTACCTACAAGACAAACACATAGAAACAAGGATCACAAGAAAACAAAACAAAATCAAAATAAAAACACATACTACCAAAGTAGATCTTAAGCAAGATACTTCCAAGTGAGAATTAGGAAAGGAGATGAATCCTTTTCAAGTGGGGGGAACCATGAACTATCTTGGGTAATTGCTTTAGTAGGTAATTAAGAGAGGTAGCTACCTTTTTCTAGAAATAAAAAGGCCTCTTAATGACTCCTTCTACCCGGCGGCTAGAATGGGGAAGAGGGGTGTTTTCCCTCTTTTCATCCTTTTGGATCTTTAATTAGTAGGACACTTAAAGGCTTGGAATAACCCTCCAAGGCTCTTAACGATAGTTAGTTACTTGTATTAGAATGGGCTTCTTCTAACTGTTCTCAATCCTCTAAGCAGAAAATTTGGTAATCTTAAGAAAACTTCCAACAACTCACTTGCTTCGTATTTTACGCTTTGGGTAGTATGCTAATTTCCTTTAATCTAAAATAACCGTAGGTAAACCCGAAGATACCCTCCTTTCCAGATATCGTTCTATTGCCTCGTTTCACCCCAACCCTAGATACCATACTAATTTAGGCGGGGTACAACATTCTCCCCCCTTAATATAAGTTTCATCCTCGAAACTGGAGATAGTAGGGTCTATGCTTCCATGTTTCCCCGGTCCTTATGCAACTTTTAGTTGTTTACCCTGTCCATTCATCACTGCTTATGTAGAAATTCTCCTTCAAGGTTCCCTATTACATTCCCTTATGATTAACCTTATTTGGAATAAGTAAGATAAAACATACGTACTTTAGTTTGGAGAATCTGATGTACCTGTCGGTAGTTTGGATGTTCCAAAATCCTTGGATTCATCATCCTTCGATCCATGTTAGCGCTTCTGATCATTTTGTGCGTGGATCTATAAGGATACATCTGCCACCTTCCACTTTCTCTCTTCATACGCTCATTCAGCCTCTTGTGTTCCTCCATCATCCTAATATCGTGCTCCGCTTTATAGCAATCCTTTATCAGTCCATCGAAAGTACTTGGGTATACTTTGCCTAATCTAGCTTTAACCTGAGGATTTAAACCGCGTATGAATCTGGTTATCCTCCACTGTTAATCCCCCATAATCAAGGGAGCATATTGTCCTAATATAGTGAACTGGCGGACATATTCTGATACCGGGGTGCCCGGTTCTTGCCTTAGTGTATCAAATTCTTCAATCCTCTCAATCACCAATTCCAGTGAGATGTAAGCTCCACAAAATTCTTCCAAGAATCTTGCCCAAGTTATGGGTTGAGATAGTGACTGGACACTTTTTGTCCACCACTGACTGGCTTTACCAATCAGGAATGGCCGAACGATTGGTGCCCTCATCTCATCCGGCACCCGAACTCTAAAAAGGTGGCCCTCAACCTCGTCCAACCATTTTTCAGCTTCTTCTGGTTTGGACTCCCCGCCAAACCTTGGAATTTGTGCTTTAGCCAATTTCTGGTAATAAAATCCAATACTTCCTGGAGGTAACAGTGATGATGTCCATATACCGGTCTGTGAGGTCATCTGCACCACATAGCGTCGGTTTTGTTCGAGGTCATACCAGAATAAGTGACACTATTTAACTTGTAACTTAATGAAAGTTCTCAGTGACATGTAAATAAATACGATACGGTGCGAATTTTATGAAAGACCGTAACCAAGGGTTTTGTCATTAACCGAAAACCCAAATTTTTTTTCCAGTCAAATCCATTCTAGTCTAAGGTCAACTCTCATCTAGGATCAAAACTTAGATCTAAGATCAAGCTTAATTGTCTATGATCATGGCCTAGTTCTATATTCTGCCCTGATCTGGAGCCTCGGCTCTAATACCACCTGTAGCGCCCCGCATCCCGGCCCAGCCGGATATGGTGCAACCGCCGTACTTCACTAAGGAGAGTACCAGGCATCAATCCATAACATGTCGTGGTCCATGATGAAATGCATGGACTTTCGAGCTTACACGTCAACAAGTAAGCAAAACCATGGCAGAATTAAAACCTCAAATTGAAAACGTCTACAAAATCATTCTTAGTTTTACAACCCAAATCACAAGCACAGAAATTCTCAAAAGTAACTGTTTCCAATCACAATTACATAATAAGTCATCGGTCACAACAGCGCGACAAGTCTCCTAATTCATTCATCTCTCGCTGCGCTCACGGGTAGGGGACCTTAGGTTCATCCTCAATCCATTCTACCTTGTTCCCTGCAGTCTCTAGGAGGAAAAATAGGGGGTGAGTGACAAAGTCACCAGCAAGTATACTATAAATAATCGAGGATTAAATAGAAAGTACATACAAGAACCGAGCCCCAAAAATTCGGTTTAGAAACATACCTGACCTCCATTCAATACCCGTTAGTGATCAACACTTAATGCGTCAAAATCATAACTTAAGCAAGTTCGTCACTTATTAAAGAACGTAACAATATAAGACCGCAACTTGTAAAAGTTCGTAATATATCAAGGATCATCACTTAATAAGATCATAACTTAGGTACTACCAAGTTATAACAACTTAGTCTAAGTATTATGTGCCATATTTCGATGACTCATTAAATGCGACATGCATACATATGTACGTATGATGCATCATGATAAAAATAAGGATATGACCTTTCGTGCTTTTCTTTTAAAACATCATCGTCAAGAAAACAATAGAGTGTTCAGATCTATTCACCCGAATTTGAGGCGGTGACTTCTCCCCTTCGAATCTATTATTCCTGGATTTGGAACGGTAACGTCATCACTTATCAGGTCTATTCTCTCTGGGCATGAACGGTCCATATCAGCTCTATTCTCTCCGGGCCTGAACGGTCCATATCATCAAGTCAATTAACCCTGGATTTGGAGCGGGTCCTTACTGGCCAAGAAACATACACACGGTACCGATGGGAAGCGTTCTTTTTAAAACAGAATCTTTTTTAAAAACGCTTTTCATCTTTCTTTCGCATAAAAATCAATTCCACAAATCATGTAAATGACGATGATGCAATGCATGACAAGTATCATGCAAATCATGATATAATGCGTTACATATACGCCTATGTACACTCATTCCGTATGCTGGAAAAATTTCCAGCATTATCAATACATATATTCGGCCTCAATCCCTTATGGTAAGGCCCACTAGCATGAGTGCTTGTCATACATATGCGTAAAAATGTCCTTTCTATTCATAATAGAATTCTCGTGATGATATAAAATGCGTAAGACACTTAGTCTAGTTAATTACGGAACAAGGCTGCTGAATTTCGGCAATACATCGCCCCTTTCTTTTGTCTTTCATGTAAGCCCATTAAACTTCTTTTAATTTGGGCCGGCTTTGGGAAAATATTATAAACATACCGTTAATTGGTGATTGTAAGCCCAAATCGTATAACTAAGCTTAAGTCCATTAGAACAAGGCCTTATAATAAGTTCCTCAATTCTGCTCGAATTTTCAGATTAGTGACGCCCAGTTAATTATGGTGTTTACCCTTCAATTAGTCATTCTAAGATAAACGGCTTACATAAAAGGGTCCACATATGTCTTAAGTAGTTGACATAAAAATTTTGCGGATTTAAAATTTCGTTAAAGGAATCATTTAATCTTTCTTCCAAAACCGTTACATGCAGAATCCTGGATTGACCGATTTTACTATAAACCTTAGTGTGACCACACCGTGACTCCTTTTTCAAAAATTTTAGCTCTCAAGCTTAGTAAACACAAAGGCCTAGTATCTTGCCAAATCTCATCCCAATTGCATATTCCTAAGGTCCATTTCCTGGTCACTCATTAAGTCATACAAAATCTGTTTAGCCCAGTAATTTCCAGTATGACCAGTTTTAATAAAAATTTTGCCAAAAATAATCCGTAACTCCTTTTAACAAAATTCCAACTCTCATACTTAATACACGCATAGGGCTAGTGTCATACCAAAAATTAACTAAATTGAAGGTCCCTAAGGTCTCTTTTCAGGTCTCATAAAACGGCCTAAATCTGCCCTTCTCCAGTAAATTTCATATTTTGTCCTATGTCATTCCCAAATGGTCCTATCTTGCATTGTTTGACATAAATACTTTATTAAACTTCAAACTCACCTTTTTCATGGGAAAATATACAGATTCAACAAGTTACAAACTTCATATGCAAATCTTTACAAAACAGCTTGTATGCCACATGCCTCATTCTTCGGCCATGCACACTATATTTCCACTAAAACAAACCTTAGCAAAATTTTGGTGCATACGCACCCTAACCCTCAAGCAGCCCATTTGTGTACATGTAAGGCAAAAATCACATATCCACCAAGAACATGTTAAGCTTAACACACAAAAGCATAATCTTGTTCACACCTTACCCCATAACTTATCACTTCTTGCAAAACTATCCTTATTTCTTTTCTCCTTTCCCACCGTAACCCCCATCCATGGAAAAGGAGGAATCTTTAACATGTTCATCTTGGATTTATCACATAATAGCACTTATAATCAACAAAGAATCCACCTTTGGAGCAAAAATCACACATACACGCCACTTAACCTGTAGGCCGAAAGTTTCATGCATCAAAGCTTAGCATTTCCCATCTAAGATTGAATCTTAAGGTCATCTAGACATTCAAGAAAGCACTTTTACATTCAAGCCACAAATAAGTATAGTGTACTTGCCTTCATAGTCTTTAGATCTTGCTTGAATTTGTTGGCACAAGGAGTACTCCCTCCCACCTTTTCCATTTGCATCTTGGACGGGTTGAGAGAAATCCACTCTTGCTAAGACATTACCTTTGGTTGGTGTCTTGAAACCTTCACCTAGAGCCGTGATGTTCACGGTTTTGTCAAAGAAGGAGATGCCATATGATCTTCATCCTTTAAGATGTAACTTACTAAAGATCATGAATGTTGGTCTTACCTAAACAAACCTTGAGGTTGGAGTGGTTCTTGGACCTTTTTGGCTCACATTCCAGCCGGCTACCTTGAGAGAAGAAGAAGGGATACTTCTTGTTTTATGGAGTAGTCCCTTGGATATCGTTATTTAAGTAGATAGAAGAAAGGTTTCTTGTAAAAAAAATTGGGAAATAACTACTTCTTGGTTAGGCAACCAGCGGCTATTAATCATGGGAAAGGGAAGATGCATCTTTAAGGGGTAATCTCACTTAATTACCCACCTATACTTTGCTTTTAGGGTTCTTAATTGTCTTGAATTCAACTGCTTACTCCCCAAAATCTCCTGGCCGAAATATACATATATACTCCATATATATATATATATATATATATATATATATATATATATATATATATATATATATCTCAATAATACATATATATATATATCTCTCATGTCATAATCATTTAAGTATACTTTTCATAAAAATAAATTCATTAGGCTACACTTTATACATATGGCCGAACTATGTATATATATCCTACACATATATATTTTTCATAATTCTTGCCCACATGTATATAGTTATATATCTATATATATACACACCTTTATATATATTTATATTTTCTCACAATTTAAAATAAGTCATAAACCTTAAAATACACATAATGGCCGAAAATACTAAGTGGGTGTGTATATATGTATGACCGTATTTGTATATACGTATAACATACTTTCCCAAAATCATGTTATTGCCATATATATACCTAGATCCGTATATATATATATATATATATATATATATATATGCCAATATGTATATACACATACATTATACACAAATCTAACTATTTTACACATACACAGATTTGTGTATTTTCTATATACGGTTCTTTAAGTAAACTTTTCATTGTACTGTAATCCATTAAGCCATTTATACATTGTAGCTTCCACTTTATACTATACATGTACACATATACATATATATCTATGTATAAGTCCATATACGTCAAGTGTGTCATGTAACCTATCCTCCGCCAAGTTGAATTTGCTAGACCTTAAAAATTGCTATGATTAATTGATAAAGTTCCTCTTGTCTTACCTCAAAATGGTAGACGACGGCCATAATGGGGATGGATGGAGGAAGTTCTTCATTTAATAAAGACTTAATTATTCCCATCTTTTGGAGTTCATATGAGGAATCTTATCTCATTAGTTGTTCCTTAAGGCTCCATAGCCGAAAACTCATGCGTGTGTATGTAATTCAATTGCATCTTACCCATGCTCCCATTTTCCTTTCTTAATATATATATATATATGTAGAGAAAAATGGGTTTGAGTGATTTCAAAATACATGATTTAAACGTGCATGACATATTGCATATAACTTGCCTTATACAGTTCATATACAATGTTGCCGTACTAACGAGCCATGAAGCTTTAAAGCTTACATCAAATGGCAAACATTTGTTGTGTTTGAACTATTTTCAGGTGCCACCATTAATGAACTAAACTAGTTCATTAAGTGAAGTACTTAGTTAATTAAACTAAGCAGTTCATTAAAGGAAGCAACATTTGGACAAGGCACAAAGGCAACAAGATTAAGAAAGGCAAGTCTCCTCCTCCTCCTCTCATCATATATACACGCATATATATACATAAATATATATTTTAATATTTTTTGAAAAAGGCACATACACACATATTCCAACGTACTATCGACACGTTATATTTTTTACGTACGTACGTTAACGTCACACCACCATACGTAACTCACATTTATGAGTATGTTCAGGTCTTATATCATATGATATAAGTCATGGTGATGAAAAATTAAATACGACATGTTAAAAGGTTCTAAACCTAAAATTGTCGTATCGGGCGAATACCGAAACTTCGCCAACGTGTCACGTACTTGCCATAAATAGATGGCCAGCCCCTACACCTCAAAAATCTCTATAATTTTCGTGGGTTTGATGTTATTTCCAGCCATAAAATCATTCCATGTTGGCACACACAAATCACCCCACATTAAGGCCAAATTGTGGAGATTCCAATTTCAATTTTGTCACATGTATATGGCACCACTTTAAGACAAGACAAGTGCTGAATATCAAAGTTTAATTTAGTATATTATGTGTAACATAATATATATAACATGTGCAAAAAGTTGGAATTTAATTAGAGAAAAATTGGGTAATCGATAAACATCGAAAATTCGGTTTTCTACGTACACAACACATGGAACGTTTTTGGCACCTCATACGACATGTATCTAGACACTTTTTACATATGTCATACATCTCAAAGTGTTCTAGAAAATTAAATTAAGGGCTGATTGGAATATACCATGTGTGTATTATTAAAAGTGCACTATTTTACAAAGTTTGCAAAAATAAAATTCAGCACATGCACAATTACATTGAAACGCCTATTCCAGCTGAAATGGAGCATATGTGGAGCCTTTTTGGCATATTGATTTGTCAAAAATGAAGCATACAAAGTTGGTGACTTAAAGAAAGAAGCTACAAAAGGTAATATTTCAAATTTTGTCACAATTGTGACACATGCTGAAAATTCAGCATGTGCACTATAGAGCTGGCCGAATTTTATCTCTTTATGGCCTATATTTTGTGTCTTGAAACATGTGATTAATTGGAAGAAAAATTGGAAGTAATTTGAATAAGATATGAAATTATAATTGTGATATTTTGAATATCACACATGCTGAAAATTTCAGCATGTGTGTGAATGAACCTAGGCCGATTTTTTGGCCATATGAGTGTCCAATTTTATTCCCAAAATTGATGAGAATATTGTCTACAAATTGGTGATTTATTTTTAAGAGATAAATCAAAGAAAACTTGGTAACAATTTTAAATGAACACCCATGTATCACATGCTGAAATTTCAGCATGTAAAGCTCACTTATGGCCGATTTTCTTAGCATGTTTGTTAGAAAATTATCTTGCTTAATTTATGTGATGATCTAGGAAGTTATGGTAATTGTTTTATGGTGATTTTGGCACATGTTTTTAGTGGAATTCTCAGATTTTCCTAGTCATCAAGTGATGACAACATTCAACCAAACAATGAGTGTCAAGTAAGCAAGAGCTTAATGATCATCCAATGAGAAGATGCCAAGTAAGAACAAGTCACAATGATGCCATATACTCTTCCAAGGACTTAGAAGATAATTTTCTAGAAGGGAAGAAGAGCATAGGGGGCGGCCAACAATGTGATAAAAAGGAAGGAAGAAGAGCAAAACAAAAACAAGAACAAGAGTTGAAAATTCAAAGATCAAAACGTGTTTGAGCCTTCTTCTACACTCTCTTTTTTTCTTCTTCCTAAAAGCCTATTGTACTTACATTCATATAATTGAATAGGCTTTTCTTAGACCACCACACATTCTTATCTTTGTAAAAGATTGATCAAGGTGTAATCAATCTTCAATCTTGCACGGTGGTAGTGTTCGTGTGGATTGTATTCATCATACAAGGTTTGTAAAGGGTTGGAGTTGGTGTGTAACTCTATCAACCCTGTGGTAAGGTGTTTTTGTGCTGTGTGATTAGTGTGAACCGAGGAAGGTGTTCCTCGAAGACTGGAGTAGGTTGTTTATAACCGAACCAGTATAAAATTCTTGGTGTCATTTACTTTCAGCACTTATATTCTGTTTCAGCACTGTTTATTCTTTTTGATCACGCTCGTAAAAATAGTAAACGGATTTAAAAATACGAAACTTTCAGGAAACATATCCACACGTTTTAAGGTTATTTTGGGACAAGTTTCAACCCTTTTGGACAAGTATAAGTCACTCAAACGTCCAAAGTTCTGAGACTAGTGCATTCTGATTTTCAGGATTGCAAAGGTTGATACTTTGATCGTATTTGACTAACTTTACAAAATAATTTTTGAAAAATGTTTCAACCCATTTAAATATAACTTATAAGGGGTTAGTGGTTAAAATTTCAGAGAATTTAGAGTTACGTACAAATAGGAATTAATTTTTCAAATCAGTCTACCGTTTCTGGAAGATTCACGCAATCTGACCACCAACGATTTTTGAAGGGGTTAAAGGTTGAATTTAAATCTGAAATTTTTAGGAGACACTCATAACATCTGAGCATAAGTTATCTCAAAATTTCTGAATTTTTGAAGACCTACAACCTAGTTTTAAAAACATTTTAAAACTGGTCCTAAAAAGAGAAACTGTTTTCAAAAGTTGAGTTCTTGAGTCAAAAAAATTTTAAAAACCACACTTTCTGCACCAACTATTCAACCCCCCCTTTCTAGTGGTGCCTTGCAGATCCTACAATATAAATATATATATACACGTGTTTGTGTATCATTATGGGATACCCCTTGAGTATATTTTCCATGGACCATAATCCGTTAAACCCCTTAACATATTATATTCCATCATGTAACATATACGTATATATATATATATATATATGTATGCCCATACCATATGTATACGAATGTGTCACATAGTCCTACCTCCCATTAAATTTGAGGTTGCTTAACCCATAAGAGGCTATGTTTTTAAATGACAAAGTCTCCTTTGGCTTTCTCCAAAAATAAGCCAGCGGTGGGGAGGGGTCCTTTCCCTCCCAAGTGTAATTATCCAATGATTAGGGTGTCTCTTCCTAATCCTTAAGTCATTTATCATTATAATTAAGGAAACACCATGAACTATCTTGGGTAATTGCTTTAGTAGGTAATTAAGAGAGGTAGCTACCTTTTTCTAGAAATAAAAAGGCCTCTTAATGACTCTTTCTACCCGGCGGCTAGAATGGGGAAGAGGGGTGTTTTCCCTCTTTTCATCCTTTTGGATCTTTAATTAGTAGGACACTTAAAGGCTGGAATAACCCTCCAAGGCTCTTAACGATAGTTAGTTACTTGTATTAGAATGGGCTTCTTCTAACTGTTCTCAATCCTCTAAGCTAAAAATTTGGTAATCTTAAGAAAACTTCCAACAACTCACTTGCTTCGTATTTTACGCTTTCGGTAGTATGCTAATTCCCTTTAATCTTAAATAACCGTAGGTAAAGCCGAAGATACCCTCCTTTCCAGATATCGTTCTATTGCCTCGCTTCACCCCAACCCTAGATACCATACTAATTTAGGCGGGGTACAACATTTACGGATCACAAAAGCCTGAAGTATCTCTTTACACAGAAGGTACTGAATATGCGGCAACACAGATGGCTTGAATTGATTAAAGATTATGACCTCTGGATTCAATACAACCCTGGGAAAGCCAATAAGGTTACTGATGCGCTAAGTCGGAAGACAAGCCACCCACGTCAACCACCTCTTCAGCGAGACATGGAAGAATTTGGCCTTGAAGAATTTGACTCTGTGGATGAAGTTCTCGCTAAATTGGTTCTTATTCCTTCACTGATTGATAGGATCAAAGAGGCTCAAGGAAATGATGAAGCGTTAAGGAAGATCAAGGAGAGGATGAAAGATAAGTCATTGAATGATTTTGAAACTCGTAGTGATGGCAATTTGTGGTACAGAGGACGGTTATGTGTACCCGAGAACAAGGACATTAGGGATGAAGTCCTGATGGAAGCTCATAACTCGCGCTTATCTATACACCCTGGAGCTAACAAGATGTATCAGGACCTCAAGCAAAGGTTTTGGTGGCACGGCATGAAGAACCAAATAGCTGAATTTGTTGAGCGATGCCTTGTTTGTCAAAGAATAAAAGATGAGCACCAAAGACCCACAGGGTTACTACAACCTTTAGAAGTCCCTGAATGGAAGTGGGACCACGTCACCATGGACTTCATGGCGATCTACCAAGAACCAAGTATGGAAATGATGCTATATGGGTTGTTGTGGACAGTCTGACCAAGTCTGCTCATTTTATGGCCATGTCGATTAAGGCATCCATGGAGAAGTTAGCTTCTATGTATATCGATCATATTGTCTGCTTGCATGGTGTACCCCTAAGCATTGTTTGTGATCGTGACCCATGTTTTGCTTCTAGATTTTGGATAGCCTTTCGAAAGGCAATGGGCGCTGAGATCAAGATGAGTTCTGCTTTCCATCCCCAGAATGATGGTCAATCAGAAAGGACATGCTTCGTTCTTGCATTCTTGATTTCGGAGGAAGCTGGGATAAGAGCCTTAAGCTGGTTGAGTTTTCCTATAATATCTTCCGTAGATCCATTGGGATGTCACCTTATGAAGATTTGTATGGGAGAAAATGTCGGTCCCCACTCTATTGGTACGAAATTGGAGACAAGATATATGCAGGACCCGACCTTGTAGAGAAAACTCGAGAAAAGGTAAAGATCGTCAAGTAAAGATTGAAGGCGGCATAAGATAGAAGTAAAATTTGGGCTGATGAAAGACGTAGACCCTTGGAGTTTCAGGAAGGAGAGAAAGTCTTTCTAAAGGTCTCTCCATCTAAGGGAGTTAAGAGATTTGGCATAAAAGGAAAGTTCAGCCCAAGATTCATTGGATCATATGAAATTCTGGAGAGAGTTGGTGAAGTTGCGTATCGCTTGGCATTGCCTCCATCACTGTCCCAGTTGCATGATGTATTCCACGTCTCCCAACTTCGCCGGTACGTTTATGATCCAAGCCACATTCTTGAGGATCAGCAGCTGAGGGTTGAAGAAGATACATCTTATATAGAGGAGCCCCTAAAGATCATTGATTTTAAAGAGAAGAAGTTGAGGAAGAGATCTATACCTATGGTGAAAGTCCACTGGAAACACCATTCTGAAGAAGAAGCCACTTGGGAAACTGAGGAAGACATGAGGAATCGATACCCACATCTTTTTGACTAGTTCTCTTAAGTTTCGAGGACGAAACTTATGTTAAGGGGGGGAGGATGTTGTACCCCAACCGTACTATACTTGAAACCATGATGAAGTGGTGTAGTAAAATATTTGTTCTTCCGATTAAATTTCATTGAGTTTTAAAATCGTTTCCTTGATTGTTTTTCCTTAAAGTGAATACTATAAGAAATAAAATAATACTCAAAGTGTGTATTACAGAATATTGAAATGACCATTTTGCCCCTCCAAGACTTAGGAATTTCGGCCACAAGGCCTTAAAGGACCTTAGAGTATTTTCCTTTTTATAAGAAGACCAACATAAATGGTCTTCTTAAAAGCAAGCCTAAAAACATATACAAGAAATTAGATAATATAAATAATGGAATAATTATATAGGTATGTGTTATAAAAATGTGAAAAGACAAAAATGCCCTCCCCAAAGCCTCCAAGATTTTTGCCACCATGAAGGGATCTAGAAGACTCTATAGTCTTCACTTTCTTGGATATTTTTAAAAGGTAAGAATAAAATAATCTTAAGAGAACAAGCATGGCAAGCAAAAAGGTAGCATTTACAAGACCAAGATGATTTCCTCACTTTTTAGGCAAAGCCTTGTCTCCCTCTTACCCCCCATACGCCGGCCCCCTTTCTCTTTTACACTATGAAGCCTTCTTTATATTAGCTAGAAGCTTCCTCATTCATCTCCAAAACTTCAAACCCTCAAGAGCTCATTAATCAAGCCATCCAAGAACACTTAGAAACTCTTCCATCCTCATCTTAGCACACGGTTGAAGGAGGCTAGGAGACTCAAAATCATTTTCATCTTCAAGCTTCAAGATCCATCTAGGTAAGTACATGCTAAACTCCCTTAAGTAAATTCCATATTTCAAAGAATGAAGCTCACATGGTACCTCTTTTTCTTGCTAAAAAACGTGAGCTCCATATGGTCCCTAGGTGAAGTTTCTTGAAGCTACTAAGTGGTACCAACACCTTGGTGGTTTGAACTCTATTCAAGCCTCATTTTGGTAAGAAACTCTAGCATCAATCTACCTCTATTCCTCATTTAAAATGATAGCCAATGTTCCTCCTTTTTCTCCCTCAAAACCATATGTCACATGGAGTAGGGGAGGAAAACTTCAATCCACTTTATCCAAGGCTCAAGTTAGGGGACGATTTCTAGCTTAAAAGAGACAAGTATACTCTAGACTTTCATGATTTATATAAAGAGTTAATGACTTGAATGTTTAGTCATCATAAGATATGATCTTTAGATGACATAATAAGCATGAACTAGTAAGGTTGTGAACCTCATTGAATCATGAGTATGAAAGTTTACTCCTTTGGATTGTGCTATGTGATGGATATATTAAGAACCCTCATTTAGCATGAAATGTGGTATATAACTCTTATATTGGGGCTGCCCTGGTAACATAATAAGGAATGGAATGAATCTAGTAGTACGTTGCATGCTCTAAAATGCTTGAAATAGCCCAAAAGGACAAGTTGAGTGTACTGTTTTTGAGTCTCTTGAAAACCAGCCCAGGTGACGTTTGAAGGTGTTAATGGGTGTTACAATATGGTATTATGTTCCACAAGAATGTTGGTCTAAGCACTATTGATGAACTAAGTTAAGAATAGTGTTAAATCATGAGTTATGGATGAGTATGATGGGTGTGTATGTTTCGGCCATCATAGGGTATTTAGGAAATGGATAGTGTATATTTTTCCTTATATAGGAGCATGTTTAGGACCTATTTCCAAAATAGTTTATGGCTGGAAAAATTTAAATATCAAGTGTTAAATGAAGCCTATGTGTTCTAAGTTGTTAAAAGTGAAAATAGTCATGACGTTGGTATTTGTGGGCGTGCTTGGTTTCGTCGCCGTATGTATTTATAACAATGACCTTATAATCTGAGAATGACTATTTTTGGCTGTGTAACATTGTGACTAATAAGTAGGATTAAAGGATGAAGGGGTAAATAATACGTGTGACAAAGGACAAGAAGTGGTTTAAGGAAAGATTTCCAGAACAGGACTGTTTTGAGTGTTGCAATGATTGGCATTGTAATGAACATTGTGATTGTGCAAATAACCTCAAATTTGGTATGATGACCGGCCATTATGTACCTTAAGTGTGTGTAGTGGTAAATCAATAAAAAGAATAGTTTTACCACATTAAAGGAGCCTCAAGATGAACCTGTGCAAAACAGAATTCTGGACGCATATGTTCTGGAAAAATAATTGTTTAACCACTTTAAAGGTCTTGGAATGGCTTGAAATTTTTGTGGGAGTCACTTAAAGCATTGGGCTAGAAGACTATGTAAAGAAATTGGCTAAAAACGTTTATTTGAGGGGTTAACAAATGAAGTAAAGTCGGATGAATGTTGCTGGAATTCTGGACAGAATGTTGGGTCACAATGCTTGGGCTTATCTTTAATTATTTGGGCGTGAAAATGGTGCTTGGCTCAAGAAAATTATTTTCCAGTATGTTAGATTTATTTTCCAGGTGGTATATGTGAATTGTTGATGATTTAAGGGCCATGAAAACGAAACGGAACAGGTACTGTGCAGCCGAAAGTTGGGCTGTGCCATGTCTTGTTGGAACCCGAATTTGAACCCCTTATACTTATTTGATTTTTACGAAATTTTTGTGGTTAATAACTAGGACCCTAATATGCATGTTGTGTAAAACGGTCTGGGAAACAAGTTGTCTTGGTTATATTTTAAGCCAAGGAAAGTAAGTACGAACTGCTGGAAAATTTTCAGCCCATGGGATTATGCCTATGCCATGTTCTAAGAAATTTTAAGACAATTCATGCCATGACTTGCATTGCATTTCATCCCATGTATCACTCATGATCATGCGCATCACGAATCTGATTTTCTAAGTATTTCCGTATGCAAGCAAGTTCTTTTCAAGCAAGCAAGTTTTCTTTATGCATGTAAGTTATTTATGGTCCCATGATTTTCAAAAGAATGTTCTATGACTTCCTTGCCGGCTAAGCATGCTCTAACCCGATCCAGACCCGGGGTTAATAGGTCTGATGACATGAAAAGTTCTGGACCCGTTCTGGACCCGGGGTTAATTGGTCCTTTGATATGTTCTGGACCTGACCCAGGCCCGGGGTTAATCGGCCTAATGACACGTTCTGGACCGGTCCCAGACCCGGGGTTAATTGGCCTGATGACATATTCTGGACCCGCTCAGATCCGGGGTTAATTGATCTGACACTCTATTTTCTTTTATGCTTGCTTTATGGGATCAAATGATGATTTTTCCATGACATGACATCATGCATTGCATCTTGCATATTTCATGTGCACTTTGCATGTTAGGACGGTTAAGTTAGGAAGGGACATGATAATGTTATGATGGTATTACTAAAATTATGATTAGGTTATATCTTCAGCGGATCAAGGATTAAAGGCCAGGTATGAATTAACGTTTGAGGTTCTTGGGGTTTTCCATTCATGTTATGATTGCTTATTTATTTCATGACAGTTTATTGTATGCTTGCTGGGTGATATTTATCGCTCATACCTTTATTTTTCCCCAGAGCCAGAGAATGCCAATGTTGAGTAGATTGATGATGAACCAAGAGTGTCATACCCGTAGACAAGGAGCCGAGGGTAGAAGATGCTTAAGGACTTTTATGCTGACGTGATATTTGTATTATGAACTATGTCGGAACCTTTGGGATTTCGGTTTTATCTTGTTTGTTGGACTAATGTTTTGGGACTTAATATTTTAGTATGCATGTTTATTTCAAAGTTTTAATTCTGCCTAAATTTTGCTACCATGTTAAATGTTAACATGAGAGTCCATGACTTAAGTTATGGATTTTCGCATGTTATGCATGACGCTTTGTACTCTCCATAGTGAAGTATGGCAGGTGCACCGCATTCAGATGAGGTCCGGTGCTGGGCGCTACACTAATTATGTCTATATACTTCATGGGGATCCTTCTTGCATCCATGCTATCCCAGATCAGGCTACGTGGCACACTATCATACGCTTTTTCAATACCCATGAAAACCATATGTAAATCACGATTCTTCTCCCTATACTTCTCCATTAATCTCCTGAGAATGTGTATTGCTTCTGTAGTTGACCTTCCTGGCATAAAACCAAATTGGTTCACCGTAACTTAAGTTTCTCTCCTAATTCTAGTGTCGATTACTCTCTCCCATAACTTCATGGTATGATTTAGCAACTTAATCCCTCTATAGTTCCCACAACACTGTGCGCCTCCTTTATTCTTATATAGGGAGACCACGACACTCTTTCTCCACTCATCTGTCATCTTTCCTGTTTTGTAAATACGGTTGAACAAAATAGTTAGCCCTTGAACCCCTTCCTCTCACAAATACTTCCACGCCTCAATGGGTATGTTATCTAGGCCGACCGATTTAGCTCTTCCCATCTTTTTCAATGCTCTCATCACCTCTCCTTGGGTGATGCTCCAACAGTCGGAGTTATTATGTTGTCGTTGTTGGTTAGTTATGCTTTCTTGTTCTTTGTAGTGGACACTACCGCTGTTGAAAAGATTGTAAAAGTATGTTTGCCATTTTAACTTGATGTCTTGTGATTTGACTAACCCATGTCCATCTTCTCCTTTTATAAACTTCCCGTCTCCTAGGTCTTGCCTCTTTCGATCCCTAGCTTTGGCAATCTTGAACATATCCTGCTCTCCGTTTTTTGTGTCTAGTCTTTCATACATCCTTTTATAAGCTACAGTCTTTGCCTCTGTCACTGCCTTCTTCTCCTCCTTCCTTGTGATTTTTTAATTCTCCTTCAACCTCACTTTCTCTTCCCCATTTTTGCAGCTTAACAGCTCTCTAAAAATACTTTGTTTGTTTTATTATTTTTTATTTCATATGCTCATTCCACCACCATGTGTTTTTATGTACGGATGTCTTTCCTGTTGTTATCCCAAGCGTTTCTCTTGCCGCGTGAGTAATAGTAGCCGATATAGCCTCCCACATCTGATTTGTACCATCACCCAGAAAATCTAGTTTCACAGAGATGACCTTGTCTTTCAATATATTAATTTTTTTCGACTTTCATACTTCCCCATCGAATCCTGGGTGGGAATTTTCCAACCCCCTTACTCAGCTTTTGGCTCAATGCTATAACTACCACTAATAAATCGTGTTGCGTCATTGCTGTCTCTACTGGTATAACCTTGCAGTTTCTCCACAACCTTCGGTCTTCGCGCCTCATCAGAAAATAGTCGATCTATGTGTTACGTCCTCCGCTGCTAAAATTTATCAAATGCGATTCTTTTTCTTAAAAACGAGTTTATAATGCCTAGGTCACGGGCCACTGCTAGGTCTAGCAGATCTCTACCATGTTCGTTTCTATCTCCATAACGAAACCCGCCATGTGCCGACTGAAAACCATCGCTATCCTTTCCAATGTGTCAACTAAAATCACCTCCGATACATATTCGTTCCTCCCTTGGTATTGACTTTAA
The DNA here is from genome assembly GCA_036186865.1 of Eustoma russellianum. Taxonomy (NCBI): domain Eukaryota; kingdom Viridiplantae; phylum Streptophyta; class Magnoliopsida; order Gentianales; family Gentianaceae; genus Eustoma; species Eustoma russellianum. The sequence continues at coordinate 4,144,400 of AP025075.1, read as the reverse complement.
CATTACATCTAAGCAATCCCAAAACCCTTTCTTCTCCTGTTCTCCTAGTCCCACTTGGGGTGCATAGGCATAAATCACTACAACTACCTCCTTATTTAGTACTAACTTCAACACCATAATTCTATCATTATGTCTAATCGCATCAATCACGTTCTTATGTAATTCTAACTTTGCTAGAAATCCTACCCCATTCTTGGTCCCATCTGCTCCCGAATACAACAACTTATACCCATTACACTCTTTAATTTTGTTTCCTTTCTACCTAGTCTCTTGGAGGCATGATGCATTTATTTTACATCTCTTAAGTGTATCTACACCTCCAACAATTTACCACTTAAGGTTCCTACATTCCAAGAGGCTATCCTTAGACTATATTCCTTTTTGCTTCCCCTTACCTACACCCCGCTTCCTTAGACATGGTCTCACGGAAAAATCATGACGTCTTCTATCAATTATTGCAACTGAAAATAAAAATCCAAGGTATGCTACTGATGCCGAAAGTTTGAAACTAAAAATAAACAATCAAAATTAGTTTAATGATAATAAGACAAAAATAAAAATATATCACCTGGTTGGGTTGTGGCACACCAAGATCCAGTAGAGTAACAAATCTGGGATACATATTTTTCTTCAAGCAAGAGAAGATCAAAGAGAAGGAAGCACAAGATGCTGTTCTGCTTCTGCTTCTGCTTCAAAGCAATAGAGAAACTAATCCCCAATTACAGACAAGAATCAGTTTCCTTAATCAAATCCCTCCATAAAAATGGTAACTCCTGGTTAAATATCAAATTTTAAGCTATCACAGAATAAATACGAAAAGGGCTCGATTTGTTTCAAATGCTGTTGGCATACTTTTGAGCGTATATCTAGGTTTGCATCGACTCAAATTGAGGCTGCGCTCGAATTTGATCATCTTGAGCTTCTCACCTACCATGACAGATGGAACATAGCGGGCCAAAGTTGTAAATTGATTAGCATACTCTAAAATCGTAACATCGGCCCCTGTTTCAGAGCCTCAAACTCTCCAATCTTCCGAATAGTCACCGACGGAGGAATATAGAACTTTCAAAACTTGTCTAAAAATCTGGTTCATGCAACTGGCCTGGTGAAAGGCTGTGTAATGGTCTTCTACCACTAATTTGCCTCACCAATCAAAAATAGTCGGATGATATGTGCCTTTAATCATCTGGAGCCTGTAAAAGTTCCAATCAATTCTCTACTTGATCAAGCCATTTCTCAGCTTCGTCTGGATCGGGACCCCCTCAACGTTGGGTACCCAAGACCTCTTCAGCTGTCCAAATTAGAATTGCGTGCCCATCTACTGAGGTAGTTGTGGGGGTGTAGGTGCAACCTGAGCATTTCCGACTGCCTGACCTAGCTGGATCATGGCATTGAAGAATGCCTGTGGAATACCTCCAAGGCCCTGTGCCTGCGGAGGTGGAACTTGTTCCGGTGGTGCCACCAGATCCTTAACTAATGGTGCCGGTAGTGGTGGAGGTAACTGTGATGGTCTACCTCGTGGATGCGAAGTCATCCTATCGATACAGTCATTTCCCACAATCAGTCCACATAAATAACATATAAGATTCAGATAAGGTTTTACTTATGTATAAGGATTATACACTATTAAACAGTTTTAAGGGACTTATACCAAAGTTGGCTCACTCAGTCAAAAGTCAAACTTAAACACTAAGATCATAACCTACGTACATGTCATCGTTTATCTTATGCTGTCTGCCGTAGGTCCGGAGTCTTTGCTCTGATACAAATGTAGTGCCCCGCCTGGGACTAGGGTCTCAGCACGGCACACCCGCCGTACTCTGCTACAAGAAGTACAAGGCGTCGATAACATCTATATCAGCATCGTCATAAACATGTATCGAATAGCGGAAGCATCATAAAATAGATAGAAGTAAACATCGACATAAGTACAAAATAACTATATATGAATACAATATCATCAGTATATCAACAAAAATACAGAGCTGAGATACCAAAATACAACAGTTGAAACTGAGGCCCACTGGACCGCCTACAGAACCTACTCCCTCGGCTTGTCCTTTATGTAATCCAGCTCTGGATCCTGAGGCTCAAAATGGTGAAAAATAAGGGATGAGCGATAATGAATCGCCCTGTAAGTATTTCCGCCGGGGTTCGTCATATGGATCATACAACAGGAAGTGATAAAATAAATACAATAAGGAACATATCACGTCTGCGGTCTGCAAATACTGTAACAGGTAGGAGAAACCACTTATATACATAGTGCAGATAAAATACAGAAAGGAAATCACAGAACAACGGATGTAGTTTCCAGTCTTGCTTATACGATTGCTTATATCTTATATTCTGTGCTAAGCCCATTCTAATCATGTCTGTCATGAATCACCTATTCTATTCATTCATCTTAACATGTATATGACAGAGTGACTCGTTGATATGCATATGTTCAATTAACTGTAACATGACTTTATCATAAGCATTAAAAAAACATAACATTCTCATGTCTTTTTCTTTCCAAACAGTGGCAAATACTTGATGTGTCACTTTGCATGCATAAATGATACGCATGACATACCGGTTGATTTCCTACGTAATTCATGTAACATACGATATGCCCATGACGCCAACCTACCCATAGGTTCCAGTGCCATGGCGCCATTTAACTGTAACATACTGTATCATACTGTATGCCAACTGACATCCCCTACCCGATGCCAGGCTAGCCTCTAATAACTGTATGCTGCAAATAGTGATTCGTATAATTGTATGCTGCAAGCAGAAAAACATATAAATGCATGCTGCGAACAACAAGACGTATAATTGTATGCTGCGAACAACGAAACACATAATATATCATAAACTGTGTAACTGGAATCAATCGTCTCGTGACATATTTCGTTAAACTCATTTCAAAACATATCATGTGGTCAAACCCTTTTGTAACCGTATATCATGTAGTATAAAACCTTCAAAATGTATCGTGTGGTGAAAACATTTCGCAAACATATATCGTATAATAACATGTATCGTTTAAAACTTGTTTTCTATATGAATACAATTATGCTCGTTTGTGGTGATGATTTTTTTAGTCTGGTACCTTTTCAGCTTCTACCATTAATAAATTGCTTAATTTTTCATATCATAACTTATGTGAAAATCTCCTTTTACCCTTCATATGGTACCTTTGGTTTTTGGCAGCCAATCAACCAACCTTTAGGTTCAATTCACTAGTATCGTCATTTTATCTTGTATAATTTCCGTCTTATTATATAGCTCTTTAAATCAGCCTACATTTTCACATGTTTTGCATTTTAGAAATTACACATTTGCCCATTTATGAATTTTGGACTCATTTACCAAAAAAGCCCTTGTATCCATGCTTTTTACATGTGTCCATCTCTTAATTCCTTTGATTACAATCTTTTGGTTAGCTACGTATACATATCTTCACATATATATATATATCCTCATAGATCTTCAAACATCATCATGACACCTCCATAAGGCCTTTTTGCCAAAATCATGTAGGCACAAACAAACACATAATTTTTGCAACTTGTTAATTGTACCGTACATGATATGTTACTCACATCTTTCCTATTCTTCAATCTATCCTGCATTTCTATCATAATGATACATTAATCTTGAGTTTGAACATATAAAAACACATGCATATAACTTTCACCATAACATAACATAAATGTCATGATTATGATGATGGTCATTATGAAAACCACATGCAAATACATAAGAGAGTCAAACTCATAAAAATATACATTCTTAGGGCATGATTATAATGAATACACATCAAATGATGGTGATGAATCATGCCTAATAAAGGAGACCCAAAACAGCCCCCATTTCACAATGAATATTCATGGAGATGACATGATTATCATCGAAGAACACACTTTTATGGCCATGCAATATAGCATCAATTATGGTTACTCATATTTAACATGCATGAACACTAAAAATCATGGATGAACACATGCATGGTAATCATCAAGAAAATATACAATAAGATGATACAAAGTGTTGTCTTTAACATACTTTCCCAAGAATATGCAAGCTATAAGCACTAGTTTTCCAAGAATGGACATGCATGTCTAATCTTTCATTAAACATGACATGCACATACATAAGAGACATACATCTACCATAAACTTCACATGCATGTCCCTTTTTAATATCTTCTTAGCCTCAAGTGGACAAACAATCAAGAAACACACAAGTCTCCATACTCTTACCAGGCAAAATCCATTCTTTTCATATGATCATAGTAAAATCCATTTGAACATATGCATGTATGATCCATATTGATATAAGAACATAAATGATATATTTTTCAACATGCATAAGAAACCAAGAAGAGTACTTGCCTTTTTCCTTTGAATCTTACACTTAAGATGAAAAGGATATCCTTTTTTCCTTCCTTTGGTATCTTTCGGCCAAGATGTCTTAAAATGAGGAAATATTGGTCATGTTTTAAGGAAGAGGACATTATGAAGGTTCTAAAATCAATTCTTAAGAAGACTTACCTTTCAACACCTTGAAGATTCTTACTTTTAACTTAAGAAAACTTCTTTATCCTTCTTGCTGTAACTGGCGGCTAAAAAGACTAAGGAGGGAGAAGTTTGTTACTTTTGGATGATGTAATGAATAAGGTGTTTATAAATAAGATGATATGACTCTTACCTTAAGGATCCTTGAATTGGAAGGCTTGATTCTCGCTTGAAAAATGGAATAACTCTTCTTCCTCTAGGCTTGGTGTAATTTTAGTTGGGGTAAGTGAAGATGAAGATTTTCTTGGCTTGAGAGAGAAGAGAATAATGGAGAGTATTTTAAAGTGAGAGAGAGGTGAAATGAAAAATGAAGTGAGGTTATGTCATGAAATGAATTTTTTATTCCTTGATTTCCTTAGTGTTGGCCGAAATTGAGATGGATGAGTGGGGAAGGAATCATTTGCCTTTTGTTTGGGAAGTGGGAGTGTAAGAATGTTATGCCATGAATGACATTTGTTTGGGTCTTCCTTAAGGTGTGTAAGATGATTAAAATGATGGTGGGAAGAAAAAATGGAAGAAAATAAGAAAGTGGAATTTAAGACATGCATGAAATACCATTGGGTGGTATAAGGGTGTGAAGGAAATAATTTAAAGGAAATGGAATAAGCTAAGATCACCATCGCTCATGTTCATATCAACTACACGTTTATGCAGCAATTCCTCTTTGATCATCTTACCTATATCATAGGCTCATAGATGTTTCCAAACAATGGCTTGATGGTTTCATGAAAATCGATCTTTCAAAATCTATAACATCGTCTGTGTTTAATAAACATTTCAAAACACAAAATTTCCGGAAACGTTCAAAACATGAAATATCCAAAAACTTTCATAACATGACATTTTTCATAACGTGACATTTTCAAATAATGGCTATAGTACTTTTCATAATGTAAGAACCATAACGCATGACATACGAAATGATTCCACATATAGTCAGATGTACAAATATGAATCCCAATGATCCAAACATGGTGTTACATCATATGTACATGGATCCAACGGTGATGCATTATGACAGAAATCCTGTCTCTAGAACAAGGTGTTACACTTGGCCATAATGATAATATATGCCCATGACACCTACCACTCCGGTTCTGATGTCATGACAGCACACCAATAACATAACATATCATAATATGACATAACATAAGTCATTGGAATCAATAGTCTCGTGGTATGTTTCGTTGCACATGAGATCTTCTAAAACATAAGACGCAATAAAACGTTTTGTTTCAAAAACTTTTGTCCAAAAACTTTTGTTTCATATGGTCCATGAAGTCTCGGTTTTGGTCCCTTTTGTTGTTCTAAAATTTCATCATCATAAATCCATAAGTTATCTACATCATGCATGTCATAAACTGAAGGAAAATATCATTCTTACCCTTCTTGGGCGTCTCGGCCATAGACCCCAAAACAGTCCACTTTTTGGACTTCATCATCTATCATCATTCTCTTAAACTACACACTTTTCACATAATCCAATGGAAAGTCAAAAGATACATGTTATACCTATTTTATATACATATATCGATGTAGATAAGTGAACAACTTTATGGGTACCACATATATATGCACATGGCCGAGAGGCCTTCCACCCACACAATCACATAAACACCACTTTAAACCATGTTTCATATATATCATAATCATACCACTTAGCCTTTTTAACATACAATGATCTTTAACATCATTCATGATCCAATGATGAGTGACATGCAATATATCCTACTTATACCTTTTTATTCCAAAATCATGCATCACACTTATGATTTTACACCACTCAATCACATGCATGCTGATTTCCATCAAAGCTGTGAGTTCAAGAGCCATGATCATGATGATGTTCATGATGAAAAATGCATGCAACATAAAGGATGATGAAAACCATTAAAACATACTTTCTTGAGTCATGATCATCAAAATTATACTTCAATATGAAGGTGGATGATCAAGGTCAAGGGGATGGCTAAAAGCAGCCTCCAACCGTGGGTATACATGTATGCATAATATTGGCATGATGATCATCAAAAACAACTTTTGTAGCTATCATGCCTATATTATGCATGCATGTATACCCACAGTTGGCGGCTGTTTTTAGCCATCCCCTTGACCTTGATCATCCACCTTCATATTGAAGTATAATCTTGATGATCATGGCTCAAGAAGGTATGTTTTCATGGTTTCCATCATCCTTTATGTTGCATGCATTTTTCATCATAAACATCATCATGATTATGGATCTTGAACTCACATCTTTGATGGAACCTAGCATGCATGTGGTTAAGTGGTAAAAATCATAAGTCGGATGCATGATTTTGGAATAAAAAGGTAAAAGTAGGATATGTTGCATGTCTCTCATCATTGGATCATGAATGCGTGTCAAAGATCATTTCATGTTAAAAAGGCTAAGTGGTATGATTATGATATATCTATGAAATATGGTTTAAAGTGGTATTTGTGTGATTGTGTGGGTGGAAGGCCTGTCGTCCATGTGCATATATATGTAGTACCCATAAAGTTGTTTACTTATCTACATGGATATATGTATATGAAATATGTATAATATGTATCTTTTGACTTTCCATTGGATTATGTGAAAAGTGTGTAGTTTAAGAGAATGATGATAGATGATGAAGTCCAAAAAGTGGACTGTTTTGGGGTCTACGGCAGAGATGCTCAAGATGGGTAAGAATGATATTTCCCTCAAGTTTATGACATGTATGATGTAGATAAGTTATGGATTTATGATGATGAAATTTTAGAACAACCTATGGGATCAAAACCAAGACTTCATGAACCATATGAACCAAACATTTTTGGAAAAAAGTTTTTGAAACACAATGTTTTATTGCATCGTACATTTTAAAAGTTCTTATGCATAACGAACCATACCACGAGAAGATTGATTCCAATGACTTATGGCAGAGTGGTAGGTGTCATGAGCATATGTTGTTGTTATGGCCGAGTCTAACACCTTGTCCGGGACACGTGATCTCCACCATAATGTGTCACCGTTGATGTACATAAGATGTAACACTATGTTTGGAACATTAGGATTCATATTTGTACATGTGAGTATATCAGGAATCATTTGGTATGTTGTGTGTTATCGTTCTTACATTATGAAAAGTGATATAGCCATCATATGAAAATGTCATGTTACGAATGTCATGAAAAATGTCATGTTACGAAAGTTTATGATATGTCATGTTTTGAATGTTTACAGAAAAATCATGGTTTGAAAGGTTTACGAAACACGGACCATGTTATGGATTTTGAAAGATTGATTTTCATGAAAACCTCAAGCCATTGTTTGGAAAATCCATGAGCCTATGACGTAGGTAAGATGATCAAAGAGGACTTGATGCATAAACACGTACTTGATATGAACATGAGGGATTGTGATCTTAGCTAAAACATGGATTGGAAAGTTAAGAATGAATATGTCAAAGGTTAGATCCATGTGGATCTAGATAGAAGAATATTGTGGACTCTTATTATGTGCATTTTGTTTTATGAATGTGTTACGTGTATGATTATTCGTATGGCATGTCACTTTATTTGTAAAATAGAGGCGTGTTATGTTCTCTATTTACGCATCTGTTATTTTATCACCCCGTCTCTCCTTGTATGTCCACATGACGAACCCGGACGGACTACTTGCTGGGTGATTCATTATCGCTCATATTTTTTGTTTACCACTATTGTAGAGGATAGGGATCGTAACATTGAATTTATAGAGAACGAGTTGCGAGTAGGCTACCCCTACCGGAGGAAGTAAGCATGGATTATACCTTTTATACTTTTGATTATGTCGGCCATATACTTAATACATTTGGGAACCTTAGACATTATGATTGTACGAAATTATGATGTTATGTTGTAATGTATTCATGTCGATGGTACTTGTTTTATCTTTATGTTGCTTCCACTATATCGATCTATGTTTTATGTCGGCATGCATATAAATGTTATCGACTCCTTGAACTTCTCATAGTAAATACGGTGGGTGAACCATTTAGAGACAAAAGTTAAGGGTCTCGGGCAGGGCGCTACACATCATGTGGTACAAACCTCATACACTTTTGATGTTTGGCCATCCTCGTGTGGACCGCGTATGCATCGACTGTTTTTATAGTTCTACATAAAGTCTCATACGGCTAGTATGTATACATCTTTTGTTTTATTTAATCGTATTGTTTTGAGTTATGTGCACTGGTGTTTCTATTATTCAAATCGTAGGCACACCGTCTTACTCGGATGTGCCATCTGCGGCAGCCATCGGAGATGAGACTGGCATAGTGATTGCATCAGAGGGGCTCAGGGAGGAGGGTCTCAGACATCTTCTACTTTAGAGACCTCCAACAAAAGCTACCCAGCAGACTACTGATAATATTATCTACAGTTTGTTTTGTCTTAGTTGGAGGGACCATCATCTGCACACATGTGAGCTGAAGGTCACAGCCATTGGGTCCATCAGGGCATGCACACATTGGAGGATGTTCTAAGCCGGACACATCATTCCAGACACCAGCAGTCGATAGTATACATTCATTTGGTCAGGAAGATGACCTACTTAACATTGACGATTATCTCTCCCCTTCCGATCTTGATGGCATGCAATTTACAAAAGAGTTACAGCGCAGCCTAGAACAGGCAACGACTCATATACTGATAGCATTTCATGGAGCCAATATGCTGCCACTGCAATCGCAGTCACAACCACAACTGTCAAAAGATCTAGGTTCACCCGTAATGAAGTTTCTCAGCAGCAGCCTATACGTAAGAGACTTTATTTTACTAGTGGGATCCTACGTGTTCTGCACTAATTATTTGAGCTTTTAACACCTTTTGCTCTTTGTAGAAAGTATTTTATTTTCTGTTTGGAAAATTAAGTGCCTGATATGGTAATAAACTAAACTTATCCTTTGGAAAAGGGGTGCAAAGTGAGTATGAAGGACGAGCAATTTTTCTGCATAGTCATGTTTTCATACATGGAATATCTTTATGTTAGTGTGTGCAGGTAATGTTGTTTATATTTCTTGGAAAACCGAACTATCATCATTATGCTTCTGTTTATTCTTCCTTGTTTTGTTAGGCTGCAGGCACATTTTATAGCGATCCGTATCAAGTTTTAGTATTCGAAACGGTTCACTAACTGTATTCTGTTAAGAGAAATACACATAGGTACAAATCAAATACACGTCAGCAAAGTAACGTAAAATGAAGTTAACGGAAGTTATAAAATAAAAATCCTCAAATAATCATTAATATATAAGTCTAGACAAATATCAAAAATACATTACATAAATCGTAAAAACATCTCTAGTCCACAAGCAAAAACATCAAATCCATAAAATAAATGTCTCTACATAAATCCATAAATAAATCTCCTCAGCAAGTCCTTGATCATCAATATCTCCACTCAGAGTTGTCCTCTACGAATATCAAATTGTAACACTGGTTCTCTGCAAAACAACATTAGGGTATAGTATGAGCCACAAAGCATCGCCAGTAAGTAACTTTCCTGTACCGCTACGGTATCATACACGGAAAAACAAGTGTAAATACGTAATCAAATAATATAGAAAAATATCGAGTTTCCCATTCGCAAATACAATTACAATAATACTCTTATAGTCCAACAACCAATCAAGTCAACCAAGTCAACAAAGTCAAACATCCACTCAATGGACAATCAGATGTTAGTCAAAATCAAAATCCGATGATGCAATTTGCCAAATCGATGAATGAAAAGTCAAAGTCAAAGTCAAAGTCCAAAACCAAATTCCAAATTTCAATGTTTCCAATTCCAAATCCAATTCCAAACCGTACCATATCCAATATCTAAATCTGAGTCAAACTCGGTACCAAATCTAAATTTCCAAAACCAATTTCAATGCAATAGTTATAGAACTTTTCTTACAACTGAATTATACCATAAGACTTACGAATTGATCACCCCAATAGTCAATACGCCCAAGAGCTCTATCGAAATAGCCAATATGCCTCGACGCCCTAATGACGGTCAATATGTCTGTGTACCATGTCCCAGACTAGGTAGTTATGTCCGGACGTTCTGTTTGTTTGGGATCAATCTGTCTTACTGATATATTTCTCTTGTAAAGGTGAATTTTGTAAAATGCAATGCACGATTTTCAAAACGATTTCCAAATATCAAACTATTCCAAATCTCCAAATATTTTCCAAATGCAGTTCAAATCTCGATAAAATTCAAATACCAATCACAAATATTTCAAATATTAGATCATAAATATACCAAATGCAAAATCACAATTATTTTCTAAATCTCCAAATAACTCCTACGTCATATAAATCTATATACATATACATGTCCACGCCTATACATGTGCATATACACGTATATAGATACACGTACATCTCTCGGTCCACCTTTTCCCCAATCCACTATCCAACTCACCTCACCCCTTGCCTCCTCTCCCTCGGCCACCCCACTGCCCCCGCCAGAACCTATTCCCCCACCCCACTCCTTCGACCATCCCTCTCCCCACTTTCGAAACGCTAATTTCCTACACTACCACTTCCTACCCCTCGGCCTCCTTACAAAACTCACACCAACCATATTTTCTCACATCAAGTACCATAAACAGCAAGTAACATTCACGCCTAACACACTGTACCCCCGCACGAGCTGGACGCACCTCACCGCCGCCCATGCGCCACCCCTTCGTGTGCGTGTGAGTTACGCGCCGCCACAGGCGCCGCCGCCATCCACCAGAGTTCATCTTATACTATTTCCAACCTTATTCCACCATCAAATCATGCAAAATCCCAATTTATTCCACCAACAAATTTATCCAAAGTATACAAATTCACAAATTTATCACACCTATAATCATGCATCCATATTAGATTATAACCCATATACTTATAAAAATTATACACCAATCATATAAATATATCCATATTTTGGCCGCTGCCTATGTCCAATGCTAAACAACTTTCGGCATACATACATATGCAATACAAACATTACCATAACTCAACATCTATATATACACATATATACACACTACCCCATACACATATATCTACAACTATTTATGCAATCAAATATACACATGCATGATCTTTGAATTTATACAAAAATATATATGTGTAGTTTGCAAAATAGGGTACTTATCTGATTACATATATACTATACCAAAGAACTGATTAAGGTTTGGTTTGCATGCAAATTTCTTCTTCTTCGTTCTAAAGGTGGCTGGCCGAATTCTCCATTGGGTGGTGTGGTGTGGCCGGCTTCTTGTATGTTGTGGTGGCAGGGTTTAGATTTTTTTTTGTTTTAGGGGGGCATATATATTGATTTAGATATAGTTAGATAATTTCCTTGTAGTTATAGGAATTCTATATAAGGTTAATCACTTATAATTAAATCCTATCCAACATTTTTCTATTCAAATCCAATAACCTAATGATAATCATTAATTATTATTTATATTTTCCTTTTCCCTTTATATAATTTTGCTTTATTTTTCTTTTATTTCCTTTTCATAAAATACATGGTCATAACATTCCTCCCCCTTACGAAAAATTCTGCCCTCGAAACTTACGTACCTTAGTCGAATAGATGTGGACATTTCTCTCGTACTTCCTCTTCCATTTCCCATGTCGCTTCTCACTCTGTATGGTTGGTCTACTGAACTTTCTCGTACGGGATCACTCGTCTCTGCAAAACTTGATCCTTTCGGTCTACGATGCATATAGGTAACTCTTCATATATCGCATCGCTTCTCACTTTCGGTGGTCCAGCTTCCAATATGTGACTTGGATCGGGGACATATCACCATAGCTGGTATACATGGAAGACATTATGCACTTGCGATAACATCGAAGGTAGCGCCAAACGATCCGCCAAATTCCCAATCCTCTCGAGTACTTCATACAGTTCAATATATCGAGGGCTTAGCTAACCTTTCTCTTCGAATCTCATAACCCTTTTCCTAGAGGACACCTTCAAATATACTTTTTCGCCCACTACGAACTCCAAAGGTCGTCTCTTGGAATCTGCCCAATTGTTAATGCGATCCTGAGCTACTTTGGGCCTATCAATAATAATCTAGAATTTTTCCAATGCATACTCAACTAGCTCGGGTCCAGTAATAGTCCTTTACCCAACTTCATCCTAATACACTGGGATCTACATTTTCTCCCATATAGAGCTTTGAACGGCGACATGCCAATCGCGCTATGGTGACTGTTATTATAAGAGAACTCTATCAACTTCACCATATTATCCCGATTTCCTTTGAAATCTAGCGCGCAAGCTCTCAGCATATCCTCAAGAGTCTGAATAGTCCTTTTCGATTGTCCATCAGTCCGAGGATGGAATGTTGTGCTCATCCTCAATTCAATCCCCATGACTCTCTGATATGTAGTCCAAGTCGGGATGTGAATCTTGGATCTCAATCCAGCACGATACTCATTGGTACTCCATGCAAGCTAACTATGTTATCCACGTGCAATGTCACTAACTTCTTCATCGTAGCTTCACTCGACACCGGTAAGAAGTATACGGACTTGGTCAATCGATCCACAATCACCCAAATGACGTCGTTGTGGTTACTTGTCTTAGGGGTTCCTGATACAAAGTCCATCATAATGTGCTTCTATTTCCACTCAGATATCTCCAACGACTGCATCAATCCTCCTGGACGCCAATGTTCTGCCTTTACTTATTGACATACTAAACATCGGGCAATATACTCAACGATCGCACGTTTCATACCACTCCACCAATAGTCCTTCTTGAAATCATTGTACATCTTGGTGGCTTCGGCGTGTATAGATAGTCACAAGTTGTGTGCTTCCTTTAATATCTCTTTTTGAGGTTCTCATCTTCGGGCACACACAATCTACTTCGTAACCAAAGGCTTTCATCATCCAATGCTTGGAACCCTTTGACTTGCTCAGTCCTGAGTCAGTCTCGAATACCTTGTACGTTCACATCTTTCTTTTGCGCTTCCTTAAGTATGTCCACTAGAGTAGGCGTGATGATTAGTGCACCAAACAATTCACCGTGTAATCGATGATGTCTAAATCAAACTCTTTAATCTCTCTCTAGTTGAGTCTGTCGCGAGTGGCTTGATTTTCTGCTCAATGCATCTGCCACTCTGTTTGTTTTACCTGGATCATAGTTGATGGTTAGATCATAGTCCTTCATCAGCACTAACCATCTCCTATGCCTCATATTAAGCTCCTTCTGTGTGAATAAGTACTTGAGGCTCTTGTGATAATTATAGACCTCACACTTTTCTCCATATAAGTAGTATCAGCATATCTTCAATGCAAACACTACCGCGGCAAGCTCCAAGTCGTGGTCGGATAGTTCTGGTCATATGGTTCAGTTGTCTCGATGCATAAGCGATTACTCTTCCTCCTTGCATCAGTACACATTCTATAATAATTGTGTTAGGCCGCAATTATATGTACATAATCATCAAAATGAAATTGATATACATGTACTTATGTCATTCTTAGAGGCATCACTGTATATCACAAACCCTTCAGTACCGGAGGGTTGTGCCAGAACTTTGTCTTTTTCTGAGCCAGCTTACTCAGTGGAACCGCGATCCTCGAGAATCTCTCAACAAACTTCCTATAATATTATGTGAGACCTAAGAAACTTTTTACCTCAGTAACTTGGCAGGTATCAGCCACTCAATGATCACTTCAATCTTCTTTGGGTCCACTGAAATTCCTTCCTCTGAAATTACGTGACCTAGGAATGTCACACTTTTCAACCAGAATTCACATTTGCTGAACTTTGCATACATTTTCTTCTTCCTCAGAATCTCCAATACTTCTCTCAAGTGTTCAACGTGAGTCCCCTCGTCAATACACCAGGATGTTGTCGATGAACACCACCACGAGCTTGTCCAATTGCTCCTCGAATACGGTGTTCATCATGTCCATGAATGCTGCTGGGCAATTCGTCAATCCAAAAAACATCACCAAGAATTCATAATGCCCATATCTTGTGCAGAATGCCATCTTTGTGATATCTTCCGCCTTGATCCTCAGCTGATGATAGCCTGACCTGAGGTCAATTTTAGTGAACACCTTCGCACCCTACAAATGGATGCGTTTAGTTCACATTTATAACTTCATAGTTATGTTATGTACGACTTGCTGAATCGTAAAAGATCCTACCTTCAGCTGATCGAACAAGTCGCCAATCCTCGGCAAGGGATACTTATTCTTGATCATGATCTTATTCAGCTCTTGGTAGTCGATACATAACCTCGTGCTACCATCTTTCTTCTTCACGGACAAGACAGGTGCTCCCCAACATCAAACAATAGGTCTTATGAACTTCCGATCTATCAGCTCTTGTAACTGCTCTTTCAAATCTTTTAGCTCTGCCGATGCAATTCTGAGGTGCTTTCGATATTGGTTTAGCTCCCGGTATCATATTAATTTCAAACTCCACATCCCGGCTGGGTGGCAATCCTAGTAGCTCATCAGGGAATACATCCTTAAATTCGTTCACCACTAGGATGTTGTCAATTGAAGACACTTCTTGCTTGGCATTCATTGCATATACAAGAAATCCCTCGTTCCCTTTTCTCAACGCATTATGAGCCTGTTCAGCTGTCAAGTAGATATTTCGGAGTAACTTCTTCTGTTTTGTGTTCCCTTCGAAAGTGAACTCCTCCTTAGTGGGGTCTTTAAACACCACTTTCTTCTTACGGTAGTCAATATACGTATGGTATATTGCTAACCAATCCACTCCTAGTATGATGTCGAAATGGCTCATCTAGTATGGTCTTCCATCTCTAGTTCTATGTACTTTTACAGGCGATGCGATATAATCACTTGATCTCCGGCTGCTAGCACATATAAGGAGTGTCTGGCCATTTAGGACAACCCTGAAGGTTCTTGACAAACCTCTTAGCAACGAATGAGTAGCTTACGCCACTATCAAAGTCAACTCGGGCATCCAAAGTCAACTCGGGCATTTCTGAGTGTTTCTGGAAGGTTGGGCCTCGGCTCTAGGAGTTTACTCTGGGTAATTCTACCAGGTGAAACTCCTAGCCAGGTGTCCCAAACTAGCTTAATCAGTTCAGTACCGAGCCACGTGGCGAAAATGCAAGAGCAGGAGTCATCCTTATGACCTCCTTGCCTGTCACGATTTTCAGTCTCTGCCCATGCATTGGGCCCAAGCTGCCATATAAAAGGCAGAAAACAGGAGAGAGAGAAGGAAGGAACAATTCACAAATTACAACTGTGACTCATCTTCTTCACGGTAAAAAGCTCAGGTTTACCAGAAAATCTTTACTCAAAAACTTTCATCAGTATATGAAACCTCTCTAAAAATGGTCTCAACTGACTTGACCGTCGGAGGGTATTACCCAGGTCAATAGGTCCCAAGTCCTCTGACCTCGTTCCTTTGTGCAGGTCGACCAACAGCCTACTACAGACAACTGACGGAGAATTGACGGCGTAACCCTCATATCAAATTTAATACTTGGTGATAAATCTGACATCACCAAATTGGCGCTAGAAGGAGGGCCTGAACCTCCGTCAAATAAGTTTTCTTAAGTGCACTATTTAAGGTTTTAAGTTAGTTTTGATGGGGAAGGTACCACGTGAAGGGTTAGGGGAGTCTTCAAATCCCCCCCGTCGAAAAGATACCCGTTCTGGTCATCCTGGACAGGTTTCCAGGGGGCCTGAGCTGTAGACAAAAAAGGCACCAGCGGTGACAGCAGATGAGCGAGATAAGGCCATGAAATATGTGGCCGAAAATTTAGAAGTGTTTGAGGCCGTGATAGAACGACTCAAAGGGAAGCGTCCCGAAGTAGAGTACATGGAGGAGGATCTCTGTCCTCCCTACCCCAGAGAGAAGACTTATCAGAAATCTTCTCGCGTCCCTCAAGGCTTCATGGCGGACGCCAGGCGCAGTGGTGACAAGCCCTAACTGTGGAATCGATGCCTTTGCCTCGGCAGCGCCTTGGCGTAAGGCCCCGATCCTTCAAAAGTGTGCGCCAGGAGGCTGACCCTCGCAGGCCGAGGAGCCGTCCTGAGGAGCCTAAGCCGGAATACATGAGGGTGATTCAAGAAAGTCCATTTTCTTGGGACATTGCAGAGTATTTGGTACCAGACAACTTCAATGTGCCAAAGATGGCCACTTATGATGGGACCTCAGATCCCACTGACCATCTCTTTCAATTTCAGACAGAAATGAGTCTGAAGAATGTGCCTGACACATTGCGATGCAAAATGTTTCCCATGTATCTGCGGGGAAAGGCCAGAAGATGGTTTCAGGAGCTTCAACCGCAATCAGTGGACTCTTTCAGACAATTGGCATAGAAATTCAAGTCTCAATTTGTTTCTAGTGCGCCATTTATTAAAAACTCTTCACACTTGATGACCTTGAGGCAGGGTCCTGAGGAATCAGTGTTGAAGTACATGCAGCGCTTCTCAGATGAATCACTGCAGGTCAGTGATCGAAATGAAGGAGTGATGGCCGCTGCTTTCATTAATGGTCTTAGAGCGGGCCGCCTCTTCTCTCAGTTGGCTGAAGAGGGGCCCACTACATTGAGAGAGTGTTTGGAGAAGGCTCACCAGTTTGCCCGAGGTGAAGAGGCAAACCGATTGAAGAAGGAGACCGGGCAAAGTACTCGGCGTGAAACTCGGCCCAGTTCTAAGGGGGACCAACGTGATGACAAACGCAAACGGCGTAGTGCGTTTGATCGCCTAGGTGGCCGAGGCAAACGAGGCAGGGAAGGTTTTCCCCTCCTGGCCTCTAAAGACAGAATTTTGGCTGTGATGAAAAGAGATGGTTTGAGGACGGACCCTAAACCTCTGGCAGGTCCCAGAGATAAAAGGGATCCTAAGCTATAATGTCGTTATCATCGGGATGTCGGCCATGACATAGAAGATTGCCGACAATTAGCTCAAGCAATTCTGAAGTTGATTGAGCAGGGGCACCTGAAGCAGTTTTATGATCTGCGCTCACGACTTCACAATCGTTTAGACTTCCGGAAAAGTTCTCAGAAGGATAAGTGCCGACCTGAGACTCCATCTCGGCGTCCCAGGTCGAACGATGATGATGACAGAGGTCGACATGAGGCTATAGTACAGCCTCAAGTCAATTCAGTAATTTACACCATCGCAGGAGGGCCACCTCAGAAAAGCCAGGGGGGTCCCAGCTCGTCAGTGACGTCATCTAGGCCTCCCCCTAAAAAGAGAAGGTTAGCCCGAGAACTGGTTTACGAACCAGAAGATATTATTCCACTAGACTCTAATAATACGGGTCTAGTAATAGGTTTGTGTATACATTTAGCACCGGATAAAATTGTAGAAGTACGAAAAGTCTATGTAGATACTGGGAGTGCTGTGAATATCATGTATTATAATGTATACAAGCAATTGGGTTTATCAGATTCCCAAATGAGCCCAGTGGCTTCACCTTTGTTTGGATTCACTGGTATGCCAGTTCGGCCGGCTGGCATGATCACTCTCAGCGTTAGCTTTGGCAAGCCTCCTTCTTATCACTGTTTGTGGATGGATTTTTTGATAGTCAAATAGAGGTCGGAATACAACATCCTGTTGGGCCGACCAGCTTTGGTAGCTCTGGAAGCAGTAATATCCCCTCTGCATGTAAGCATGAAGTTTCCAACACCAGGTGGAGTGGTTACCATACAAGGGGATATTCCTGTAGCTCAAAACTGTTACGCAGTTTCCACCCAAGGGGGTGGGGCCGTCCAACAGGTTGTTTTGGATGACCTCATTCCCCCAACGGAGGAGCGTTTGCATTCGGATGATGCAGTCCAAGAATTCGTCCTAGATCCAAGTGGGCCAGAAAACACCATCAAGATTGGGACATGGATGTCGGCTGAGATGTTGGCTCAGCTCTAGAGTTCGCTGAGGGAGTTCGTTGTAATTTTTGCATAGACGACAGAGGACATGCCCGGGATCCCAACTGCCTTGTCTGAGCACCGGCTTAATGTGGACACTCAGGTCAGACCCATTAAGCAGAAGAAGAGGAATTTTGCCCCTGAAAGGAATAAGGTAATAGCAGAGGAGGTTAAAAAGCTCCTTGCCGCAAAGTTCATTGCAGAGGTCTTGTATCCAACATGGTTGGCCAACCCTGTTGTGGTCCCCAAACCTGACAAGATCTGGAGAATGTGCGTTGATTATACCGACCTGAATAAGGCGTGCCCGAAAGACTGTTACCCCTTACCAAAGATTGACAGGCTGGTGGACTCCACTTTGGGGTATGAGGTCTTTGATTTTCTTGATGCTTTCAAAGGCTACCATCAGATCATGATGGCAAAGGAGGATCAAGAAAAGACCTCCTTTATAACAGAGTCGGGTACCTATTGTTATGTCAGCATGCCTTTTGGTCTTAAAAATGCAGGGGCCACTTACCAGCGTTTGGTCAACTCGCTGTTCCGAGACCAGATTGGCCGAGTTATGGAAGTATATATTCACGATATATTGATCAAGAGCAGGTCTCTTGATCAGTATATCTCAAATCTTTGGGAAGTGTTTGTCATCCTAAGAGACTCCCGTATGAGGCTGAACCCGAAAAAATGTACCTTTGGAGTGTGTACGAGAAAGTTTCTCGGATACATGGCTTCTAAGGAAGGAGTGCAGGCCAATCCGGCCAAGATTGAAGCCTTACAAGGTATGCACCCACCTCGGAATATCAAAGAAGTTCTGAGGTTGACATGCCAAATTGCTGCCTTAAGCAGATTTCTTTCTAAGTCCGCAGAGAGATCACTACCTTTCTTCCAAATTTTGATGAAACGAACTGCTTTCCTCTGGGATGACCAGTGCCAGAAAGCCTTTGATGATTTAAAAGCACATTTGGCTGAGGTGCCAATGCTGGCATCTCCTCTGCCTGGGGAGACTTTGTGCATATACTTGTCAACCTGCCCTGAGGCAGTAAGTGCAGTTTTGCTCAGGGAGCAGGATGCTGTACAGAGACCCATCTATTTTGCGAGCAAAGTTCTGCATGGAGCCGAAGTGCGTTACCCCAATGCTGAAAAAATTATCTTAGCATTAATAGTAGCGGCAAGAAAATTCCGACCCTATCTCCAAGCCCATCCCATAATAGTGGTGACGGATCAGCCTTTGAAGCAAATTTTATCTCAGCCAGACACTTCTGGCCGAGCTGCTAAGTGGGCTATGGAGCTCGCTGAGTATGATATCGAGTATAAATCACGCACTTTCATCAAGGCTCAAGCTCTGGAAGACTTCATGGCCGAAGGAATATCTGTTGAAGAAGACCAACCTCCAACACAAGGTTGGATCCTATATGTAGACGGATCTTCTTCAAAAGAGGGAAGTGGAGCAGGGCTCCTGATAATCAATCCAAATGAGGAAGAGATGGAATATGCTCTGCGCTTTGATTTTGAAGCCACCAACAATGAGGCCGAGTATGAAGCTTTGATAGCTGGGCTAAGTCTTGCTCGAAAATTGGGGGCACAGCAAATAATTACCCGAAGTGACTCACAGCTCATAGTCTCTCAAATTAATGGAGATTATGAGGCCAAGGAGGACAACATGAAGCGATACTTGGCCAAGGTTCAGCATTTGAAGGGAATGTTTGAGCACTTCATGGTAGAACATATTACCAGGCCGGCCACCAAACGGGCCGTTGCGCTATCTCGGCTGGCCTCATCCACCTCGGCCACAATAGGGAAAAAGATTGTTGTAGAGTTGGTGAAGCATCGTGCTTTTGATGGTAATGAAGTCTTGCAACAAGACTACCACAACACGTGGATGGATGAGATAGTCACTTACCTGCAACATCAAACCCAACCTGAGGATAAGTCTCGAGCTCGGCGTCTTCGCCTAAAGGCTTCCAGGTACGCACTATTTAATGATCAGCTGTATAGAAAATCTTTTATACAGCCTTGGTTGCGTTGCATGCCTGAAGACGAGGGAGATTATATCCTCCGTGAATTGCACTTGGAAATATGTGGAAGCCATTCCGGCGCGCGTTCTTTAGCCTGCAAGTGCTATTTAGCTGGTTATTACTGGCCTACCATCTGCAAAGATGCAGAAGAGCTGGTCAAAAAGTGTCAATCTTGTCAAGCTCATGCCCCGACCTCTCATTTGCCGAGCCATGAGTTGGCCTTTATTTCTAGTCCGTGGCCATTTGTACAATGTGAATGGACTTAGTGGGGCCTCTGCCCCAAGCTCCCGGCTCGGTCAGATTTTTGTTAGTAGCTATTGACTACTTTACCAAATGGATAGAGGCTGAGCCACTAGCCACTATAACTGGGGCCCAAATAAAAAAGTTCCTATAGAAGAATATTATCTGCCGATTCGGCCTACCCCAAGTATTGATCTCC
Source organism: Eustoma russellianum (assembly GCA_036186865.1). Taxonomy (NCBI): domain Eukaryota; kingdom Viridiplantae; phylum Streptophyta; class Magnoliopsida; order Gentianales; family Gentianaceae; genus Eustoma; species Eustoma russellianum. The sequence continues at coordinate 4,123,477 of AP025075.1, read as the reverse complement.
GACAAAGGAAGGCAATTTGCCAAAGATCATGTGAAGAGTTGGTGTCTTGATTTGCGCATCAAGCAACGCTTCACCTCGGTAGCTCATCCTCAATCAAATGGCCGAGTAGAGCTCGCCAACAGGATCATTAAAGATGGCTTGAAAAAGCGTTTAGATAAGGCAGGAACCAGTTGGGTGGATGAATTACCTAGCGTTCTATGGGCCTATCGGACTACGCCATCTACTTCAACAAAGGAAACTCCTTTTTCCTTAGTATATGGTACAGAAGCCATTATTCCTGCAGAGATCGGCTCTACATCAACCTGGGTAGATCATTACTCTGCCTCAAGCAATGACCAAGAACTACGATTAAACTTGGATGAACTTAAGGAAAAAAGAGACCGAGCTCACATCCGCATGGCACAATATAAAAACTTGATCTCCCAATATTACAATTCTCAAGTACGTCCGAGATCTTTTCGAGTGGAAAACCTAGTGATGCGCAACAATGAAGTCAGCCATGCTATTCCAGCAGGAACTTTTAATCCTAAGTGGGAGGACCCATACCGAATAGTTGAAGTACATTCCGCTGGAGCCTACAAGTTACAGACTCTAGAAGGCAGAACTCTTCCTCGAACTTGGCACACTTCTCATCTTCGGCTCTTACATCAATGATGTAATTGTAGATACCTTGTATATCGAAACACTTTCTTTGGAGCATCTATCAAGAGTCAAGTATTGTACCAGATGTTCAAGAAAATTTTGAGCGCTATGGAAAGCATGTACAAGACCTCGGCAGGTCCGAGGCAAAAGCCCGGCAAAGGGTAAAACAAGACCTCGGTAGGTCCAAGGCAAAAGCCTGCCAAAAGGTAAAACAAGACCTCGGCAGGTCCGAGGCAAACGCCCGCCAAAGGGTAGATCAAGACCTCGGCAGGTCCGAGGCAAACGCCCGCAAAAGGCTAGATCAAGACCTCGGCAGGTCTGAGGCAAACGCCCACCAAAGGGTAGATCAAGACCTCAGCAGGTCCGAGGCAAACGCCCGCAAAAGGGTAGATCAAGACCTCGGCAGTCCGAGGCAAAAGCCCGCTAGAAGGTAAACAAAAAAAAGACCTCGGCAGGACCGATGCACAGATTCATAAAAGGATGGTTTGCAAAACCTCAGCAAGCATGAGGTAAACATTCACCGGAGGGAAGACTTGTATAAACAAGCTTAAAAAAATCCTCTTAACATAAAGAGGCCGAGGTGAAACAAAACAAGGTACACATACCATACTTGATCTAGTAAAACTAGATAAAGTTGTGTTAAATGGCAATATTACAAACCCAAGATTTGGAATCACAATTATAGTTAAAGTCAGAGCCTGATTCAAACAGGGCAGAGTTCATGTTAAGTTTGTCCATGAACTAGCTCAGTCAAACAACAGGTTTATTTTATGACTTGAAGACTTAGTTTGTTTTCAATTAAGTTTATCAAGTTTGATAAGACTAACATGGAAACTCAACAACAATAACTTTGAAAGATAAACTTGATGAAACTACTGAAGATAGAAGAAAAATTGAGCCGCAAAAGATAAGTTCTTCATTGATTGAGAAATTAAGTCCAAGGTACAAGTTGATGTCTGCTCAACTAAAGGTAAAGAAAGAAAAATCCTAAGCCTAGTCATCTTCCTCCCTCAAGTCAGCTCCGTCCACAAATTTTTGAAATTGTTCTTCAAAGTCTTGGGGAGCATTGGGATTGTACAACTCAGCAAGGCGAGGATCTTCTTTGTTCAAGTCTGGGTAAATGGTTGAGTAGACATCAATAGCTTCTCCTTCGGCCAACCTCCATGGCTTGATCTCAGCTTCAGTTAGTTGGTGACGCAGTAAGCCGATCTGTTCTTCATCAGCTTTGCTCTTCTGCGTCGCCTCAGTCAATTGTTTCTTCAAGAACTCAATCTCATTCAGAGATTGAGTGGAGGTTAGCTCCAGATCTGCCACCTTGTTTTCCAACTCATGCACCTTGGAGTTGGTGGTGGCCAGCTTCACTTCAGCAACTTCGGCCCTCCGCTGGAATTGAGAGATCTCAGCTCGCAGGTTTGCGTTCTCTTGGGTCAACTCGGTTCTCTTAAGCTCAGCTTCTTCAAGCTTCTTGTTCTTGTTCTCGAGCTCCCCACGAAACTCTCCACTACGAGTCAGAATCTCTAAATCCTGGGCTCGGACCTACAAAGGAAGAAAAGTTAGAAAAAGTTAAGTAATAAAAAGCAAAGAAGGCACTCAAAGAAAGTAATGCTTACCAAAGCGATGTTTGATTGGAAGGCGTTTGTCAGCTCATCCTAGACAGTCGCCCTAAACTTTTGATGGTCCAAGGGCAGAACTGCCACTTTGTTCAGCTTTCGGGCTATGCTGGGATCCAGAGCTGAATCCCCTTCTGAGAACCCAATAAGGATTAGGTCATGAACTTCACCCGGCTGAGGCAGGTTTTCCTCAACCGGCTCAGCAACGATCATCTCCGAGGTCTGAGTCGACCTCGGATCTCGGCTGCTCGAACCTTCGCCCCTTTGCCTCTTCCTAGGGCGAAGGCTGGAGCTTTCACCAGCCTCTGCTGGAATTTCTGGGTCAGCAGAGGCCTGAGGTTGGAGCCCGGCCTCAGGCTCGTCGTCCATAACCTCAATGGGCAAAGCTGCGAAGAAACTAAACAAGTCAGAACCCGAACAAGATTCAATACTTAGAAAATTTTTGCAGTTAAGGGAAAAAGATACCTCATTCAGGCTCTGCTGGCTCAGGGTCAGCAGGAGCAACAGTTGGGGCTGGGGCAGAGCTGAAGTAGAAGCTCCCTCAGAGCCAAGAGTAGCCATTCTCCTTTCCCTCCGGGCTCTCTTCCTGGCCGCTGCCTCAGCCATTAAGTCGGCACGAGAAGAAGGTCCAGCCATTGCACCTGCATTAAGAATAAAACAATTAGATACTGAAAAAGGGAAAGAGGATGAAAATAAAAACAACAATATCCACCTCGGACAATAAGTAACTGGTCCGGAGAGAGGGCAAATAATTGTCACCAAGAGCTGAATGGGCTATGTCGGCAGCTATCCAAATCTCAGAGTCAACTTTCTACTAGTCTATGACCACGGGAAATGACCGAATTCTGTCTGCTTCATCGCAGTAGTCTTGGCTCAGCCTCATATTATCAGCTCTGCCAGACTTCCAGATGTTCCCGCTCGGCAGCTCAGACTTTTTGACATAAAAGAACTTCCCTTTCCATCTTTTGTTGGAAGTGGGAATATTAATGGCAAAAGGGAAGTCTATACTAGATGCTCGCTTGCTGAAATAATACCAGCTATGCGAGGTCCGACATGCAAAAAGGGCTCGAAAAATAGTGGCATTGAAAGGGAACTCAACTATTCTGAGAAGAAGGAGATAGCAAAGAATGAGCTTGAGGCCATTAGGCTGGATTTGAGGAAGCCTAAGTCCATAAGCCCGCATGATATGAACAAGTGGCTCAGGGACAGGAAGATTGAAGCCAGACTTGAAGTAATCTTCATAGACTGCCTCATAATCCCTTGGGGGATCATAAGCAATCTGTCCGGACAAAGGAAGAATTGGGCCGAATCGATTTTTATCAATTTTGTAAAATTTACAGATTCTATCCAGGTCGGCCTCGGATAGGGTAGAAGAAGTCTCTTGAACAAGAGGAGATGACCGACCTCTTTCGATGACTCCCAAAAACTGAGATGGGCCCCTCAGAGGGGCCGGAGGATTCACAGATGCCGGAGCAGGAGCAGTCCCTGCTTGCTCCGGCGAAGAACTGATTACGGTGAGGGCTCTGCTGGACTGAGCAGAGTCACCGGAGGTCCGAAGCAAACTGCTGATGGGAAGATCATCGGCATAGGCAGATCTGCCTGACGAAGATGAAGAGCTGATGGTCACTCCACCGCCGGCGGCGTAAGAACCACCTTCCGTGAGGTTTTGGGAATCACGAGAAGGAGAAGACACAATGAAAGGTTGAAGAAGAAGACTTACAGAAAACTCTAAGGGAAGGAAGAAGGAGGCTGGAAGAAGACTGAGCAAGGCCGGAGTTGCAGGAATCAGAGAAAATCACCGGAGAAACAAGCGAGATGCCAGAGTAAGAAGACAAGAGCGAATAAAAAGTACAAATGACTGGCAGAGGACCTATTTATAAGGCTTCATCTCAGCAGCCCAAAGGTCATCTCGAATTAATTGGCCTCGATTCCTGAATCGGCCAAAGTCTAAAAGCTGCACAACTGATGCTTCGTACTCTGCGCAAACAGTAAATGCGCAGAACAAACCAATCCGAGATGGACACGTGCCAGAAAAAACGGCGTACTTATGATTCTGGTCAGTTCGGCCTGATCAGCTCAGCCAAAAAGCTGCCATCAACGCTTCGTACTCTATGCAGCTAATAAATATACTGAGCGGTCTAATCAGATGTGGACACGTCATCGGTGGAAGGACAACACGTTAAAGATTCTGAATCGATTAGTCTGCCCACTCAGGTCAGCTTGGCCAAACTAATCTGGGGGCAAGTGATGAACCAAAAAATACCACCCGTTAGTCAACAACAGTCAACGGTAGGGTATGGACGTAAAAACGTTAAGTCCCCCGGGTCGGCCCAGACTTTGACAAGGCCATATATCGACAAACAACCCATCTCGGCCAAACGGCCACAGCGCCATCTCGGCCTAAAGGCCCCGTCTCGGCCCTCAGTCCCGTCTCGTCCATAGAGCAACTCGGCCAAAAGGCCGTATTTTGGTCTCGGTTCCGTTTTCGTCGATGATCTCGGGCCACACTTGGGAGGTCAGCTGCGGACATCATAATAGGCCTACTTGTGCTCCCTGAAGTCGGCCACCTACGTCTCAGCAAGCTGACCCCGCATCCAAAGTCATCTCGGGCATTTCTGAGTGTTTCTGGAAGGTTGGGCCTCGGCTCTAGGAGTTTACCCTGGGTAATTCTACCAGGTGAAACTCCTAGCCAGGTGTCCCGAACTAGCTTACTCAGTTCACTACCGAGCCACGTGGCGAAAATGCAAGAGCAGGAGTCATCCTTATGACCTCCTTGCCTGTCACGATTTCCAGTCTCTGCCCATACATTGGCCCCAAGCAGCCATATAAAAGGCAGAAAACAGGAGAGAGAGAAGGAAGGAACAATTCACAAATTACAACTGTGACTCATCTTCTTCACGGTAAAAAGCTCAGGTTTACCAGAAAACCTTTACTCAAAAACTTTCATCAGTATATGAAACCTCTCTAAAAATGGCCTCAACTGACTTGACCGTGGGAGGGTATTACCCGGGGCCATAGATCCTGGGTCCTCTGACCTCGTTCCTTTATGCAGGTCGGCCAATAGCCTACTACAGACAACTGACGGAGAATTGACGGTGTAACCCTCATATCAAATTTAATACTTGGTGATAAATCTGACATCACCAATACCATGTGAAAAACATTTACTGTCAGCTCTGCCTTTGGAGCCATCGACAACCAAACAGATTTACCACATTTAACAACCAAAATATACGAAAGACACAGATGCATAAAATAGAGAAATGCATAGAGAGAGGTGTAGAGAAGAGGATCAAAGAGTAACTCAGTATTAGTAAGGCCAAAATCGAATTGTTCTTCAACAAATGAGCCTCTGTCAAACATTTAAACACGCATGGAAATAAGCAAGATAACTGCCTATATGAAATTACAAGAATGTCTCTGTAACTAATTTCCCTACCGTTTTAGCTCCAGGGGTAAAATCTTTTTTCCCAGTATTTAAGATGTTTGCGCCTTCATTTCTTCTGCGCTGCTCACTTTACTCCCTGATCCAGCCAGCGTACCTCCTCCAATCTGTGTTTCTTTTGCATGTTAATCTTCATCATTCGTTGATTAAACCTTTCATCCTACGATTGCCATCATTTTCACCTCGATCATCACCTGGATCAAGGTGATCTTCGTAGCTTCCACTTGACCTTGTATCCGCTATACTTTTGACAGTCTTGCCTATTCTAATATGGACTCCCTGCACACCGACAAACTATATGGCCACAGGTTGCCAAATAATTTGCCTCACATGGGCTAGCTTGTTTTTACTAAGCTTGGACTTTTTGACTACCTGGATTCTCTCTCTGTTCTATAGCTCACTGAATCTTTAGCCTGAGGATATTTACATACACCGGAAAGATATTTTAAATATATGTTTGAAACATGTTTTGGAAGAAGATTTAAGGGTATTGCTCTCAGTTACATGGTTAATGTATGTCTTCAATAGTTAAACTTTAAAGTAAAATTTTAGTAGAGATCATGAGAAAAGGGATTTGCACTAATCGTTACTACCATTTTAGCAATTTTGTCGTAGCTTCTGATTTGTGCTCACTCATCTGAAGGCAAGGGCACACCTCTTTGGTACATCCAAGCAGATGTAAGAGAATAGCTATAATTGAGATTCCCCTAAAACCTTACGTAGAGAACTAAATACTGCACTTAGTGGAAGCCTTTTACTAAGCCATTTAAGCGCATTATTGAGTATTTTTATTGTGGAAAAATAAGGCCCGAACTTTCTAAATCTCGTATCATTGTGTTATAAACCAACATCGTATTATGCTGCATGATTTTTTTTTGTTTCATTCTTTTTTTGACGATAACTTAACGTAAAATCCTAACAGGATGTACAACATCAAGGTGATTGCAGCAGACGTTCTCAAAAAGTCAGTTAGATAGTTAACAAATGATAGGCATTACTTGGGTGGTGGAGGAGCAAAGCGAGACTGTCACTTTCAGATGGCGGCAGTGCCCCTGAGGTTCTATTCTGGCTGATCAAATAACACAAGAGTTGACGTCTGATCTTCTGTGATGAAGTCAGATTTTTCACCAAGTAATAAATATGATTGGGAAGCTACGCTGTCAACTCTCCGTCAATTGTCCGTATTGTCTTGTTGGCTGATCTGCACAAGGAACAAGGTCAGAAGACCCGGGATCTATGGCCCCGGGTAATACCCTCCGACGCTCAAGTCGGGGAAGGCAATTTATGGAGAAATTTATATAATGAATATAGTAAGTTTGTAAGAGGTTTTCTTGGTGAACCTGGTAGTTTTTCACCGTGAGGAAGATGGGTCAACGATGTAATTTGTCAATTTTCACTTGTCCTTCTCTCTCTTGTTTTCTGCCTTTTATATGGATGCCTGAGCAAATGCATGGGCAGAAATCAGAAATCGTGACACATAAGGAAGTCACAAAGATGACTCTTACTTCTGCATGCTTGCCATGTGCCGATATACTTCGCTGGGCTTGGCTACCGTGGACACCTGGAGATGGGTTTTACGTAGCAAAATTACCTAGGGTAAAGTCTGGGCCTTGAGGCCGAGCTTACATGGCATGACTATAAGCCGAGGTGCCCGTGGCCGAGGACCAAGTGACCGAGGTGCCCGCGGCCGAGGTGCAAATGACCGATGTGCCTACTGCCGAGGTGCCTATGGCCGAGGTGCAGATGACCGAGGTGGGCTGGTCTCTCCGTTAGTTGACCGTTTCTTCCCAAGCAGCTGAGGTTTGGGCTCATCACTTATGCCCCCAGATTTGCCTTGAGCGAGCTGAATGGCAAGGGCAAGGGAATCTGTTTAAGTCTATCGACGATATATTGGGGTAGCAGTCTGCATTTAGTGCTAGCAGGAACTTGTATTTAATGATGGCACTGATGTTCACACGGCAATGATTGCTTTTTTGGCGGGTGCGTTTTTCGAAACAAGGGGGAATCTTAAAAACATTTACTTCCCTTTGAAAGGTCCTTTCACTCTCTTAGCGAAATACGGGACTCTCTGGCTTCCTCTGCAACAGTGCGCTCTTTCCCTTCGGCGAACCTGCTCTCTTCCTTCTCTGTCAAGATCTTCCTTCTTGCTTATACTCCTAGTAAGCTTTTTTCCTTCTCTCATGGCTTCCCTTTCTTCCTCTTCTGATTCGCAAAACAGGTCAACAGGGTCCTATTGGGAGGGTTTTGGGGGAGTTGCAGATGAGACTTCTCCCCGTTCTGATGGGACAGTCTCTAGTGACGATCGTCGTCCCTTGCAACGGCTTCGCCGTGGGGGAGGGTTCCTAAGCCATGACTCCGTCGTGATGGGGCCCCTCCTCTAATTGCTCTTGTGGCGGAAGTGGCCCCTGTCAGAGTGGATAGGGGACCTCCGTCACCGGTGGTTGAGAGTACAAGATGTACATTGAAAGAAGCTGACCTCTCCCACTTATGTTCTCAGCCTCAAGTTAACTCCATCATATATACCATTGCTGGAGGACCGCCTCCGTCAGGACAGGGTGAGCTCAGCTCAGCGGGAACATCGTCTGAACCACCTGCTAAAAAGGCTAGGTTAACCCGGGAGTTAACCTATGGACCAGAAGATTTTATTCCAATGAACTCCAACAACACGGGCCTAGTGATAGATCTATGTGTACACCTGGCCCCAGACAATATAATGGAAGTGCAAAGAGTGTATGTAGACACCGGAAGCGCGATAAATGTGATGTATTACAATGTATATAAACAGTTAGGCTTGTTAGATTCTTTACTGAGACCAGTAACTTCATCGCATATGGCTTTACTGAAACTGCGGTCCGACCAGCAGGGCTGGTCACCTCAGTGTCAGCTTCGGGAGACCCCCGAGGTATCATTGTCTATGGATGGGTTTTGTGGTCATTAATGAAAGGTCGGCGTATAATATTCTATTAGGCCGACCTGCCTTAGTGGCCTTGGAAGCTATAGTATCTCCCTTACATGTTAGTATGAAGTTCCCCACGTCATCCAGGGTGGTCACACTTCAGGTAGATATTGCCATGGCACAGAGTTGTTATACCGTAGCAACCCAGGGTAAAGAGGTTGTCCAACAGGTTAGCTTAGATGACTTAATTCCACCGACCGAGCAGTGTTTGCAGTCAGATGACGTAGTCCAAGAATTCGTCCTTGATCCTCTACGCCCTAATAATACCATTAAGATTGGGACCTGGATGCCTGCTGAGCTGCTGGCCCGGCTTCAAGACTTGCTAAGGGAATTCACTGTGATCTTTGCATGGACAGCGGAAGACATGCCAGGAATTCCGCCTACACTGGCTGAGCACAGACTCAATGTAGACCCCCATATAAAACCAATTAAACAGAAGAAGAGAAACTTTGCTCCTGAGAGAAACAAAGTAATTGCCGAGGAGGTTAACAAGCTCCTCGCAGCAAAATTTATCGCAGAGGTCTTGTATCCGATATGGCTGGCCAATCCTGTGGTGGTCCCCAAACCAGACCAGACATGACGGATATGCGTTGACTACACCGATCTCAACAAGGCATGCCCGAAAGATTGTTATCCTTTGCCTAAAATTGATAGGTTGGTTGATTCTACCCTTGGATATGAGGCTTTTGACTTCCTAGATGCGTTCAAAGGGTACCATCAAATCTTAATGGCAAAGGAAGATCAGGAAAAGACGTCCTTCATCACGGAGTCGGGTACTTACTGTTACATTAGCATGCCGTTCGGACTAAAAAACGTTGGGGCCACTTACCAACGTTTGGTTAATTCGCTGTTCCAGGAGCAGATTGGTTGAATCATGGAGGTATATATAGACGACATGCTCTTCAAAAGTAGGACCCTTGACCAATATATTCAAAATTTACGAGAAATTTTCGTTATATTACGTGATTCCCATATGAGACTGAACCCGAAAAAATGTACGTTTGGGGTGTGTACGGGGAAATTTTTAGGATATATGGTTTCCAAGGATGGGGTGCAGGCTAACCCCGCTAAGATTGAAGCTCTGAAGGGTATGCACCCTCCTCGGAACATTAAGGAAGTCCAAAGGTTGACGGGCCGGATAGCTGCCCTGAGTAGGTTCCTTTCTAAATCGGCGGAGAGAGCACTCCCTTTCTTTCATGTTCTGAAAAAGAGAACTACCTTCAAATGGGATGACCGGTGTCAGAAGGCATTCGATGACCTAAAGGCACATCTTGCTGAGGTGCCCATGCTGACCTCCCCTTTGCCTGGAGAGGTCCTATACATATATTTGGCAGCCTGTCATGAGGCTGTGAGTGCCGTTTTGCTCCAAGAGCAGGAAAATGTGCAAAGGCCTTTAGACCGTACCTTCAAGCCCATCCTATTGTGGTGGTGACTGACCAGCCTCTGAAGCAAATCTTGACCCGACCAGACACCTTGGGTTGAGCTGCCAAGTGGGCGATGGAACTCACAGAGTACGATATCCAGTACAAGTCACGCACTTCCATCAAGGCCCAATCCTTGGCCGATTTCCTAGCTGAAGGCATATCTCTTGGAGAAGACCACGCTCCAGCACATGGCTGGACTCTGTATGTGGACGGCTCCACATCCAAAGAAGGAAGTGGGGCAGGTCTCTTGATAATCAGCCCAAATGAAATAGAATTGGAATACGCTTTACGCTTTGACTTCGAGGCCACCAATATTGAGGCGGAATATGAGGCCCTGATTGCGGAACTGAGCCTTGCTCGAAAGCTAGGGGCACAACAAATTACTGCTCGAAGTGACTTGCAATTAGTTGTTTCTGTAGAGAAAAAGGGGTTTGAGTGATTTTCAAATACATGATTTAAATGTGTACAAAAACGAGCATAAGATAAAACGTGCATGATATAAACAAACGTGTGCATGATATTGCTTAGTACTTGCCTTATTTAGCTTATATATAATGTTGCCGGACTAACGAGCCATGAAGCGTTAAAGCTTACATCATATGGCAAAGATTTGTTGTGTTTATACTATTTTCAGGTGCCACCATTAATGAACTAAACTAGTTCATTAAGTGAAGTACTTAGTTTATTAAAATAAGTAGTTTATTAAAGGAAGCCACATTTGGAAAAGGCACAAAGGCAACAAAGCTAAAGAAGGAAAGTTTTCTCATCCTCCCCTCTTTAATGATACACGCCTATATACACATATATTACATATATTTTCAGATTTTTTGAAAAAGGCACATACACATGTATTCCAACGTACTACCGATACGTTATATATTTTACGTACGTACGTTAACGTCACACCACTATACTTAACTCATATTTATGAGTATATTCAGGTCTTATATCATATGACATAGGATATGGTGATGACAAATTAAATACGACACGATAAAAGTTTCTAAACCGAAAATTGTCATTGTCGTATCGGGCGAATACCGAAACTTCGCCAAAGTGTCACGTACTTGACATAATTAAATGGCCAGCCCCTATACTTCAAAATTTGATGTAAATTTCGTGCACATCACTGAAAAATCAGGCAAAAATACTTTCCATGTTGGCACACACAAATTACTCCACATTAAGGCCAAAATGTGAAGATTCCAAGTTTAATTTTTGTCACATGCTAATGGTACCACTTTAGACCAGCCAAGTGCTGAGATTTAAAGTATATATTATATATATTATGTATAACATAATATATATAACATGTGCAAAAGTTGGAATTTAAATTAGAGAAAAATCAGGTAATCGATAAATATCGAAAATTCGGTTTTCTACGCACACAACACATGGAACATTTATGGTACATCTTGTGACACGTATCTAGACACTTTTTACATATGATATACATCTTAAAGTGTTCTAGAAAATTAAATTAAGGGCTGATTGGAATATAACATGTGTGTATTATTAAATGTGCATTATTTTACAAAGTTTGCAAAAACAAATTTCAGCACATGCACAATCATTTCCAACGCCACCTACAGCTGATTTGGAGCATGTGTGGAGCTTTGTTGGCATCTTGATTGGTCAAGGATCAATCATACAATGTTGGTGAATTGAAGAGAGAAGCTACAAATGGTAAGAATTCAAAATATCTCTCTCTTATATCACATGCTGAAAAATTTCAGCATGCTACAAACAAGCTGGCCGATTTTGTCAATTAAATGAGTTATAATTTGTCATATTTTATTGTGTGATTGATTGGAAGAAGAAATGGAAATGATTTGAATATTATTTAAATTAATAAAGGGTGATATTTTATATATCACACATGCTGAAAATTTTTCAGCATGTGTAAGACATGGTGGCCGAATTTGTTAGCTTGGAAGTGTCCAAGTTCATTTCTCATGAGATAGCAATACTTACCATAACTTGGTGATTCATTTAATAAAGAAAAAATCAAAGAATATTTGGCATTATTTTGAATAGAATTGAGTGATGCACATGCTGAATTTTCGGCATGGCAATAAGACATTATGGCCGAAATTATGCTTAAGTTGGAAAGGATTTTTATCTTGCAATTTATGTGATATATCTTATGATTTATGGAAGTTATTTCGTGATGATTTTTGGCACATGTTTAAGTGAAATTCTCAGATTTTTTCCAAGTCATCAATGATGACAACATTCATCCAATGAGAATGTGCCAAGTAACCAAAGACTAAATGATCATCCAATAAGAAGATGCCAAGTAATCAAGACATTGTCACAATGATGTCTTACACTCTCTCAAAGAATTAAAAGATAATTTTCAAGAGGGGGAGACACCACAAGGGGGACGGCTGGACCATGTTAAAAGGAAAGAGAAGAGAGCAAACAAAACAAGGCCAAGCATTGCAAATTAAAGTGATCAAAAAGCCTAGCTCTTCTTCTTCTACATTCTCTTTCTTTCTCTCTTCTTGTAAAGCCTATTGTATTCATATCTTTCAATCTTGAATAGGCTTAAGATAGACCACCACTCATTATATATCTTTGTAAAAGATTGATCAAGGTGTGATCAATCTTCATTCGTACAAGGTGGTGGTGTTCGTGCAAATTGTACTCGTCATACAAGGTTTGTAAAGGGTTGGAGTTAGGTGTAACTCTATCAACCCTGAGGTAAAGTGTACTGCGTGTGTGTGATTAGTGTGAACCAAGGAAGGTGTTCCTTGAAAACTGGAGTAGGTTGTTTATAACCGAACCAGAATAAAAATCTTGGTGCAATTTACTTTCAGCACTTACTTTTCAGTTACTGCACTGATTATCCTTCTTGTTCGCATCCGTAAAAATAGTAAACGATTTTCAAAAATCACAAACATTTCCAGAAATATAATTACATGTTCTAGGGTTAATTTGGCACAAGCTTCAACCCTTTTGGATAAGTATAAGTCGATCAAACATCATAAGTTCTGAGACTAGTGCAGTCTGATTTTCAGACTTGAAATGGTTGAGACTTTGATTGTAGTTGACCTACTTCCCAAAAGAATTTTCCAAAACTGTTTCAACCCATTTAAATATAGTATATAAGGCGTTAGTGGTTAAAGTTTCAGAGCTTTTGGACGTTCACAAAAATAGGAATAAATTTTTCAAAACCATCTACCGTTTCAGGCAGATTCGAGCAATCTGAGTATCAACGGTTTTTGAAGGGGTTAAAGGTTGAATTTTAATATGAAATTTTTAGGAGACCCTCATAACATCTGAGGCTAAGTTCTCTCAAAATTTCATAATTTGTGGAGACCTCTAACCTAGTTTTAGAAATGTTTTAAAACTGGTCCTGAAAACAGAATCTGTTTTCAGAAGTTGAATTAGTTAGGTTCAAACAAATTTTAAAAACCACACTTTCCGCACCACCTATTCAACCCCCCTTCTAGTGGTGCCTTGCAGATCCTACAATTGGTATCAGAACGCAGGAACACTCACTTCAAAGAATCCAACGATTCAGTGAGATGGCAACCACAACCGTGCAAGAAGGAATGTCAACTGTAAGGTCTCCTCTTTTCGACGGTGAGTCTTTTATTCAATGGAAATTAAGAATGAAACTTTTTCTTATGGCTATTGATATTGATCTATGGTCTATCATAGAAGACGGTCCATTTGTTCCTACTAAGATGTCAATTATTGATGGTGTCACACTAGAGGTTAGAAAAACGAAACAAGAATACACTAGTGATGACAAAAAGAAATTGAGTATGAATGCTAAAGCCATGCAACTACTATTAAACGGCCTAAGTAAGAGTGAGGCTAGTTACATGTCTAATTGTTCTAGTGCTCAAGAGATGTGGCATATTCTTGAAATGAAACATGAAGGGACTAGCCAAGTAGAGGAGTCCAAAATCAATATGCTTATGTCCACACTTGAGTCCTTTAAATTATTGCCAAATTAGTCTATTGTTGAGATGGATTTACGCTTGACTAACATTTACAACTCTCTTGAGTCTCTTGGAAAAGCCTTCACTATGCAGGAAAAGGTACAAAAGGTCTTGCGAAGCCTTCCATCCGAGTGGGATCCTAAAGTAACGGCCATAGAAGAAAGCAAAGAGACCAAATCGATTAAAATTGAAGAACTAATCGGATCACTTAAGGTATATGAAAACAAACTTGCTTTAAGACATTCTGAGTCCATTTCTAATAATGATAGGGCTATAGCATTTAAATCAAATGAATACATCGTAGATGATAGTGACACAGATTCCGATGGTGAGGACTTAATCACAATGGCTAAAAGATTAAGAAAAATACTGAGAAAATCGATTAAACATAAGTCTACCTCATCTAAGGATCATAAAAATAAAAATAAGGAAATAAAGTGCTATGAATGCGGCAAACTTGGACATCTATCATATGACTGCCCTAACAAAGAAAAACAAACAAACAAATACCCTGACAAGGATCGGAACAAGAATAGACTCGTCTCAGAACCTAAGCAAAGGAGAAGAGCATTCAAAGCCTCCACTTGGAGTGACACATCCGATTCTGAGACTGATGATACGGAAGAACACAAGGCACAAGTATGCTTTACATCTAAAGCATCAAATGAGGTATCTTCCGACTCTGATTCCGATTCTGAATGTTCATATGATGACTTATTTAGTCAATATATAGAATTGCATAAGTTTTCAAAGACTCTTGCAAAAGAAAAGAAGCGATTAATTGAAGACAAGAAATTGTTAGAATCTTCTAACAAAGATCTTGTGTCTCAATTAAACGATTCAAAAGAAGAGTCTTCATGCATTATAAACTCATTAAAGTCTGAAATTTCATCATTGTCATCCGAGAACATTGAATTGAAATCCAAGATTTCAAACTTGAAATCAAGGAATGCGGATGTAGAGAAAAAGGTGAAACAATTTGACACGGGATCTAACATGCTGCATCGTATTATCTTATTCCAAAAGCATGATAGTGACAAAACGGGGTTGGGATACGTTGATACTAATGAAGTATCCACCAAACAAACTATGTTTGTTGTGTCTAAGAAAGTAGACACCCCAAAGCCTAAAATGGCGTCTAAGATGACGTAAAAATTGCCTATTTCCTCATCACGCCCCACTTCCTCTTCACGTCATGTGAAATACAACTTTGTACTACATAGATATGAAAAGAAAAGAGTAATGCATACAGGACATTCATTCCATCCACGAACTACGCATACAAACACAAGGACATATCAAAAATGTCCTACATATAATGCGTATATAGGAGTTCTTGGCCAAAGGCCAAACGCATTTGCCCCCAATGGATACTATGTTGCATTTTCATCATCTTTCTCATCTTTTGGAAGACCTAGAAAGGTCACCCAAATTTGGGTACCAAAAGGGAAATTTTCAAAGGGTTGAATAAATAACCCTTATGAACGCACGTATATGAAATGCATGATTTTTTACAGGCATCTTTTGATTTGCTTTCCAAAATAAAGGGGGAGAGAAAGCATGATTTAAGGGGGAGAGAGATACTGATTGCATAAATCAAGGGGGAGCGGATTCGAAATTTAAATTTCTAATTTTTAATTTATGCATAATTGAAGGGAGAGCGATAGGATTTAAATCATGTGCATAAGTTATTTTGAAAATCATCAAAAGGGGGAGATTGTAGAGAAAAAGGGGTTTGAGTGATTTTCAAATACATGATTTAAATATGCACAAAAACGAGCATAAGATAAAACGTGCATGATATAAACAAACGTGTGCATGATATTGCTTAGTACTTGCCTTATTTAGCTTATATATAATGTTGCCGGACTAACGAGCCATGAAGCGTTAAAGCTTACATCATATGGCAAACATTTGTTGTGTTTATACTATTTTCAGGTGGCACCATTAATGAACTAAACTAGTTCATTAAGTGAAGTACTTAGTTTATTAAACTAAGTAGTTCATTAAAGGAAGCCACATTTGGAAAAGACACAAAGGCAACAAAGCTAAAGAAGGAAAGTTTTCTCCTCCTCCCCTCTTTAATGATACACGCCTATATACACATATATTACATATATTTTCAGATTTTTTGAAAAAGGCACATACACATGTATTCCAACGTACTACCGATACGTTATATATTTTACGTACGTACGTTAACGTCACACCACTATACTTAACTCATATTTATGAGTATATTCAGGTCTTATATCATATGACATAGGATATGGTGATGACAAATTAAATACGACACGATAAAAGTTTCTAAACCAAAAATTGTCATTGTCGTATCGGGCGAATACCGAAACTTCGCCAAAGTGTCACGTACTTGACATAATTAAATGGCCAGCCCATATACATCAAAATTTGATTTAAATTTCGTGCACATCACTGAAAAATCAGGCAAAAATACTTTCCATGTTGGAACACACAAATTACTCCACATTAAGGCCAAAATGTGAAGATTCCAAGTTTAATTTTTGTCACATGCTAACGGTACCACTTTCGATCAGCCAAGTGCTGAGATTTAAAGTATATATTATATATATTATGTATAACATAATATATATAACATGTGCAAATGTTGGAATTTAAAATAGAAAAAAATCGGGTAATCGATAAATATCGAAAATTCGGTTTTCTACGCACACAACACATGGAACGTTTATGGTACATCATGTGACACGTATCTAGACACTTTTTACATATGATATACATCTTAAAGTGTTCTAGAAAATTAAATTAAGGGCTGATTGTAATATAACATGTGTGTATTATTAAATTTCAGCACATGCACAATCATTTCCAACGCCACCTACAGCTGATTTGGAGCATGTGTGGAGCTTTGTCGGCATCTTTATTGGTCAAGGATCAATCATACAATGTTGGTGAATTGAAGAGAGAAGCTACAAATGGTAAGAATTCAAAATATATCTCTCTTATATCACATGCTGAAAAATTTCAGCATGCTACAAACAAGCTGGCCGATTTTGTCAATTAAATGAGTTATAATTTGTCATCTTTTATTGTGTGATTGATTGGAAGAAGAAATAGAAATGATTTGAATATTATTTAAATTAATAAAGGGTGATATTTTATATATCACACATGCTGAAAATTTTTCAGCATGTGTAAGACATGGTGGCCGAATTTGTTAGCTTGGAAGTGTCCAAGTTCATTTCTCATGACATAGCAATACTTACCATAACTTGGTGATTCATTTTATAAAGAAAAAATCAAAGAATATTTGGCATTATTTTGAATAGAATTGAGTGATGCACATGCTGAATTTTCAGCATGGCAATAAGATATTATGGCCGAAATTATGCTTAAGTTGGGAAGGATTTTTATCTTGCAATTTATGTGATATATCTTATGATTTATGGAAGTTATTTTGTGATGATTTTTGGCACATGTTTAAGTGAAATTCTCAGATTTTTTCCAAGTCATCAATGATGACAACATTCATCCAATGAGAAGGTGCCAAGTAAGCGAAGACTAAATGATCATCCAATAAGAAGATGCCAAGTAATCAAGACATTGTCACAATAATGTTTTACACTCTCTCAATGACTTAAAAGATAATTTTCAAGAGGGGGAGACACCACAAGGGGGACGGATGGACCATGTTAAAAGGAAAGAGAAGAGAGCAAACAAAACAAGGCCAAGCATTGCAAATTAAAGTGATCAAAAAGCTTAGCTCTTCTTCTTCTACATTCTCTTTCTTTCTCTCTTCTTGTAAAGCCTATTGTATTCATATCTTTCAATCTTGAATAGGCTTAAGATAGACCACCACTCATTATATATCTTTGTAAAAGATTGATCAAGGTGTGATCAATCTTCATTCGTACAAGGTGGTGGTGTTTGTGCAAATTGTACTCGTCATACAAGGTTTGTAAAGGGTTGGAGTTAGGTGTAACTCTATCAACCCTGCGGTAAGGTGTACTGCGTGTGTGTGATTAGTGTGAACCAAGAAAGGTGTTCCTTGAAGACTGGAGTAGGTTGTTTATAACCGAACCAGTATAAAAATCTTGGTGCAATTTACTTTCAGCATTTACTTTTCAGTTACTGCACTGATTATCCTTATTGTTCGCATCCGTAAAAATAGTAAACGATTTTCAAAAATCACAAAAATTTCCAAAAATATATTTACACGTTCTAGGGTTAATTTGGCACAATCTTAAACCCTTTTGGATAAGTATAAGTCGATCAAACATCAAAAGTTCTGAGACTAGTGCAGTCTGATTTTCATACTTGCAAAGGTTGAGACTTTGATTGTAGTTGACCTACTTTCCAAAAGCATTTTCCAAAACTGTTTCAACCCATTTAAATATAGTATATAAGGAGTTAGTGGTTAAATTTTCAGAGCTTTTGGACGTTCAGACAAATAGGAATAAATTTTTCAAAACCATCTACCGTTTCTGGCAGATTCGAGCAATCTGAGTATCAACGATTTTTGAAGGGGTTAAAGGTTGAATTTTAATTTGAAATTTCTAGGGGACCCTCATAACATCTGAGGCTAAGTTCTCTCAAAATTGCATAATTTTTGGAGACCTCTAACCTAGTTTTAAAAACGTTTTAAAACTGGTCCTGAAAATAGAATCTGTTTTCAAAAGTTGAATTGGTTAGGTTCAAACAAATTTTAAAAACCACACTTTCCGCACCACCTATTCAACCCCCCTTCTAGTGGTGCCTTGCAGATCCTACAGTTTCTCAAATCAATGGAGAGTATGAGGCCAAGGAAGATAACATGAAACAATACATGTCTAAGGTGCAGTACTTAAAAGGAACGTTTGAACATTTCAAGGTGGAACATATCCTCAGGTCAGCTAATAAACGAGCAGACGCGCTGTCTCGCCTGGCCTCGTCCACCTCGGCCATGGTAGGGAAAAAGATCGTGGTAGAGCTGGTTAAGCATCGTGCCTTTGATGCTAATGAAGTGTTGCAGCATGACTATCACCACACCTGGATGGACGAAATAGTCAACTACTTACAGCAGCAGATTCAACCTGAAGACAAATCTGCAGCTTGGTGCTTGCGCTTGAAAGCAACGAGGTACGCTCTCTTTAACAATCAATTATACAAAAAATCTTTCTCACAGCCATGGTTACGCTGCGTACCCGAGGAGGAAGGAGACTATATTCTCCGCGAATTGCATATGGGAATATGCGGGAGTCATTCTGGGGCACGTTCTTTGGCTCGTAAATGTTACCTAGCCGGCTATTATTGGCCTACTATACGCAAGGATGCCAAAGAACTGGTTAGAAAATGTCAATCTTGTCAGGCCCATGCTCCAACTTCCCATTTACCAAGTCAAGAGATGGCTGTCATCACGAGTCCTTGGCCATTCATGCAATGGGGAATAGACTTGGTTGGACCTCTGCCCCGAGCACCCGGCACGGTCAGGTTTTTGCTGGTAGCTATCGACTACTTCACGAAGTGGGTTGAAGCTGAACCCCTGGTTACTATCACCGGGGCAAAGGTGAAAAAGTTCTTGTGGAAGAACATTATTTGTCGCTTCGGCCTACCCCAAATGTTGATTTCAGATAATGGTAGACAATTTGCTGAAGATCCCGTAAAAAGTTGGTGCATTGATTTACATATTAAATGGTGCTTCACATCGGTGGCCCATCCTCAGGCGAATGGCCAGGTAGAGCTTGCCAATAGAATTATAAAAGACGGCCTAAAAAAGCGGTTGGATAAAGCGGGGACCAATTGGGTAGAAGAGCTCCCCAGCGTTCTATGGGCTTACCGCACTACACCATCCAGCTCGACAAAGAAGACTCCTTTTTCTTTAGTCTACGGGACCGAAGCTCTGATTCCTGCCGAAATTGGGTCCCCCTCTACCCGGGTAGATCATTACTCTGTCCGGACTAATGATCAAGAGCTAAGTCTAAACTTGGACGAGCTAGAGGAAAAAAGAGAACGAGCTCACATCCACATGGCCCAGTATAAGAACTTGATTTCCCAATATTACAACTCGCGAGTACGGCCACGATCTTACCGAGTGGGAGATTTTGTCCTGCGCAACAATGAAGTGAGTCATGCACAGCCAACAGGGGCTCTGCACCCTAAATGGGAAGGTCCTTGTCGTATAGCTGAGGCATACTCTGCAGGGGCGTACAAGTTGCAGACTTTAGAAGGTCGGACCTTACCCCGAACTTGGCACTCTTCTCACCTACGACTTTTACATCAGTAATGTACTTGTAATTATGCTGTGGATAAAAGTGTTGTTAATCCTCCCATAAATGAGCATTCATACAAACTTGCCACTTCGGCGATGATAAAATGTCTGAGCAGAGCTCAATGGGGCAGGTTCCTCTATAAGACCTCGGCAGGTCCGGGGCACAAGCCTGCTAAAGGGTAAATCTATATGAACATGTTTCATTAACTCTCCGACATAGGGGGATGGAGGTACGGCATGACCATGCACATGCCCCTCCCTAAACCTAGCAGGACTAGGAAAACTTGTATCAAGGTGCAAGACTTCATAATCCCGGGCAGTGCCAAGGGGACAACGAAGCCACCTCAGCAAATCTGAGGTGAGGACCTTGTAAAAGGATTCTTCATAATCCCAGGCAGAGCCAAAAGGATAGCGGGGCCACCTCAGCAAATCTGAGGTGAAGACCTTGTAAATATTTTATCAAGTAAAATCTTGAAAGTATAAGGAACGCTTATGAATCAAGCTTCATCAGCCTGCAACACTATCCTTGCATTTTGGCCACTATTGCACCTCGGCCTTATCAATCTCGGACAAAAAGATGATGTCCTGCGCGGAGTCACCTAGACCAAAAATAGAAGGCCGAAAATAGAGTACGTAACAATTGCAGCAAGCTTATGAAGCCACCTGTCCTTGATTCTCAGCCACAATCAAATTCGGCCAAATGATTCTCAGCCATTCGTTTCCGGCCAGACTTCAGCCCAGCCACAGGGGGGTCTCGGCCAGGCCCTTAAACATGGATAAAGAAACTCCATAAGTTAGAAGATCCTCAATTATACTTCATCATTTTGGTACATTTCAGCCACTACTATGATTCGGGCCCTTGGTTCTCAGCCAGGGGTCTTCAGCAGTTGTTTCTCGGCTACGGGTTTCGACTATTGATCTCGGCCAGACCACAGCTCAGCCACAATACTCCTTATTACGTGGCCTTCATGCAGCCTTATATCTCCATCTGTCAACCATGCAAAGGAGAGTTGCCAGCACAGCAACCCCCAGCTGACACGCGGCTATCATGCAAACCAGCCAGGCGTCGTCATCTCATCCCTTTGGGGACACTCTGCTCCCAGCTTCGTCAACGGCTTTAAAAAGGGCTTCATCAACAGTAGAAGTCCAAGTCTATGATGAGTCATCAGCAGACTTCATCTCAGCTCAGCCTACACCTTGGCCGTTTTATACAGCCTTTATTCCAGCTTAAGCTATACGCTAAAATGCCCACAACTGACTTAAGCATCGGAGGGTTTTACGGAGGGTTTTTCATCCTTGATCCTCTACGCCCTAATAATACCATTAAGATTAGGACCTGGATGCCTGCTGAGCTGCTAGCCCGGCTTCAGGACTTGCTAAGGGAATTCGCTGTGATCTTTGCATGGACAGCGGAAGAAATGCCAGGAATTCCGCCTACACTGGCTGAGCACAGACTCAATGTTGACCCCCATATAAAACCAATTAAACAGAAGAAGAGAAACTTTGCTCCTGAGAGAAACAAAGTAATTGCCGAGGAGGTTAACAAGCTCCTCGCATCAAAATTTATCGCAGAGGTCTTGTATCCGATATGGCTGGCCAATCCTGTGGTGGTCC
Organism: Eustoma russellianum; assembly: GCA_036186865.1. Lineage (NCBI taxonomy): Eukaryota > Viridiplantae > Streptophyta > Magnoliopsida > Gentianales > Gentianaceae > Eustoma > Eustoma russellianum. The sequence goes on along the minus strand of AP025075.1, from coordinate 4,101,604 downwards.
CCAAACCAGACCAGACATGGCGGATGTGCGTTGACTACACCGATCTCAAGAAGGCATGCCCGAAAGATTGTTATCCTTTGCCTAAAATTGATAGGTTGGTTGATTCTACCCTTGGATATGAGGTTTTTGACTTCCTGGATGCGTTTAAAGGGTACCATCAAATCTTAATGGCAAAGGAAGATCAGGAAAAAATGTACTTCATCACGGAGTCGGGTACTTACTGTTACATTTGTTGGACCGTGCACATGCAATAAACACCACTAGAGGGAGGGTGAATAGTGGTTAGCGGAAATTACACTACAACCCTTTGTTAAAATTCCCTTTGAATACAGAATCTGAAACCACCTCAGATTCAGAACCCATTTTTCACAAATTCACAAATAATTGTACACAACTCCAAAAATTATGAAACTTTTCAGAATTTAACATCAATGAGTTAAAAAGACTCTATCCAAAAATTAGACAAAAATAAGATCGTTTGACCCTTCAAATAAATAAAAATAGTCAGATGGTCAATCTGGACTGAATTGGACAGAATGTTGCTGATTTTGCAAAACGTGTTTCTCTTTGAATACTCAACCAAAAAAGTTGATATTTATATCAAAACACTCCTTAGGATGTGTAGATGAAGTTTCCAAAAGGTCCTGACTTTAACCAACTCTTGAAAAATACAGAATTTAAGTTTTCTCAAAACTGGTCAGATTGCATCCAGATTGGAGCAGTTATCTTGCAAAGACTGAAAGACTAACTTTCCCTTGCTCAAATAAAGTGATTCTTGTTGCAAATGAAAGCTAACAGTCTGAAGTATAATTCCACCAAAAATCACGAATTTTGAAAATGTTTAGCTATTTTTTCAAATAGTGAGAAGTTGTGTGAAAACTGCAGTCAAAAAACGGGCAGAAAATAGAAATAAAGAAATAAGAGAAGAACACCGAGAATTTATCCTGGTTTGGTCAATGTGACCTACTCCAGTCCCAAGGAACACCTTTCCTTGGATTTCACTATCAAATGAACACCTTACAACAAGAGCCAAGCTTGATCCTTGGGTTATACACCAACCCTATTCAAGACTTGGATAATCACTTCTATGCAACTCTTGGTTACAACACCTCTACCACCTATTGATGTAGCCTTATAAATTTGGCTAATCAATCATACAAATCCAAATCAAGAAGGTTTGTATAGTGTAGCTGGAAAACAAAGAAAATTGGAACACCTTAGCTATACAAAGTATGAACGAAAATATGAGAAGAGAATAGCAAGACAACAATCTTCAATTTTGCTTTCAAGTGTGTGTCTTCTCTTCTTCACCTTGCCTCTTATTTATAGTGTGAATAGATG
>AP025075.1:4066590-4095869 GCA_036186865.1 Eustoma russellianum | reverse complement strand
TGGCCTTGGCTACTTTTAAGGCAACTATAGTCACTTTAGGTCTACCATGGTTACTTTAGTTCAACCATAGTTACTTTATGTCAACTATAGTTACTTTATGTTAACTATAGTTACTTTATGGCTAACCTAGGTTACTTTACCCAGCTAGTGTTACTTCCTTAACCTTGTAGTAAATTCTAGGTAACCATGCTAATCTTCTTGGTCAACCATTGGGGGGCGGTTTTAGGCTTGGGTTGACCCCCTTTACCATGCTTAATTTTTCTTGTTCCAAGACAACCTATTTTATTATAGTCTTACTAATTACATAATTGTGATAATAAGAAAAATTCTAGACTCCTCCAAGGCCCTTATGGCCGAATTTTACATAATGTTGGAAGGGTAGTTTGTCATTTCACTTGTGTCGTGCGACACACTTACATAATTATATTAAATTTCCCATAATATTTTCTTTAAGGAAATTCTATCGGAGAATGTCAAATTGTAGTTACATTTAAATAATGTAACCGGTTGACTAATTCTTAGTGACTCATCTCATAAGAGTCGGCGGTATAGACGAATTCCCGTGGGGTATAACATTATTCCCTCCTTAAACCGCTTGATACGATTCTCAGTATATACCGATTTTCGCGGGTACAACAACTTTAGACCAGCCAAGTGCGAGATTTAAAGTATATATTATATATATTATGTATAACATAATATATATAGCATGTGCAAAAGTTGGAATTTAAATAGAGAAAATCGGGTAATCGATAAATATCGAAAATTCGGTTTTCTACGCACACAACACATGGAACGTTTTGGTACATCATGTGACACGTATCTAGACACTTTCTACATATGTTATACATCTTAAAGTGTTCTAGAAAATCAAATTAGGGCTGATTGGAATATACCATGTGTGTATTATTAAATGTGCACTATTTTACAAAGTTGCAAAAATAAAATTCAGCACATGCATAATCATTTCCAACGCCTACAACAGCCATTTTGGAGCATATTTGGGGCCTTGTTGGCATCTTGATTGGTCAAGAATCAATCACACAATGTTGGTGACATAAAGGAAGGAGCTACAAAAGGTAACATTTCAAACTATGTCACATATATGACACATGCTGAAAATTCAGCATGTGTGTTGTATTATGGCCGATTTTTAGCACTAAGAAATGCCATATTTTACTATCTTGAATCATGAGGATTAATTGAGGATGTTATGGAAATGATTTGAATATTATTTAAATTAATAAAAGTGTGATATTCTACATATCACACATGCTGAAAGTTTTCAGCATGTGTGAAGACATGGTGGCCGAATTTGAGAGCATAAAGATGTCCATATTCATTTCTCATGTGATAGTAATATTTACCATTAATTGGTGATTCATTTTAATGAGAAAAATCAAAGAAAAATGGTAATAATTTGAACTTTATTCTCATGGCACATGCTGAATTTTCAGCATGGCAATAAGACATTATGGCCGATTTTTTCTCTAGCAAGGAAGGATTTGATGTCTTGCAATTTATGTGATATATCTATGATTTATGGAAGTTATTTGTGATGATTTTGGCACATGTTTAAGTGAAATTCTTAGATTTTTTCAAAGTCATCAATGATGACAACATTCATCCAATGAGAAGGTGTCAAGTAAGTGAAGACTTAATGATCATCCAATAAGAAGATGCCAAGTAAGCAAGATATTGCCACAATGATGTCTTACGCTCTCTCAAGGACTTGAAAGATAATTTTCAAGAGGGGAGACACACCAAGGGGGACGGCTGGAACCATGTTAAAAGGAAAGAGAAGAGAGCAAACAAACAAGCACAAGCATTGCAAATCAAAGTGATCAAAAAGTCTAGCTCTTCTTCTTCTACATCCTCTTTCTTTCTCTTTTCTTGTAAGCCTATTGTAGTCATATTCTTCAATCTTGAATAGGCTTGACATAGACCACCACTCATTATACATCTTGTAAAAGATTGATCAAGGTGTGATCAATCTTCAATCTTGCAAGGTGGTGGTTGTACAAGGTTTGTAAAGGGTTGGAGTTAGGCGTAACTCTATACACCCTGTGGTAAGGTGTACTACGTGTGTGTGATTAGTGTGAACCAAGGAAGGTGTTCCTTGAAGATTGGAGTAGGTTGTTTATAACCGAACCAGTATCAAATTCTTGGTGCCATTTACTTTTTGCATTTACTTTTCAGTTACTGCACTGATTACCCTTCTTGTTTGCATTCGTAAAAATAGTTAACAAATTTTAAAAATCAAAAAAAATCTCCAGAAATATACTCACACGTTCTAGGGTTTAATTTGACACAAGTTTCAACCACCCTTTTGGATAGTATAAGTCAATAAAACATCAAAGTTCTTGAGACTAGTGCAGTCTGATTTTCAGACTTGCAACAGAAGGTTGCGACTTTGATTGTAGTTGACCTACATCCCAAAAGATTTTGCAAAACGTTTTCATCAAACCCACTTAATTATAGTATATAAGGATTTAGTGATCAATTTTCAGACGCATATTGGACGTTCACACAAACAGGAATAATATTGTTCAAAGCACCATCTTCCCGGTTTCTGGCTGATTCGAGCAATCTGAGTACCAACGGTTTTGAAGGGGGTTACAGGGTTGAATTGTAATTTGAAATTTTTAGGGGACCCTCCATACATCTGAGGCTAAGTTCTCTGCTCAAAATCCATAATTTTTGGAGACCTCTAACCTAGTTTTAAAAACGTTTTAAACTCGTCCTGGAAAACAGAATATGTTTTCAGAACTTGAATTGTTCAAGTTTAAAGAAATTTTAAAAACCACACTTTCCGCACCATCTATTCAACCCCCCCTTCTAGTGGTGCCTTGCAGATCCTACAAGTGGTATCAGAGCGCAGGAACACTCACTTCAAGGAATCCAACGATTCAGTGAGATGGCAACCACAAATCTCAAAACCGAGCAAGAAGGTATGTCGAGCCAAAGGCCTCCACTTTTTGACGGTGAGTCGTTTATTCAGTGGAAACTTAGATGAAGCTTTTTCTTATGGCTATAGATATAGATCTTTGGTCAATCATTGAAGATGGTCCTTATGTCCCATCTAAGGTATCCACCGTAGACGGAGTCACTTAGAAGTTGTTAAAACTAGACAAGAATATACGAGTGATGATAAAAAGAAACTTAGTATGAATGCTAGGGCTATGCAATTGCTTTAAACGGATTAAGTAAAAGTGAGTCTAGTTATGTGTCAAACTGTTCGAGTGCACAAGAAATGTGGAGGATACTAGAAATGAAACACGAAGGCACGAGTCAAGTAAAAGAGTCAAAAATTAACATGCTTATGTCCACACTTGAGTCATTTAAATTATTGCCCAATGAGTCTATTGTAGATATGGATCTTCGTTTGACTAACATCTACAACTCTCTTGAGTCTCTTGGTAAGGCTTTTACTACGCAGGAAAAGGTACAGAAAGTCCTACGAAGCCTTCCTTCTGAATGGGACCCTAAAGTGACCGCAATAGAAGAAAGCAAGGAAACTAAATCAATAAAGATGGAAGAACTAATCGGATCACTTAAAGTTTATGAGAATAAACTCACCATACGGAAATCGGAATCATCTAAACAAGGTAAAGCTATTGCTTTTAAATCAAATGAATACGTCTCCCCTCCCTCCGATCACGTAGATGATAGTGATTCCGAATCGGATAATGATGACCTAATTCTATTGGCTAAAGGATTAAGAAAATTTATGAGAAGGTCATTTAGAAACAAAAATAAGGGCACTACGTACTAAGAGAAATAAGAACAAGTCAACGATAAAGACGTTAAATGTTATGAATGTGGCAAACTCGGATACTTATCATATGACTGCCCAAATAAAGAAAAGCAACTACTAAATACCTGACAAGGAGCGGAACAAAATAGACTCGTCTCAGAACCCAAACAAAGGAAACGTGCTCTAAAGGCCTCCACCTGGAGTGATTCATCAGATTCTGAAACTGAGACCGAAGAGGAGACCGCACAAGTGTGCTTTGCATCCAAAGCATCTAATGAGGTATCATCTGATTCTGACTCTGACTCTGAACCTTCTTATGATGATCTTTTTAGTCAGTATCTAGAATTGCATAAATTCACCAAGACTCTCGCTAAGGAAAAGAAATGATTAATGAAGACAAGAAACTGTTAGAATCTTCTAACGAGAATCTTGTCGCTCAATTAAGCGATTCAAAGAAGAGTCATCATGCGTCATTACTGCATTAAAACAGAGATTTCATCATTAACCACTCAAATAATGAAATGAAATCCGAGATTTCAAATTTGAAATCAAGGAATACCGATTTAGAGAAAATGATGAAACAGTTTGATACAGGGTCCAACATGTTGCATCGCATCATATTATCACAAAAGCATGACAGTGACAAAACTGGACTGGGATACGTTGATACTAACGATAGTATCAATCAAACCAACCAAGTTTGTTGTGTCTAAGAAAGTAGACACCCCTAAGCCGCAAGTGGCGTCTAAGATGACGCAAAAAGAGCCCCCTTTCCTCATCACGCCCCACTTCTTCTTCATATCATGCGAAATATAACTTTGTACCATATAGATATGAAAAGAAAAGAACAATGCATACACAAAATTCATATCATCCACGCACTACACACACACAAGGACATATCAAAACGTCCTTCATTTAGTGAGTATAGAGGAGTCCTTGGGCAAGGCCCAAAGTGCATGCACCACATGTCTACTATATCGCACCTTCATCTACATTCTTTCTATTTGATAGACCGAGAAGGATCACCCAAGTATGGGTACCGAAAGGTACTTTTACCAAGTGGTGATTAACTAACTCGAAAGGACCCAAGTTAAAAGGGTACCTAAATCATCTTTGCACATTACAGGGAGCCCACACATCGAAAGATACATCTATAAGTGGTTCCTTGATAGTGGATGCTCGAGACACATGACGGGTGACCCGAGCCTATTCACCAAATAAAGAAGGTCACAAAGGCGGATCCGTGACCTTTGGAGACAACAACGAAGGCAAGATCTCGGAAAAGTACGATTGGAAGTCCAAACACTCTCCAAATCTCCAACGTATTTTTGGTAAGCAACTTATCTTACAATCTTCTTAGCATTTCTCAATTGTTGACAATGGTATCAATGTGTGTTTTACTCACCCTTATTGCAATATAATAAATAAAATGGAAGAAACACGTTTTTAAAAGGAAAACGAGAAGGGTAATATTTTTACGCTTTCTATGGATGATGTAGTAGACGCTAAAGTTAAGTGTTTTATGTCAAATGAACCCAATGTGAATTTATGGCATAGACGTTTAGGACACATGGCATTTCCACACTAGAAAAAACTTCAACTGAAAGAACTAGTACGAGGATTGCCTACGCTCGATTTAGACAACTTTCAGTTGTGTGAATCTTGCATAAAAGGCAAACAAACACGTGAGTCACTTAAGCCTAAAACGAAAATAAGCACGACTAGAAATCTTAGAACATATTGCATATTTGATTTGTTTGGTCCTAGTCTGCACTACAAGCCTTTGGTGGGCGCCACTATGCATGCGTGATTGTTGATGACTTTTCTCGTTATACTTGGACCTTATTTCTTGCACATAAGGATGATAGCGCCGTGAGATTGCAAAATTTAATTAACAACTGAAAATCAATACGGTGTAAATGTTGAAAGATAAGAAGGATAGAGGCGGTGAGTAAAACAAAGAGATGATTTCGTTTTGCGGAAGAAAAGGAATTAAGCATGAGTTTTCGCCACCTAGAACTCCTCAAATTAAATGGAGTAGTAGAAAGAAAGAACCGTACATTACAAGAAATCGCTAAGAACTTGTTATGCGAAAATAATGCCTAGATTTCTATGGGCGGAAGCCGTAAATTGTGCATGCTATATTGTAAATTGCCATCTATAAGAAAGAAAATAAACAAGACGCCTTATGAGATTTTGAATGATCGCATGCCTAAGATTGACTATTTTTCGTGTGTTTGGATGCAAATGTTTGTCTTGAATACCAAAAGATAATTTAGATAAATTTGAATCCAAATCAATTGAGTGTATTTTTGTTGGATATTCTATAAAATTCAAAGGCATAAGATGTTATGATCCTCTCACTAGACAAATCATGGAATATCTTCATGTGAACTTCAATGAATTTGGTGAGATTGATAAAGATCAGGAATATGACGATGACTTTTGAATTGAAACCCGTGTTGAATAAAGATGATGATCTTTTGATATGCATGATATGAATGACACACAGAAATGCATGATCACATATAAATGCATGATAACATAGAAAATAATCAACCAAGATGGCATAGAGATCACCCACATGATCTCATCATAGGCGACCCTCACTCACGGTGTGCTGACCACGTAGAAGAATTACTTCAGATGAAATAAATGAATTTCATGCTATGATTTCTGAAATTGAGCCCAAAAATGTGCATGATGGCTTTGAGTGATTCTTCTTGGATTGATGCTATGCATGACGAACTTAATCAATTTGTTAGAAACGATGTATGGGATTTAGTGCCACGACCACAAGATAAAACTATAATAGCACAAGTGGGTGTTTAGGAATAAAATGAATGAAGAAGGAAAGGTCGTAGGAATAAAGCGAGAACTTGTAGCACAAGGCTATAATCAAGAGGACGGAATTGACTACGATGAAACATTGCACCCGTAGCACGATTAGAAGCTATACGACTCTTACTTGTTATTGCTTGCTATGAAAGATTTTAAATTGTATCAATGGACGTAAAAAGTGCTTTCCTAAACGGATTCATACAAGAAGAAGTATACGTTTAAGCAACCACCGGTTTTTGAAGATTTGAAACATCCAGATCAAGTGTACAAACTAAAGAAGGCACTATACGGCCCTAAAGCAAGCACCGAGAGCATGGTATGATCGTTTTGCTACTTTCTTTAGAAAATGATTTTAAACGTGGTACGTAGATAGTACACTATTTTTGAAACAAGATAAATCAGATTTACTTATTATCCAAATCTATGTTGATGACATTATTTTTGGCTCTACCTCACATTAGACTTGTAAAGATTTGAAAATTGCATGAAATCTAAATTTGAAATGTCTATGGTTGGTGAACTTAATTTTTTTCTTGGCTTGTAGATTAAACAAACGAGTGAAGGGATTCACATAAGTCAAGCAAAATATGTTAATGACAGTGATTAAAAAGTTTAATTTTGCAAAATTTGAAACCATCCCCACCCCTCATGAATGTCACTACTAAATTACACAAAGACGAACATGGTAAAGCAGTTGATAATGGCTTATATCGATCTATGATAGGTTCTTTGCTATATTTAACTGCTAGTAGGCATGATATCATGTTTATTGTATGCATGTGTGCACGTTTTCAAAGTCAACCTAAGGTGTCACACTTCAATGCGGTAAAAGAATATTTCGTTATATTAAGCACACGCCCCACCTTAGGAATTTTGTACGATAAGGATTCTACCTTAAACTATATGTTTTACTGATGCAGATTATGGTGGCTGCAAATAGATAGAAAAAGCACGAGTGGAACTTGCCAATTTATAGGAAACTCACTCATTTCATGTTTTCCAAAAAGCAAGCAAGCGTGCTTTGTCCACCACTGAGGCTGAGTACATGGCTCTTAGCCTTTGTTGACACAGTTGTTGTGGATAAAACAACCAACTTTCGGACTTTGGAATTACGTAAATAAAATTCCTATCTATTGTGATAGTATGAGTGCAATTACTTGTCTAAGAATCCTGTGTTACATTCTAAGGCTAAGCATATAGAAGTACGCTATCACTTTCTTCGTGATCACGTAAACAATGGTGATATTGTCATAGATCATGTATGCACAGAAGCACAAAGTAGCGGATATCTTTACAAAAGCTTTAAATCAAGCCACGTATGAATCTCTTTGTTCTAAATTAGGCATGATTCCCGTTGATATGATTTGATTTGACGTATTTGATTTACTTTCCTTTTTGACAGGAATCTTTTGATTTACTTTCCAAAATAAGGAGGAGAGAAAAGCATGATTTAAGGGGGAGAGAGAGACACTAATTGATACTAATTGCACAAATCAAGGGGGAGCCGGATTTGAAATTCGAAATTCAAATTTGTGCATGTTTCAAGGGGGAGCGATAGCATTTAAATCATGTGCATAAGTTATTTTCAAAATCATCAAAAGGGGGAGATGTAGAGATTAGGGGGTTTGAATGATTTCAAAATAAGTGACTTAATGTATGATATATCTAAACGTGTACATGTATGCATGATACTTTGCCATTACTTGCCTTATTTAGCTTATATATTATGTTGCCGTACTAACGAGCCATGAAGCGTTAAGCTTACATCATATGGCAAACATTTGTTGTGTTTATACTATTTTCAGGGTGCCACCATTAATGAACTAAAACTAGTTCATTAAGTGAAGTACTTAGTTTAATAAACTAAGTAGTCATTAAAGGAAGCCACATTTGGAAAAGGCACAAAGGCAACAAGGCTAAGACGGAAAGTTTTCTCCTCCTCCATCTTAAATATACACGCTATATACACATATATTACATATATTTTCAGATTTTTTTTTTAAAAGGCACATACACATGTATTCCAACGTACTACCGACACGTATATATATTACGTACGTACGGTTAACGTCACACCCACTATACTTAACTCATATTTATGAGTATATTCAGGTCTTATATCATATGATATAAGATATGGTGATGACAAATTAAATACGACACGATAAAAGGTTGTAAACCGAAAATTGTCGTATTCGGCGAATACCAAAACTTCGCCAACGTGTCACGTACTTGCCATAAATAAATGGCCAGCCCCTATACTTCAAAAATTGATGAAAATTTCGTGCACTACATGTAATATTCAGCCAAAAATACTTTCCATGTTGGCACACACAAATCATTCCACATTAAGGCCAAAATGTGAAGATTCCAAGTTTAATTTTGTCACATGTTAATGGTACCACTTAGACCAGCCAAGTGCTGAGATTTAAAGTATATATTATATATATTATGTATAACATAATATATAGCATGTGCAAAAGTTGGAATTTAAATTATAGAAAAATCGGGTAATCGATAAATATCGAAAATTCGGTTTCTACGCACACAACACATGGAACGTTTTTGGTACATCATGTGACCGTATCTAGACACTTTCTACATATGTTATACATCTTAAAGTATTCTAGAAATTAAATTAAGGGCTGATTGGAATATACCATGTGTGTATTATTAAATGTGCACTATTTTACAAAGTTTGCAAAAATAAATTCAGCACATGCACAATTACATTGAAATGCCTATTCCAGCTGAAATGGAGCATATGTGGAGCCTTTTTGGCATATTGATTTGTCAAAATGAAGCATACAAAGTTGTGACTTAAAGAAAGAAGCTACAAAAGGTAATATTTCAAATTTTGTCACATTGTGACACATGCTGAAAATTCACAATGATGTCGTACACTCTCTCAAGGACTTAAAAGATAATTTTCAAGAGGGGGAGACACAACCAAGGGGGACGGCTGGACCATGTTAAAAGGAAAAGAGAAGAGAGCAACAAAACAAGCACAAGCATTGCAATCAAAGTGATCAAAAGCCTAGCTCTTTCTTCTTCTACATCCTCTTTCTTTCTCTTTCTTGTAAGCCTATTGTATTCATATTCTTCAATCTTGAATAGGCTTGACATAGACCACCACTCATTATATATCTTTGTAAAAGATTGATCAAGGTGTGATCAATCTTCAATCTTGTAAGGTTGGTGGTGTGCGTGTGAATTGTACTCGTCATACAAGGTTGTAAAGGGTTGGAGTTAGGTTGTAACTCTATCAACCCTGTGGTAAGGTGTACTGCGTGTGTGGATTAGTGTGAACCAAGGAAGGTGTTCCTTGAAGACTGGAGTAGGTCTGTTTATAACCGAAACAGTATAAAATTCTTGGTGCCATTTACTTTCTGCATTTACTTTTCAGTTACTGCACTGATTACCTTCATGTTCGCATTCGTAAAAATAGTTAACGAATTTCAAAAATCACAAAAATCTTCATAAATATACTCGAACGTTTAGGGTTAATTTGGCACAAGTTTCAACCCTTTTGGATAAGTATAAGTCAATAAAACATCAAAAGTTCTGAGACTACTGCAGTCTGATTTTCAGACTTGCAAAGGTTGAGACTTTGATTGTAGTTGACCTACTTCCCAAAAGAATTTTGCAAAACTATTTCAACCCACTTAATTATAGTATATAAGGAGTTAGTGATCAAATTTTTAGAGCATTTGGACGTTCACACAAATAGGAATAAATTTTTCAAAAACCATCTACCGTTTCTGGCTGATTCGAGCAATCTGAGTTCCAACGGTTTTTGAAGGGGTTACAGGTTTGAATTTTAACTTGAAATTTTTAGGGGACCCTTATAACATCTGAGGCTAAGTTCTCTCAAAATTTCATAATTTTTGGAGACCTCTAACCTAGTTTTAAAACGTTTTAAAACTGGTACTGAAAACAGAATCTGTTTTCAGAACTTGAATTGTTCAAGTTTAAAGAAATTTTAAAAACCACACTTTCCGCACCATCTATTCAACCCCCCCCCCCCTTCTAGTGGTGCCTTGCAGATCCTACACATTTCACTTTGCAGTCACTTTCACTGCAGTGGACCTTTGTTTTATCCATTGTATATGTGAAACATACCTCCCTTCAGCGTCGCCCACTATGGCAATCATTATGTGACTTTGCTGAATTATCCCAATTGCCCTGGATAGTGGGTGGTGATTTTAATACTTTTTCGAACCATTGATGATCATAGTAGTCGTTCAACTCCGTCTTTAGCAGTATTACAAGACTTAAATGAGTGTATTGAAACATGCTCCCTTATGCGCCGCCATATCAAGGCTCCAGATTTACTTGGGCAGATGGTAGAGGACTTGGCCGAGTACGTCGTAGATTGGACTGGGTTTGTAAATTCGGCTTTTCAGGATGTGTTTGAGGATTGGAAGCTAACACATCTGCCGAGGGTTACATCGGATCACATGCCATTATTATTCTTGAGTCGACTTAGTGCTTCAGCTGGCCGACGCTCATTCCGGTTTTTAGACGCTTGGCTACATCACTCCGATTTTCACTCCTATATGCAGCAGGCATGGTTATCATATCCCACTACTGGAGGCATGCATGGTTTCTATAAAAAATTGTTTTCTTTCAAGAGAGATATCCAGAGATGGAATAAGGAAATCTTTGGGAATATTTTCATCAATCTGAAGCATGCAGAGAATCAGCTTGATAGTGCAGAGGCAACATGGGATGCGCATCCCACAGCAGAAACGAGAGAAGAGTATCATAGGGCGAAGGCCAGATATCTACGAGCGTCCCACTTATGAATTGCAATTCTGGAAGCAAAAAGCCAGGGTAAAATGGCTTAAAGAAGGCGATGCTAAACACACAGTACTTTCATTCCATTGTCAAAGGAAAGAGGACACACCTACGAATCCAGCAGATTCGTAATGCGGCGGGAACGATACTGACGAATCCGACTGATATTATGTCTACAGCAGTCTCTTTCTATACTGATTTATTTGCTCAGGAGCTAACGCAAAATCATTCTTCTATTCTATCACACATCCCTCGTCTGATAACAGAATCAGACAATCTTATGCTTACACAGCTTCCCATGGAGACAGAAGTAAAGGAGGCAGTGTGGCAATTAGACCCTAAGAGTGCTGCCGGTCCAGATGGGTTCCACGGTAAGTTCTATCGTTCATGTTGGCCTATTATACATTTTGATGTTATTAAAGCAGTGCATGAGTTTTTTCTTGGACTCCCACAACCAGCTGTCATGGCTAGTGCTTTAATTACATTGATCCCCAAAAAGCAATCTCCTCAAACATTCAGTGATTTTCGGCCTATATGTCTGACAATCTTTTTGAGCAAAGTTTGTACCTGTATCATTGCCACGTGTTTGGGGACGCTTCTGCCAAAGTTTATCTCTCCAGAGCAAACAGGATTCCTTCCTGGACATGATATTTCAACCCAAGTTTTATTGGCACGAGAAATGGTTCATATGCTGGATAAAGGCGGGTCTCAGTTATGCCTGAAGTTGGATATGATGAAAGGATTTGATCGGGTCAGTTGGGATTATCTTGAGCGGTTACTGCATCAGTTTGGTTTCTCTGATTTTTTCATTCGGATTATCATCAACCATTTACGTGCCACTACACTATCGGTTTTGATAAATGGTGAGCCGTCATCTTCCTTCCGTCCATATAGGAGTGTCAAGCAGGGCGATCCTTTGTCTCCATTGTTATTCATTTTGACATCGGAGGGTTTCAGCAGAGGATCAAATTCATTTGTTGCCGCTGGCAACATACAGCCATTTCGCCTAGGACGCGTCCCTTTTGCAATTACTCACTTGGCGTACGCAGATGATCTACTTATTTTTCTGCAGGGAACACAACGCAATTTACGGCGATTTCACTCTTTTCTTAACTATGTATGAAACTGCTTCTGGTCAAAAGGTAAACTTTCAAAAAAGTAGTATCATTCCTTCGGCAAACATTACACCACATCAGTGTCGATCATTCCAAGAAATATTGGGCATGCGACTCACTTCTCTACCTTTTCGATATCTTGGTTCTTATCTCCATAAAGGAATTAATCGGTCCAGATTTTGTTTTACTCTGCTACATCATATTGAAGATCGGTTCCATGGTTGGCATTCCCGCCTTCTCTCTTCGGCGGGTCGTTTAGTATTGCTGCATTCAGTAATCTCTGCGCTTCCGCTTCATATTCTTGCCGCAGGTGGATTACCAAAGTCTGTCATCAAAATGATCAACAGAAAGATGGCAGCATTTTATTGGGGCAATCGCTATCACTGGGTTGCATGGTCAAAAATCACTTGCCTATTGAGGAAGGAGGCTTGGGACTGCGTGATCTTAACATGTTACAACAGGCGTATCACTGCCCGAATTTGGTGGTCATATCAGCAGCATGACACTCTATGGAGTCGCTATATGCATGTAAAATATTGCCGGAGAGGGGATTATCGGCCACGACTGCCAGATTCACCGGTTTGGAAACTAATATGTCGCATACATGCCACCTGCATCACACAGACGACAGGCTCAGGTTCTCACCTTACATGGAAACCAACACCCTCGGGCGAATTCACCCTAAAATTGGCCTATGATATTTGTCGTGCCTCCAAACCTACGCTACTTTCTGCTAAATTTATTTGGTTCAAGCAACATTCTCCAACCACAAAAATACTACTTTGGCGTTTATTTCAATCTGCTTTTCCATTTGAGGACTATATTGGCCATTATTCTGCAGCACGCCCCACGCAATGCCCATTTTGCAAGCAGCATTCTGCAACGGTGGATCATGTATTGCTTTATTGTCCTCACATTCAGCATTTATGGACCTTCTTTGCCTCAGAGTTGAATGGAATATCCCCTACTACTCTAAATCTGCGCCAATACCTATTATCATGGTGGTACCGCTCCACATCTTCCTCTCTATTTGGGGTTTTAAAAATTGTCATCGCGGCTATTCTAGTGAATAACATCTGGCGCAGTTACGCTCATTTAGTGTATGGGAACTTTGCATCTTTTTCTATATCTGTGCTTCGGGCCTCTATATTTTGATATTGACATGTGGACTCGCACAATACACGGCTCAAAACTTACAGCAGGACCATCTATCTCTCTCTCGTGGATCCCATATATTCGACCCCCGCGTCTCTGAATTGTTAGATGGCAGACTCCACCTTCTGGTAGATTCAAACTTAATATTGATGCAGCAGTTGGCCACCACTATGCTTCTGGCGGCGTTATCATGCGAGATCACTCCGGTACCTGTGTGCGCGCCGTTTCCTTTCGACTGCCTCCATGCACACCTTTGATGGCCGAGATTCAGGCTACCCTATTTGGCTTACCATACTTTCTCCCCTTATACCGATCAATCATCATAGAGACCGACTGTGCACAAATGTTGTCGCGCCTGCGTCAGCCACAAGCTATCTTTGGTAACTATCATCTCAGGCTGTTACAAACGTTGATTAACCTTTATCGTTTAGAAATAACACATATATATAGAGAGGCCAACATGGCGGCTCACTACCTTGCCCAACACGCAATGACATCACCGAGCACATGCTACTACACTAGCAGCAGTCTGCCGCCTATGGTACGCGCTTCAGTCACTTTGGACCTAACTCTAACATCATCAAACTTGCGTACACATTGAGCTTCTGGTCTTCCATATGGATTGGCCACACTTTGATATACTCTGCCTATGCTCAAGTTGGTACAGGCAGGCTCGGTATGTTTAGCATTCCCTTGGTCATCTGCAGTATCTTACGTCGTCTACGCATAAATGACACATTATTTATTTTCTGTGTGCATGGACAACCCCTAACTCTGGCTTGGCGCTCATCAATTCCACTGGCAAGTACCGATACCATCAGGTCTTCCATAGGGATTGGCATTCATTCGACTTCTCTGCCTGTACTCTGACAAGTACAGGCAGACTCGGTAAGATTTACATTTCTGTGGTCTGCTGCAGCTGTTTATGTCTCTTATTCATTCTTGACGCACTCTCATGTTTCATTTGTACATGGACGGCCTCACCTCTTCGGAATTTTTCTCCTGCTGACGATCCTGTTTTCTCGGACGGAATTGGGCTTCACCATCATGCTTGGGATTTTATGCGACTACTACATCACTGGTGCTATATGTATCATCCGTGGTTTGTTGTAATAATCATTTTCCCCTGTAATGTCTATCAACACTTCAAACATATAAATATGTACGCTTTTTCCTTCGCCAAGGTTTTATCCACAAGGGTGGTTTTACTTGGCAAGGTTTTAATGCAGCATATCATATATGGTTTGGATGTTGATAACCTCCAGTTTTGTTATGCGTTCTACTGTTTTTTGATTGTAATAAGGTTTTCCTCCGCCATAAGTGAGGCTTTCTATTAATAAAAACCCTCTTATATAAAAAAATATAATTTATGTCATGTTTGGAAGGAGTATACATCCATCCGCTTTGGCGATGAACGTTTTTCATATCGGCGATTGTTTGAGCGGACTCGTTCATACATATACACTTGGTGTGTTTCTACAGAAGGACGTTAGTTCTCTCAATCAATTTCTCATCTAATAACTAGGCATTTCTCGCCACCATTCCGGCTGTGGCATATTCGGGTGATACAGTGGGAGCTTCCACCAAATGGTAGGCTTAAGTTGAATGTCGATGCAGCAGTTGGATGTTTCAAAGCTGCAGCAGGAGCTATATTGCGAGATGCACAAGGCCTATTTGTTTCAGCATTATGTTTCGCCTTGCCGGCTATGGCACCTTTAAGGGCAGATTTGTTGGCTTTGACATCTGCTTTATTATATTATGCTAGGGAGTATGATAACCTTATACTTGAGACAGATTGTAGGCCACTTCTTCATTGTCTGGCATCTCCAGATCAATACACCGGCACCTTACATAGCGATCTCCAACGTGCTATATCCTTTTGTGTATTAATAATTTATTGCTATAATACTGCCCAAAAGAAGCAAATAATGCAACACACATATTTTCTCGGCATGGCTATGCAGCGTCAGGACTATCTTTCTATGCTTCATTATCTGCATTACCATGCAAGATACGTGGAGCAATTTAGTTGGCAGCCACTCTTCCTAATCTGCGCTTATGAAGCCCTATGTCTCCCAATGGGTTGGATTAATCATCTATCGGTTGGCTGTACCATGCAGGGTGTATTCAACGTTAGTATGTGCTCTTTTTTCGTCTTTGGCTGTTTTATTTCGTATCTATTTTATACTCCCATTTGGCATATGTTTATCTATGGTAGTATACTACTACGAAAACCAAATACAGGCAACATCGGTATGTTCATCGCCCACTTTTTATAGCTTATAGATCCGGTTTTATACTCTTTTAACCATGGCTTTTGTTTGGCACATACGAGAAAAATTCGGGGATCTATTCGCGGTATCCGTTTCTAGAATCATGGTATTACACACATTGTTGGGGAGAGGCTGGGATCTTGTCTTCTGGTTGCCTGTATTCTGCTTGAATACACGCAACATCGGTATGTTCATTGTTTCTTTCTTCATTCTTTACATTTCTCAATCTTAGGTAAGTTTGACTATTGTTTTGTGTGTCATACAAGGGTGTTCGATGGCTCCTTATCCGAGGTTAATTTGGCACATTCACTGATCAGTCCATGCTGGCGAATATGGCAACAAGGTATGTTTGAAATTCGGCTATCACACATTAGTCTAGGATGCTGTGTATTTATATATATTATTACTACTAGCGTTACTTTTTCCATTTCACTCTTCATGCAAATTTATGTTTTATTTTTTGCTTTTCTGTGGGAGAGTCTCCCACAATAAATAACCACGGTATTCTTCCGCCACAAGTGAGGGTATTTATTAATAAAATCCGGATGGTACCGCCCGTCCTTCTATAAAAAATAATATATATGTCATGTGTGTGTATATGTAGTGTGGAGAAGAACTTTCCATTTGAGATTTGTTAACGAATAGACATTTTCAAGTATATCTCCTTAAGGACTCCATTTAATGAACTAGTTTAGTTCATCTCCTTAAGCACTTCATTAAATGAACTAGTTTATTTCATTTAACATGGCACCTAAAAATAGTGTAAACACAACAAATGTTTGCCATATGATTTAAGCCTTAACGCTTCATGGCACGTTAGTCCAACAATGATATATGTAAAACATATAAAGTATATTTATCATGTACGCATGTCATGTAACACTTAAATCATGCATTTCGAAATCACATAACATTTGAATCATGCATTTTGAAATAATTCAAACTCTGGTTTCTCAACGCATCTGTAGTTCCTCAATATAAGAAGCAACAGTCCGAGAATCTGACATTTCGAAATCCTGGATGAACTTCTTTGTACTGGTATCTTTCATGCGATATTTCTTCTCCAAAGCCTACCATAAAGACTTTGCAGTTTGGTAAGTACAATACATTTCATACAAAGAATTGTCTAAACAACTCATAATATAGCTCAAACAAACATAATTGTTGAAGTTTTACGCTTCAACAAAAAGATTGTTTTGCATATTTTGAGTCTGGTCATCTACCAAATCCACCACAATCGGATCCTTGGTCAATAACTTGGCCAGCCACAATGCAGTCAGGAAGAACATCATCTTCTGCTGCCACCTCTTGAAGAAGCTCCCAGCGAACTTCTCCGGTTTTTCCACTTGGGCCTCAGCAGGCCCTGGTGCAGGAACATTCTGGGTCACCCCAGCATTTAGTGCCACTGGAATAGCACTGCTCTGTCCATGAACTGATCTTCCGCTTTTGTTCTCCATCTACGTTTCTGTAAAGTGCAGAAACAAGCAAATGAGAAACAGTATAATAAAACAGGAGTAGCAGTATAGAATGAATATGCAATACGTCTTAAGCTTGTTGGAAATAGCCAAGTTAGACAAAACAAATTATGTACAGTGTGTGCCTGTGAAATAAAGTAACAGCCGACCTGCCAAGCTCAGGGCTGGTCAGGCCGGTCCGTCAGGTCTGATCAGTCCAAGCATCGCAAATGAGTTTGCATCCTAGACGGATGGCTGACCTGCCGACCTCAGTACTGCAGAACAGCAGTGGTGTACTATCAGTCGTCTAGCCGAGCTCAGCCATGCAACACTGTAGAACAGCAGTACTATGCTAACAGCCAATCAGCTGAGCTCAGCATAACAGTCGAGCTCAGCAGATCAGCTGAGCTCAGTGCGATAGCACTGCAAATTAGCAGTGTTGTGCTAGCAGTAGCTCAGCAGTTCAACCGAGCAGACAAACAGAGGTGAGTCCAGGACTCTGTCCTTAAGATGTATTTTCTATAACACTTTTTTTTATTATATAATTATTAATAGTTGTCTTTCCAAATTAATAGATGATAGAGATAAGAATAGTAATTATAATTTGATACACCCTAGGAAACAAAATTCTAACATATTTAGGAATTTACAACATACACATATCTTGCATTCTCTACCATCTATATATACACACAATACAACACATAACCCCCACATCCTATAGCCATCAGTCGGCCACTACCCAGAAAAAAAAATCAAATATACAAGACTTTCTTGTGATCAACCGCCTTAAAGAAAAAAATATATTCAACCCTAGCAAGATCAGCCCAAGGCCAGCGTGGGTAGGGGAGAGAAGGAAGTAGCAAAGTGCGTAGGAAAATTATTCGCCAACAAGGTAGGTTACCTTCCCCTCTTCTTAGATTGCCTACACTTCGTATGCGAATCATGCTTGTCTTAATTTTTATTTTGTTTTCGTACGATATTTTTTTGTCCAAAGGTGTTGATCATACGATTTGAAATAATTTAAAAGATTGAATTTTGATCCGATTAGGTGGAAAATTGCACAAATAGCCTTAGAAATAGGTCACATAGCTTGGAAATTAGGTCGGAATTAATCTCGAAATTGAAAAACAGGTTTGGACAGCGGCGCGTGTGCGTGTTCAGGGAGGCGTGAGGCCCACCTACTACTCCTGGCATGCACGCGCATAGTGCATGGGCGTAGTGTGTGTGTCACGTTAACGGGGGTAAAATGAAATTTGTTTAGGTCAATTTGGAGTTAAATTGAAGATATTATTAAGGCTAGAAGAAAGTAGAATTTAATTAAAAAACTAATTTTCAGGTCAGTCGAGTCAGGGCCGACGCGGATCACGGTCTGACCCGTCGAGCTACACCAGGTCAGTTTGCTTGGTCTGAGATGCTGGGTCGGCCTCAAATTTATTAAAAAAAGGAAAAATAAACCGTCTGTCAGCGGGTCAGGTGTGACCCAAAGGTCTGACCCGAATTCAGGCAAGGCCTGGCGCTAACGGGCTGGGCCGAAGTAATTTCAAAAAAAAAGGAGTTGAGAGGTTGAACCGCTCGCAGGCTAGAAGGCCAGCGGGCCAGCAGGCTGCAGCCGGCCGTGCTACGGTAGAAAAGGAAAAGGGGGCCTGAAAAAGGAATATGAAAAGGAAAAAGGAAAAAGAAAATAATATTAATATGGTAAATATAGTAAATAATAAATTAAGAAAAACAATAATGAAATATAAAAAATAAAATAATAACAAATAAATAAACAATAATAGAAAAAAAGTTAATACTAAATAGAAGAATAAAATAATAATAATAATAATAATAATAATAATAATAATAATAATAATAATAATAATAATAATAATAATAATAATAATAATAATAATAATAATAATAATAATAATAATGATAATAATAATAATAATAATGATGATGATGATGATAATAATAATAATAATAGTAGTAATAATAATAATAATAATAATAATAATAATAATAATAATAATAAATGAAATAAATAAAATATGTAAACAATGGATAAATAATAAGAAAAATGTATTTAAATAAATAAAAAAATAATGTTAATAAATGGAGGTATACTTACAAGTATACATGCACGTGTATGGGCGCACGTATATATATGAGTAGGGATACACCATGATAAAATGGGGAGATACGTGCAAGTATATATGCACGTGTATGGGCACGGGTATATATAGGAGCATGTATGTGCCAGATTTTGTGTGGAGCATTTATGGCACGTGCATTGCATTGCATCCCTTCAGAATGCTGACTCCACATTACGGAACGATATTCGCTGACTTCACGCTACAGAGAGATATCCGCTGACTCCAAGTTAAGAAACGATGTCCACTGACTCCACGTTACGGAGCGATGTCTGCTGACTCCACGTTACGGAGCGATGAGTAGGACCCAGGACATGCATAGCACATCATGGAAAGAAAGGAGCATGTTGTGTGAAATAATAATGTTGTTGTGTGTGACACGGTAGTGAGAAGCAGCATGCATCATGAAGTTGCACATTGTATTTGATTGGATGAGTGTGTGGTTATCTTACGTTTCAGTATTTGTGTTATTTATGTATTTATATATAAGTTGTTGTTTCCTTTTATGTGTTTATGTATTTTGTGAGTATGATCCCTTTCTAGGAAAAGACGGGTAAGCTACGGGTGATTTCCCAAATCACTCACCCCCTACTACTAATCCTTCCCCAGGTGAGCCCAAGTTCGATTATATCTTCGTAGAGGACGAGTCAGATTGCGCTAGCTGAGGCAAGTGAGCTTTGCGACATATTTTGGGGACCTGATGGATTTCATATTTATCTTATTTTTCTCAGACTTCTAGAATTTTGATTGACGTGTTTGGTTTCATCGGTCCTAAACTATGATTTACTTTTGCATTGAGGTTATTTATAAATTGTATTTTACTGTTTAATTATCGTTTCTGCGAAACAAATTTCTACGTTATTTCGGAAGTGTAAGAAGTTTGAACGATGCCTTGTAGTTCTCTTAATAGACTACGGCGGGTGCACTCTTCCCGAAGTTATGGTTTGGGAGCGGGCGCTACAGGTGGTATCAGAGCTGAGGATCCAAATCCGCCTCAGAAATGCAAATTAACTAGATTACTTAGACATAAGCTTTGATCTTTTTCTAAAAATGACGATTTTTCCCCTAAGAAAAAAAATAGACTTAAGAGATATCTTAGAGTTAAGTTATAATCGGGTCAAGGGGAGTGTGAGCGATATTTTGTTTTCTTTGTTTATTTACCATTTTACCCTTGAACCTTTGCATCCACCCCATAAGTAGTTAGAAATTCCAAAAATACCCCATAACTCAGCCTGAATTCAAATAAATAAATATTTTTGACTGTTCTAATTCAAGAAAATGTCGATTAGACGCGATCAAGCAAGAAACGGAGGTAACGGTGGTGACAACAACCAGAATCAGGGGGCGATCCCTCAGGTTCTTGCTGACACCATGGCCACCACGACAAATATACTGGCACAGCAACAACAACAGTTGAATCAGATAAATCAGCAGGCACAACCTCTGCCCCCACCGCAGACAGGATTGAGATTTTTCTATAAAGAGATGCAGAGTTCTAGGGCTCCTACATTCAGAGGGACCTCTAGACCAAAGCAGGCCAAGATTTGGTTGAAGGCGATATCAGACCATCTCAAACTGTTACATATGCCAGATGATCTGAGGGTGGAGGATGTTTTATCATTTCTGGCAGGTGATGAGGAGGAGTGGTTGTTATATCCATTTTTAATTTATATACATGTATAATGGATATTAATTATTCTTATTAATAAGAAGATAGTAATAGGTAATTAGAATTTGAGTTAAACTAAGAAACTTAAAACCTAATCAAGTAGGAAACCTAATACCTATCCTAAACTCTCCCTCATTCATCTATAAAACCCCAATACCCCTCCCATTCTTCCCCAAATTCTACCGCCCCCATGGCGGGCCCTATTCCTTCTCTTTTTCTTGTTGCCGCCAGCAGCATCCAAAAAGGAAAAAAAATATTAAAGCCCTATTTCTACCCCAAGCACACCACCACCCCTCCCCTAGCATACAAACATAACTTTCTTCATCTTGCAAGCCTAGTTTCGGCCAAGGTAAGGAAAAGGTGGAAGAGGAATCTCACGTAGGAATTAACTCGCCAAAAAGGTAGGTTACCTTTCCCTCTTCTTGGATTGTCCACACTTTGTGTGTTGAATCATGCTTGCTTGGATTTTTTGTTATTTTTTCGTATATATGCATGCTCTATGATGTTCGTATATACGGGTTTATTTGTGCGTGAGAAGATGTTGATCATTCGATTTAAAATAAATTTAAAAGATTGACTTTTTATGCGATTAGGTAGAAAATTGCATTAATAGCCTTAGGAATAGGTCACATAGCCCGAAAATTAGGTCGGAATTAATCTAGAAATCGAAAACTGGGAACACACGCGTGTTTCAGGGGTGGCGTGTGGGGCCCACAAGCGGTCCCTGATGGTGCATGCAAGTCACACGCCAAAGTGATGGTTGCAGCGTGTTCATTGCATTAAACAGAGTCAAATCAAACTTGTTTGGGTCAATTCGGAGTTAAAATGAAGATTTTATTGAGGTTAGTAGAAAATAGGATGAATTGAAAAAAAAATAAAAAATAATTAAATTATGCGTATAGGAAGTGGTACAAATTTTAATTAGGACATAAATAAGAGAAAAAGAAAATCACATATAAGGAAATAAACCCAGGCTAAGATGGTGATTCCACTACCCACTTACACCCCCCACTAACTGGTCACCCCCTTAATTTCCCAAAATTATTTTCATTTTTGCTCTTTTTCTTATTTCCCCTCATCATCATCACATTTCTTACATAATGCAAGACATCTCCCCACTAGTATTTCATGCAAATGCTTTTCTTCTCCCACTACCATCACAACCCAAGGAAAGCCATCATTCTTTTCCCCACTACATCAATTTCGTCCAAGGAAGAATGGAAGACATAAGAACCTTCCTCATTTAAAAGTTCACTCAAATTCATCCTACATTCTCTCTCACTTCAAATTCCCTTCACTCTCACTTCCTCTCACTAACGAAAGTCTTCTCCTCTCCACTTCCTTACATCCCACCCGTGAGATCCCAAGACAAGAAGAAAGAATTTCTTCAACCTTCAATTGAAAATCAAGTGTTCAACTCTGATAAACATCAAGGTAAATCGCCCTTTTGTTCTTCCTACACATCTTCCTATCATCCATGTCTTCAAAAGCTTCATCATCCCTTAGACTCCCACCCGTGAGCTTCCACAAGGAGGTAGGAGGAGTATCTTTAGTTAAACAAGTGAGAAACCTCAAGCCATTCAAGGTAAGAATCACTTTGATTAAGTATTAGAGCATCCATAACCTTGTTATATTTCACAAAATGACTAACATTCCCCTCATCCTGGCCATTTAGGTCATGTACCCCTCAAGCCAAAACAAAGAAGGAATCATGCACCCTTAAGTGTAAGATTCAAGAATCAAGAAAAGTATTCTTCTTAGCTTCTTCAAGAATGTTTAAAAATGAGTCTCGTATATTCATATCACAAGATGGATCATGCATGAATATGTTAAAAGCAAGTCCTTATCACAAAGATACGAAGAGTGTTCTTGCATGCCTAATCTATGTATGAATGTGTGTTATTCTTGCATAGATGTAGGAATATGATTAGGATGACATTTAGAAGTGACGTGCATGACAAAATATTGAGTGTAAACATCCCCTTAGGGGGCGTACATGACATAAGAAAGGAAGGCTAGACATGCATTCATCAACTCCATGGACAGTGTAGGTGTATTAGTACACTTTCTTGAAAAAGTGCACTAAGAATCTCTCTTGATATCATCTTCATATGTGTATCTAGGGTGATTATTGCCTTATGTTTTCATATGTTTTATGGTATATTTGTATGATTATGGCCATGCTTTAGTAGTCTTATGGTGCATCATAATCCATACTATAATGCATACCATGAAAGTTAGCATCTTTGATGATCATCATCTCACTACCACATTCATCCTGCTAAAATAGGGCTGTTTTGAGGCTCTATCATTAGGCATGAGTTCATCACCATCATCATGATGTTTATCTTGGTGATCATGGCCTAAAAAGGTGTATTTTCATGGGCATTATCTTCTTATGTGTTTCCATGTCACTATTATCATGATCAACACCATAATCATGGTCCTTATAATCATGACTATGGAAGATGTGAATTTATTTAAGTTTAGCATGTCAAGATCATGGACATCAATGTCTCATCATGCACCATCATGACATAGTATCTTGACAATTTAGATTACAAACTTAGATGTCATCATTCTAGCGTCATGCATGCATTCAACAAGTTGAGAATTTCATGTTGGTATGTCAACACCTTCTAGCCAAGGGCTAAATCATTAGCTTCATGATGTTCAAATGATGATTTGGGAGTACCTAGGTGTGTGTGTATATATATATATGTGTGTGTGTGTATAATATGCAAGAAACTAGTGTGTATATATATGTTTGTAATAAGGTTTTCCTCCGCCATAAGTGAGGCTTTTAATAAAATATCTCTTTATATAATATATATATATATATATATATATATATATATATATAATATGCAAGAAACTAGTATAATTTGATATTAAACAAAATTGGAAACCAAGATATGTGTGGATGGAACTTTCGGCCAAGAGGCCATTTTTGGGCACCTTAGTGATGATCTAAATTTATTTAGGTATTCATATGTGAAAATATGTATAATCTACCCCCATAAATCAAGGAACGATTAAAGTACTAAAATGGAAATGACTAACCACCAAAAGGGGCTGTTTTGGCCACTAAAACCGAAGGCCTAGTAATAAAGGCAAAATAGTCATTATGCATAAGTACATGACATGCCAACCGAGCTAAGTAATGGACTTAGGAACCGAAATAATTAGAAACCTAAAACCAGTACGGAGTTCAAGCATCAACTTATGCATATGTCAACACGGTTTTCAAAGCAAGCGATTTTATTTACAATCATGTTTACGAAATGATTATTGCGAAAGAGGTTTTAAAAGAATTTTACGAATAAAGAAGTGTTCCGCGAGACGAATGATTCCATACGGCGTATGCATGTTTCTGTTGGCTGAGTGTAATACGTTATCTGAGACAATATATCTCTGCCTTTTTGTTATGTCTACGACGTTCTGTATGGAGAGCTGCTTGGCATCGGGTCGTGGGGTAGGATGTCAGGGGCAAAATAAATTATGACTGAGTGTAACACCGCGTCCAGGACTCGGGTTCTCTGTCATAACGCGTCACCATTAGTCCTATGTACGTATGATGAAACACTGTTGCTGGACCATCGGGATTCATAGACGGTACTCAAGGTTACTCGGATAATCATTCGGCATGTTGTAGGTACCGTTCTTATAAAATGCTAAGTGTTATAGCCAACTCATGATCTGTTACATTTATAGAAGTCATAAAAGGATATGTTTTCAGAATGTTTTGAAATGCATGCTTCATGTTCATATACCATGAGCGGTACTACCCTTTAAGTCATGAGACTTCTATACCCTGCTCTGGTATGATTGTCTAGTAAGTATCAGTAAACCCATAGAGATGAACTTAAAAAGATTATGCTTAAGATTGATACAGACTATACGAAAGACAACTAAGATACAAAACAATGTTGACAAAGACTTTAATGGTTGATTTACTGCACAGTTTACTAACGTAATTTAAGCTAATTGTTACTTTTATGCTTTTACCATTATAGTACATGATCCGTGCTTTACTGTATTCTCTCCACTACCCCGACCCCCATGCATGATCCACTTGATGGATCTAAGTGGAAATACTTGCTGAGCGATTCATTGTCGTTCATCCCTTTATTTTTACCATGAAGAACCACATGACTTAGAGCAGGAGTTTGTAGAAGATGAGCCACGAGAGTAGATTGCGAGGGCTGTTTAGTAGACTCCTATACTACTTTTTGTATTTCGGTATTTCAGCTTTGTACTTATGAGGATGTACTGATGATGTACCGCTGATACTATCTCAGATGTAGTTATTTTGTACTTATGTCGATGTTTCATTCTGTCTATTTTGTGATGCTTCTGCTATTCGATACATGTTTATGAAGATGCACATATAGATGTTATCGACGCCTTGTACTTCTCGTAGCAGAGTACGGCGAGTAGGCGCGACAGGTGGTATCAGAGTCCATGCTCCAGATCCAAAGCAGGCAACATAAGATAAAAAAAAACGACATGTACGTAGGCTATGATCACAGAGTTTAAGATTGATCGGATAGCCTTAGCATAAGTTCCTTGGGACGGTTTAATAGGGTATAATCTTTAAACATAAGTAAAAATTTGAAGTAAATTTTTGTATGCTTCATGTAGACTGATTGTGTGAAATGGTTGTATCAATAGGATGGCCCCGCACAGATAGACCATCGCAGTTACCTCCACCACCACAGGCACCACCAGCTGAGGATTCGGTGCCTCCACCACCAGAGCAGATTCCACCTCCGCAGGCCCAAGGCCCCGGAGGTATTCCATAGGCATTTCTTGATGCCATGATCCAGCTGGTTCATGCAGTCATGAATGCCCAAGCTGCGCCTGCCCCACCACCTCAACAGCCCCAGCCACATCAGATTGCCACACGATACTTCTTCAGGGAGCTCAAGAGATGGCGCATACCGAGCTTTGAGGGAGGACCTAATTCGGATGAGGCAGAGAAATGGCTGGATGAGTTTGAGAATTGCTTTGACCTACTGCAGCTACCAGACGAGGTCAAGGCTTAGATTATCCGTCCATGCCCGTTGCATGGGACAGATTTGTAAATGATTTCCGAAAATTCTATATGCCCTCGTCTGTGACGATTAGGAAGATTGGTGAGTTCGAATCTCTGAGACAAGAGGCATGTATGAGAAATACAGACCTTGATGATCGAATTACCGTATTGGACCATTACGTCCCTTGACAAGGATTCAAGAGGAACTAACTGTACTGGTATGACTGTCTCAGAGTATGTTAATCGATTTGCGGCACTGGGTCGTTGCGTTCTGTCAGTAATGGTGGACGAGAGACTCAAGATGATTAAATTTGAGCAGAGGTTGAGCTCGAGATTAGGACCTAGATCATTAATGCAAATCCAAGTAATTTCGGTCAGTCGTTGGATGCTTGTTACCGGGTAGAGTAGGACATTCCCTGGAGAGATGATAAGACCAAGAACAAGAGGCCTCGGGAGGTGACAGATGTGTGGTCAGAGCAGCAGACCATGTTTCAAAGAAGACCAGATGGACGACCACAGCCTTAGCGACACCAGCAACCCTCACAACAGCAGCAGGGGAGGAGACAGCTTCCACCATAGCTACAGCAGAATCAGATGCAGCCAGCTTTCCTTAGGTGTCAGACATGCCAGAAGAATCATCCCGATGAGTGTCGCATGGAGAGCGTAGCCTGCTTTGGATGTGGTGGGATAGGGCATATGGTCAAAGATTGCCCAGAGAGGTAGAAGCAGTAGCAGGGAGGACATCCCCAGGCTAACGACCGAGTCCATATCATGACATACGCTGATGTAGAGGAGACATATGACGTTGTGACAGGATCTTCGGTTACGTAATTTAACGTGATTGATATTGTCTTACATGCTAGATCGTGTGGTTTATGTGTATTGAAGCTCTACTTTGAGACTTTTATGTGGTTAATTTAGAAACCGTATACTGTTTATGAATGCATTCAGGTGTGATATTAGTGAACAACATTCTGGAAAATGTGTTGTTTGACAATGGTGCAAGCCACTCTTTTATATCTAAAAGGTTTGCTAAGAACCTGAGCAACTGCCCTACCTGGTTGGAAACTCCTTTTAGAGTTTAGGCAGCTAGATACCAGATTATCGTATCCCACCATCTATATAAGAATTGTGGAAATGAGATGGAAGGTCATCAGTTTGAGGCAACACTGGTTCCTATACAGATTGGAGATTTTGATGTGATTCCGGGTATGGATTGGTTGTTCCATAATCATGCTCAGGTAGATTGCCAGAGAAAGTGAGTAGTGATCCAGAATCTGGGACAGGAAAAGGTTACCTATCAAGGTAACAGTAAGCTATGGAAGGCTCCGCAGAGTGTTTATCTAACAGCAGCACATACCTTCCAAGCTTTGAGGAAAGGAGATGCGGGATTCTTTGTATACGCCCTTTAAACAGAGGCAAAGGCACCAACACTCGACATCATTCTTGTAGTTCGAGAGTTTCTAGAGGTGTTTCCAGATGATTTACCAGGCTTGCCACCGGATCGGGAGATCGAGTTCGAGATTAATGTGTTGCCTGGAGCAGAACCAATTTCTAAGGCTCCATATAGGATGGCTCCAACTGAGGTAAAAGAGCTGAAGGTACAACTGTAGGAGCTAATCGATAAAAAGTTTATCCGTCACAGCATATCACCGTGGGGAGCACCAGTGCTACTTGTAAAGAAGAAAGACGGCAGCAAGCGACTATGTATCGACTACTGGGAACTGAACAATATCACTATTAAGAATAAATATCCATTGCAGCGGATCGACGATTTATTCGACTAGTTGAGAGGAGCCACTATATTTAGCAACATCGACCTTCGCTATTGTCACCACCAGCTAAAAGTTAAGGCAGTTAATGTTCCAAAGACTACCTTTCAAACTCGCTATGGTTATTGCAAGTTTTTGGTAATGCCGTTCGGATTGACTAAAGCCCCAGCCGTGTTCATGGATCTCATGAATACTATGTTCCGTAAGCCACTGGGTAAGTTTGTTATGGTCTTCATTGATGACATCCTAGTTTTTCACCAGACGAGAATACTCACGATGAACACTTGCGTGTCGTTCTGAGCATATTAAAAGAGAAGCAACTGTACGCCAACTTCAACAAGTGCGAGTTTTGGTTGCGAAACGTTGCCTTTTGAGGGCATGTGGTTTCAGAGGATAGCATAGCAGTGGATCCCAAGAAGATCAAGGCAATTATAGACTGTTGCTCCCGACAAACGTCACAGAGCTTCTAATTTTTCCGGGGCTAGCAGGCTATAATCGGAAATTCATCGAGGGGTTCCCTAGGATAGCAGTACCACTGACTAAACTAACACAGAAGAAGATGAAATTCGAGTTGACTGCTGATTGTGAAAGGAGCTTTACCAAGCTCAAGCAGAGATTGACATGAGCCCCAGTCTTGGCCCAACCAGTTACCGACGAGAGTTACCTTGTCTACAGCGATGCGTCCATAAAATGATTAGGTTGCGTCATGATGCAGAAAGATCGAGTTATTGTGTACGCATTATGACAGCTTAAGCCGTATGAGCAGAATTACCCGATGCATGATCTGGAGTTGGCCACTATAGTATTTACATTGAAGATCTGGAAGCATTATCTATACGGGGAATGGTGTGAAGTGTATACTGATCATAAGAGTTTGAAATACATGTTTACCCAGAAGGATTTGAATATGAGGCAGCGTAGATGGCTGGAGCTGATTAAGGATTATGATCTAGCTATCCATTATCATCCGGGTAAGGCTAATAAAGTGGCAGACGCCCTGAGCCAAAAATCCAATCATGCGAGACAGACACCTTTGGAGCAAGAAATGGCTGAGTTTGAGTTAGATATGTTTGAGTCTGCGGCTAATATTCTAGCAACGCCAGTGTTATCCCCTACATTGATTGATCTAATAAAGGATGTTCAGCAAAGGGATGCCGAGTTGTCGAGAATTGCAGAAAAAGTTAGGCCAGAACCAGTTGATGATTTTCAGTTGTGCGATGTCTGCAGTTTATTGTTCAAGAACCGGTTATGTGTGCCCAATGACGAT
>AP025075.1:4025827-4063814 GCA_036186865.1 Eustoma russellianum | reverse complement strand
TTTTAAGTCCTTGGAAGAATATCTTGCATCATTGTGACATTGACTTGCTTACTTGGCAACTCCTCATTGGATGATCATTATAGCCTTGCTTACTTGGCACTCATTGATTGGATGAAATTTGTCATCATTTGATGACTAGATGAATATGAAAATAACACTTAAAAATATGTGCCAATTAGTCATAAAAATGTTGCCATAAGTCACATAATAAATTCCATAATATTTGCAAGACAATTCATCACCATTTAACACCCTAAATTTCGGCCACTTGAATGCTTCACATGCTGAAATTTCAGCATGTGTGACATTTACACCATATTCAAAATATTATCATGTAGGTAGTAGAATTATCCCTTCTGAATAAAGAATAAAATATGTTGAATTCCAAGACTAAAATTTGGCCAAGTACATTCCAACACATGCTGAAATTTTCAGCATGTGTGAGATTTTAAATATCATCACAGTATTTCCTTAACATCTTCAAAAAATTGTCATTTTATCTTCCA
Organism: Eustoma russellianum; assembly: GCA_036186865.1. Taxonomy (NCBI): domain Eukaryota; kingdom Viridiplantae; phylum Streptophyta; class Magnoliopsida; order Gentianales; family Gentianaceae; genus Eustoma; species Eustoma russellianum. Next base: position 4,063,308 of record AP025075.1, on the reverse strand, counting down.
ATCAATCCATTAAATGTAAAGAAGTAAATATGGCACAATCAAGATGTAAATTTCGTCCACCCTTATTTACACATGCTGAATCTTCAGCATGTGTCACAAATGTGACATAGTTTGAAATATTATCTTGTGTAGCTCCCTCCTTTATGTCACCAACCTTGTATACTTCATTCTTGGCCAATAAAGATACCAACAAATCTCCACATATGCTCCAACAAGGCTGAAGTGGCGTGTGATGATAGTTGCACATGTGCTGAATTTTATTTTTGCAAACTTTGTAAAATAGTGCACAATAATTATACACATATGGTATATTCCAATTAGCCCTTAATTGATTATTCTAGAGCACTTTAGCATGTATAGAGTATGTAAAAAGTGTCTAGATACATGTTATATGTCATGCCAAAAACGTTCCATGTGTTGTGTTCGTAGAAAACTGAAATTTCGACGTTTGTCGGATTTTTCTCCGATTAAATTCTAACTTTTTGCACATGTTATATACATTATGTTACACATAATATACATAAATTAACCTTTAATATTCAACTCTCATGGCTGAGTAAAGTGTCGCCTTACATGTGCTAAAAATGTTGAATTTGAAATCTCCACAATTTGGCCTTAATTGGGGGTCATTTGTGTGTGCCAACATGGAATGATTTTATGGCTGTATATACTATGTAAGCCACGAAATTTGTGGCCATTTTTGAAGTGTAGGGGCTGGCCATCTATATATGGCAGGTACGTGACACATTGGCGAAGATTCGGTATTCACCCGATACGACAATTTTTGGTTTAGAACCTTGTAACGTGTCGTAATATTTTGTCATCACCATGACTTATATCATATGATATAAGACCTGAATATACTTATAAATATAAGGTAAGTATAGTGGTGTGACATTAGCGTACGTTCGTAAAATATATAACGTGTCGGTAGTACGTTAGAATATATGTGTATAGTGCCTTTTTAGAAAAAATCTGAATATATATATATATAAGTATAGAAAACGTGTGGTTAAGGAAGGAAGATGACTTTCCATTTTTCAATTTGTTGCCTTTGTGCCTTCTCCAAATATATCACCATTTAATGAACTGCTTAGTTCATTTAACTAAGTACTTCACTAAGTAAACTAGTTTAGTTCATTAATAGTGGCACCTGAAAATAGTTCAAACACAACAAATGTTCGCCATTTGATGTAAGCTTTAAAGCTTCATGGCTCGTTAGTACGACAACATAATATATGAACTATATAAGGCAGGTTTCATGCAAAAACATGTCAAGTCATAAAACGTGTCATACATTTCTTTAGTACACGTTCTTTAAATCATGCATTTTGTAATCACTCTGTAGCGCCCCGGCCCGATACAGTCATCGGAACCAGTGCACCCGCCGTAGCCTACTAGGAGAACTACGAAGCGTCAAGCAGATCAAACGTACATCCTTCATAATGTAAGATAAAAGAACCAGCGGAAACGTCATAAAATTTAAACCTTCATCGTAAATCATACAACCAGAAACTGTAGCGGAAATAAAAGGTGTTTGTTCATCTAACCAACATAAGTTCTAGATCTACAGAATACAACGAGTTTCCAAACTTAAAGAAAGTAGTCCAGCATTTATCTATTCGCCTGTCCGTCATCTCATTGAGCCACTCGCCATCGCCTCGATGAATATCAACTCATATTCAGGCTCACCTGAAAAAGGAATAGAGTAACTGTTCTTAGCGAAATTATCGCCAGCAAGTAACCTGTCTATACACCTACGGAATCACACACGTCGAGTCACCAGTGTATAAAACATGTCCAAAAATAAGGTGCTCGGGTTAGCAAATAGCATCTTAATAAGGATTCCTCAAAACCGATAAAGCACATATATGTACACAGATACGGGAACCAACATGTATTAAAACGACGTATCACATAGCACCTCATAGACTAACACGTTCTTGCATGTCAAGTCTTATGCTCATGTATCATGATGCATGTACTTCTTTAAATCACACACCACACCCATGCATATGTCTTCTTTCATAAACTGTCATGCATGTCATTTCACAAACATTTCATCACTTTACATATCATATTCTTCGCGTAGCAGAACTTTATACCCTGTGGGTGATCAGTCCACAGCAAACATAACTTTATACCCCGTGCTGAAAGGTCCACGGCCCCATAACATATAACTTTATACCCCGTGCTGAAAGGTCCACGGCCCCATTACATATATCATATATCCGTGCTTGAAAGGTCCACGGCCCCATAAAATAACTTTGTTTTCTGTGCTGATAGGTCCACGGCCCCATAAAATACTTTATACCCTGCTGTTGATTCACAGATCACGCTTTTATACCCTGCTTTCGCAGACGTGACTTTTATACCCTGCGATCAACCAGCAGCCATTTTGTCTTTCGAAAACTTTAAACCTTTCTTGTAACCACATGTTCTTTTGCAAAGCAAATCACAAATCAAATGCAAGTGCCCATGTCATGATGCAGGATGCACATGTAACTTCGTATCAAACATGTATCACACACATTCATATATCGTACTTATCAAGTATACAGTCTTGCACCTCAAACACTCCGTGGTCGTATCTTTCCAAGTCCATTCTTCTTACGAATCTCACTCAAGATTCAATCTTATTCTAACTTGATCAAACTTACCATCTACCCCCTCAATTACAACTCAAACACCTTTGCATTTTATGCTCAAAGGAAGTGTATAAGGTTACAACACGTACATAGGGCACCTAAAGGGTCAAGAGACTTCCAGTATAGTTGGAACGCTACATGAAGCGCCTATAGTGACTTAGAGCGCCTATACTAGGCGTTCGAAGTGTTCGGGATGTTCCGTAGACATTGAACGCCTACATGAAGCGCCTAATGTGACATAGAGCGCTTTATGTAGGTGTTTGAAGTGTTCGGGGATGGTTCAGGACGCATTGAACGCTACATTAGGCGCCTAATGTGACATAGAGCGCCTAATGTAGGCGTTCGAAGTGTTCTGACGGTTCTAAATTTCAGTTTTTCTGTACGGAAAAGCTTCAGGACACATTGAACGCTACATTAGGCGCCTAATGTGACATAGAGCGCCTAATGTAGGCGTTCGAAGTGATTCATGTTTTCTCTTTGTAAGAACATAGGGCCTAAAGCATTTAAGATAGACAAGACAAGAATACTAATGTGTGATTCATGTTTTCTCTTTGTAAGAACATAGGGCCTAAAGTATCAAAATTTGCGTAAAGCGTATAGAAAGATTACTTGCCTTGGTTTCTAGTTAACCTTACGGATTTACTGCAGAACCTTGATAAGAATTGAACCTAGAATGGCCTTTTCCTTCCTTTCCTTCTTCTCTTCTTCTTCTTCCTTTCCTTTTCTCTCTCTCTCTTTTTCCTGCGGTTTTCCCTCTCCTCTTTGGTGTGGAAAACGTCCCCTTATGCTGAGATGGGGAGTTATACTAAATTTCTATAACTCCCCCTATCTCTAGTAGGGACCTTTTAGGTAATTTCTATTAATTACCTTTAATTCTATTTTGAACCCTTCTTTCTTATTCTTCTATGTTTTAGATGACTAAGTCTCATAACCTACAAAATTAATTAAGTTGTATTTAAGGTTGACCTCTAAGTATTGAAAATCGTGCTTAAAAGTCACGGGGTGTAACATTCCACCCCCCTTACAAAAAGTTTCGTCCTCGAAACTTACGTACCTTAGTCGAAGAGCTGAGGATACTTTTCCCACATTTGTTCTTCGAGCTCTCAAGTGGCTTCACGTTCCGTGTGATTGCTCCATTGGACCTTTACATAAGGAATCTCTCGCTTCCTCAACACTTGATCCTTTCGGTCCACAATTTTCACGGGTACCTCCTCATATGTACATCTTCCTTGAGTTCCAATGGTTGAGTTCAAGTACATGACTTGGATCCGCCACGTACTTTCTTAATTGTGACACGTGGAACACATTGTGAACTTGCGCCAACGCCGGAGGTAATGCCAACCTATATGCCAAAGCTCCTACCTTCTCAAGTATTTCATAAGGACCAATAAAACGAGGGCTTAACTTGCCTTTTACTCCAAACCTCATGACACCCTTGGTAGGTGATACCTTCAAATAAACTTTTTCACCCACATCAAAATCCAATGGTCGTCGTTTGGAATCTGCCCAACTCTTGCTTCGATCCTGAGCCGTCTTGAGTCTTTCCGGATGATTTTCACCTTATCTAACGTTTTCTCCAATAGCTCAGGTCCCGTGATGGTCCTCATGCCCACTTCGTCCCAATAAACCGGGGACCTACATTTCCTTCCGTACAAAGCTTCAAAAGGAGCCATGTCAATTGCACTGTGGTAACTATTGTTATAAGAGAACTCCATCAGCTTCACCATTCCGTCCCAACTCTCTTTGAAATCCAACACACAAGCCCTTAGCATATATTCCAAGGTTTGAATAGTCCGCTCGGACTGTCCATCGGTTTGGGGATGATACGTCGTACTCAACCTTAACTCTGTACCCATGGCTTCCTGAAATGCTGTCCAAAACTAGAAGTGAACCGTGCATCTCGATCAGACACCATACTCACACTAGGACTCCATGCAAGCTAACAATACTGTCCATATATAAGCTCACTAATTTGTCAAGAGGTGCTTTACTTGAAACAGGTAGGAAATGGGCAGACTTTGTTAAACGATCCACGATGACCCAAATCATGTCACATCCACTTCTTGTCTTTGGTAAACCCGCTACAAAATCCATTGTGACATGTTCCCATTTCCATTCCGGGATTTCCAACGGCATCAACAATCCACCGGGTCGTTGGTGTTCCGCTTTGACTTGTTGACACACCAAACACCTCTCTATGAATTCCGCAATATGTCTTTTCATCCCAGACCACCAATAGTATCGCTTGAGATCTCTATACATCTTGGTGCTACCGGGATGTATTGATAACCTCGAATTATGAGCTTCCTGTAAAACTTCCTTCCTAAGTTCGTCAACATCTGGCACGCATAATCTTTCCCTAAACCATAAGCTCCCATCCTCTTGGTCCGAAATCCTTCAACTTGACTATGTTTCACCCTTTCCATTATCTCACTTAGAGCCTTGTCTTCCTTCTGAGCCTCCTTTATCCGATCAATCAAACTCGGTGTGATAGTCAATGTTGTCAAAACGTTCACTGTAGAGTCAATCAAATCCAAACCAAACTCCTCCATCTCTCTTTCCAATGGTGATTGCCCGCATGGCTGGACTTCCTACTTAAGGCGTCGGCTACCTTATTAGCCTTTCCCGGGTGATAATGAATAGTTAGGTCATAGTCTTTTAGCAATTCCAACCATCTCCGCTGCCTCATATTCAATTCCTTCTGTGAGAACAAATACTTTAGACTCTTATGATCCGTGAATATCGCGCACTTCTCTCCATACAAATAATGCCTCCAAATCTTCAAGGCGAACACAACCGCGGCAAGTTCCAGATCATGTGTGGGATAGTTTTGTTCATAAGGCTTTAGCTGTCTTGAGGCATACGCGATGACTCGTTCGTTTTGCATTAAAACACAACCTAACCCGTTCTTTGACGCATCACTATAAATCACAAATCCATCCGTTCCAGAGGGTTGAGCCAATACTGGAGCTGTCGTTAATCTCTTCTTAAGCTCCGTGAAACTTTGCTCGCATTCCGCCGTCCACTCAAACTTGGACTTCTTTTGAGTAAGGCGACTGAGAGGTACGGCAATCCTCGAGAATCCCTCAACAAATTTTCTGTAATAACCCGCTAGACCCAAGAAACTTCGCACTTCGGTGACGTTGGTAGGTCTAGGCCATTCAGTTATGGCTTCCACCTTCTTCAGGTCAACAGCAATCCCCTCTTCTGATATCACATGACCCAGGAAAGCCACACTTCTTAACCAAAACTCACACTTGCTAAACTTTGCATAAAGTTGTTTCTGCCTCAAAATGCCTAGTACGGTTCTCAAATGCTCAGTGTGAGTTTGCTCGTCAGGAGAGTACACAAGAATATCATCTATGAATACCACTACAAACTTATCCAACTGTTCTCGAAAGACGGTATTCATAAGATCCATAAAAGCTGCGGGGTATTTGTTAATCCAAACGGCATCACCAAAAACTCATAGTGGCCATATCTTGTGCGGAAGGCTGTCTTCGCGATGTCTTCGGCCTTCACTCGCAACTGATGATACCCTGATCGGAGATCAATTTTAGAGAAAATCTTGGCGCCCTTGAGTTGATCAAACAAATCCTCAATTCGTGGAAGGGGATACTTATTCTTGATGGTAACTTTATTCAACTCTCTATAATCGATACAAAGCCTCATGCTACCATCTTTCTTCTTTACAAACAAACAGGTGCTCCCCAGGGCGATACACTAGGGCGGATAAACTTCTTGTCCAATAACTCCTGCAGTTGTTCCTTCAACTCTCTCAATTCTGCCGGAGCCATTCTATAAGGAGCTTTAGAAATAGGTTCTGTCCCTGGAATCAAGTTGATCTCAAATTCGACTTCTCTCGGGGTGGTACTCCTGGTAAATCTTCCGGAAACACATCAGGAAATTCGTTGACTACTGGAATTTGCTCAATAGGCGATACCTCCTGGTAACATCCATGGCATACACTAGAAATCCCTCAGCACCTTTCCTTAATGCCTTGCGCGCTTGTGCAACCGACACGTACACCTTTTTGGGTACCTTCTTTCGTTCCGCATCTCCTTGAAATATTACCTCCTCCATCTTAGCATTCTTGATTGTCACTTGCTTCAACCGACAATCAATATTAGCGTGATTCTTGGCTAACCAGTCCATTCCTAATATGACGTCAAATCATACATCTGAATAGGGATCAGTGTGGCGGGGAATGTTTGTCCTTCAAACTCCAATTCACAATCCCGGTACCGATGATACGAAACCATAATTTGATCTCCGGCCGCTTGAACACGATACGGAGTTTCTAACCACTCAGGCAGACTACTCAGGTGTTTAGTGAATCTCTTTGCTACGAAGGAGTGGCTTGCGCCGCTATCAAAGAGCACGTTGGCAGGTACCTTATTTACTAAAATCGCACCTGCTACTACGTCGGTAGCCTCCTGCACATCCGTATCCGTCATGAGATTTACACGGGCATTTGCTCTAGGCTTCGCTCTCGGCTGCTGGCTGCTGAGCCGCCTCTCCAGGATTATTTTTCTTCATCTCCGGGCAGTCCCTAATCATGTGACCCACTTGACCGCATCGGAAACATGCTCCAGCCACTTTCCTACACTCTCCAACGTGGTTCCTGTTGCAATGTGGACAAACTCCTACAGCCTGCTGAGCTACTTGATTCTGGGGTGGCAGTCTCTGAAAATTTCCAACTGGGCCTCTCTTCGGAATCTTGACCCAACGTCCGGGTCTTCCACCAACTCTCACATCCTCCTTGGGCCTCTTGCCTCTATCAGACCCTCCAACACTAGCTGCTCTTGCCGCTACTCTACGGAAATCGCTCTCAACCCGAAAACATGCATCTAGCATATCCTCATAAGTTTTCATTCCCGCATTCACTATCGCCGATTGTATCCTCGAGTCCAAACCCCTCTCAAACTTCGTCATCTTAAGACGATTATCAGACATGATCGCAGGGGCAAACTTACCCAAAGCATGGAAACGATCTGCATACTCCGACACCGTCATCCTTCCTTGCTCCAATCTGTCAAATGCTCTTATCTTGTCCAATATTGCAGTCTCCGGTACGTAGTACTTCAGGAAAACATCACAAAACTGTGTCCAAGAGATTGGTGGGGTCATTCTCAACACCATTCCTTCCCACCATTCGCCAGCCTTGCCACTTAGAAGGGGCGTGGCCACCTCAACCTTTATCTCGTTGGGTACTTGCACCAGCCGAAAACATTTCTCCACCTCAGCCAACCAGTGCTGAGCCTCTTCAGGATCCGTACATCCTCCAAACTCCGGCACCCTCATCTTTCTCATCTCCCCATAAAAGAACCGGATGTTATGTTGTGGCGGTGGAGGAGGCGGAGGCTGATGCTGCTGCTGCATACCCTTGTGCAATCCATCACGTCAGTGCATCAGTGAGCACCTGGGGTAAAACAACTTGTGGTGGCTGGTTCTCCTGTCCGTTGCCAGAGTTGCCTGTGTTATCTCTTCTTGGAGGCATATTTCTCTGAAAAGGTCAACATTGCATTAGCATTCAGTAAGTACAAGAGGTTACCAAAGCTTGAACGCGTACAAGGGGGTAAGGTATGTAATCCAACTATTAATACGAAATTAGATGATAAACGCGCTCGCACACACCCCAACCCATATCATTCTAACCACTAAGAAAAATCAATACTTAGTCTAAGGATCAAACTTAAGAGAATCATAACTTAGGTGTCTAAAAGATCATGAACCTAAGTTTCCGAGATAGATCTGAAGCCTAGGCTCTGATACCACCTGTAGCGCCCCGGCCCGATACCGTCATCGGAACCAGTGCACCCGCCGTAGCCTACTAGAGAACTACGAAGCGTCAAGCAGATCAAACGTACATCCTTCATAATGTAAGATAAAAGAACCAGCGGAAACGTCATAAAATTTAAACCTTCATCGTAAATCATACAACCAGAAACTGTAGCGGAAATAAAAGGTGTTTGTTCATCTAACCAACATAAGTTCTAGATCAACATAATAACAACGAGTTTCCAAACTTAAAGAAAGTAGTCCAGCATCTATCTATTCCCCTGTCCGTCATCCCATTGAGCCCACTCGCCATCGTCCTCGATGAATATCAACTCATATTCAGGCTCACCTGAAAAAGGAATAGAGTAACTGTTCTTAGCGAAATTATCGCCAGCAAAGTAACCCGTCTATACACCTAACGGAATCACCACGTTCGAGTCACCAGTGTATAAACATTGCCCAAAAATAAGGTGCTCGGGTTAGCAAATAGCATCTTAATAAGAATTCCTCAAAACCGATAAAGCACATATATGTACACAGATACGGGAACCAACATGTATTAAAACGACGTATCACATAAGCAATCATAGACTAACCACGTTTCTTGCATGTCAAGTCTTATGCTTCGTGTATCATGATGCATGTACTTCTTTAAAATCACACAACACACCCATGCATATGTCTTCTTTCATAAACATGTCATGCATGTCATTTCACAAAACATTTCATCACTTTACATATCATATTCTTCGCGTAGCAGAACTTTATACCCTGTGGGTGATCAGTCCACAGCAAACATAACTTTATACCCCGTGCTGAAAGGTCCACGGCCCCATAACATATAACTTTACCCCGTGCTGAAAGGTCCACGGCCCCATTACATATATCATATATCCGTGCTGAAAGGTCCACGGCCCCATTACATATATCATATATCCGTGCTGAAAGGTCCACGGCCCCATAAAATAACTTTGTTTTCCGTGCTGATAGGTCCACGGCCCCATAAAATACTTTATACCCTGCTGTTGATTCACAGATCACGCTTTTATACCCTGCTTTCGCAGACGTGACTTTTATACCCTGCGATCAACCAGCAGCCATTTTGTCTTTCGAAAACTTTAAACCTTTCTTGTAACCACATGTTCTTTTGCAAAGCAAATCACAAATCAAATGCAAGTGCCCATGTCATGATGCAGGATGCACATGTAACTTCGTATCAAACATGTATCACACACATTCATATATCGTACTTATCAAGTATACAGTCTTGCACCTCAAACACTCCGTGGTCGTATCTTTCCAAGTCCATTCTTCTTACGAATTCACTCAAGATTCAATCTTATTCTAACTTGATCAAACTTACCATCTACACCTCAATTACAACTCAAACACCTTTGCATTTTATGCTCAAAAGAAGTGTATAAGGTTACAACACGTACATAGGGCACCTAAAGGGTCAAAGAGACTTCCAGTATAGTTGGAACGCTACATGAAGCGCCTATAGTGACTTAGAGCGCCTATACTAGGCGTTCGAAGTGTTCGGGGATGTTCCGTAGACATTGAACGCCTACATGAAGCGCCTAATGTGACATAGAGCGCTTTATGTAGGTGTTCGAAGTGTTCGGGGATGATTCAGGACGCATTGAACGCTACATTAGGCGCCTAATGTGACATAGAGCGCCTAATGTAGGCGTTCGAAGTGTTCTGACGGTTCTAAATTGCAGTTTTTCTGTACGGGAAAGCTTCAGGACACATTGAACGCTACATTAGGCGCCTAATGTGACATAGAGCGCCTAATGTAGGCGTTCGAAGTGTTCTGACGATGCCAAACTGCAGTTTTTCTGCAGTAACTTCCTCTCCCACCCTCCTTCTTCAACCCTTTCATTTTCAACACGTAAAGATCCATCTTAACCTCCTAGATTCATCTTACTTAACACACATCTAACATGAATTGATGCCTAGCCATGCCTAACAATATCCACTCAGCCTTCAATCATTCACAACCTTCAAAAGATCTCATCAAACTTTCCCAACACAAACAAGGACTACAGCAATGTCTTCACTCATCTCTCAATTTCCTGCACTTACTTCTCAACGTCTAAGTGTAGACAATCAACATAAAAGTAGAGCAAGACAATAAGCACGTCAAAATATACACTTTTATGGGCATGCTTGACAACAACAAAGCACCACACAACTATTTTCAGAAACTATGGCCCAAAGAACAAGACTTTACACAATTAGCAACAAGACTTACATATAACAAAGCATTTAAGATAGACAAGACAAGAATACTAATGTGTGATTCATGTTTTCTCTGTAAGAACATAGGGCTAAAGTATCAAAATTTGCGTAAAGCGTATAGAAAGATTACTTGCCTTGGTTTCTAGTTAACCTTACGGATTTACTGCAGAACCTTGATAAGAATTGAACCTAGAATGGCCTTTTCCTTCCTTTCCTTCTTCTCTTCTTCTTCTTCCTTTCCTTTTCTCTTCTCTCTTTTTTCCTGCGGTTTTCCCTCTCCTCTTTGGTGTGGAAAACGTCCCCTTATGCTGAGATGGGGAGTTATACTAAATTTCTATAACTCCCCCTATCTTCTAGTAGGGACCTTTTAGGTAATTTCTATTAATTACCTTTAATTCTATTTTGAACCCTTCTTTCTTATTCTTCTATGTTTTAGGTGACTAAGTCCCTTTCATTTTAGACTCCCACCCGTTAGCTTCCACAAGGAGGTAGGTAGGAGGAGTATCTTTAGCTAAACAAGTGAGAAACCTCAAGCCATTCAAGGTAAAAATTACTTTGATTAGTAAGTATTAGAGCATCCATAACCGTGCTATATTTCAAAAAAATGACTAACACTCTCCTCATCTTGGCCATCTAGGTCATGTACCCCTCAAGCCAAAACAAAGAAGGAATCTTGCACCCTTAAGTGTAAGATTCAAGAATCAAGAAAAGTATTCTTCTTGGCTTTTCAAGAAGGTTTAGAAATGAGTGTCCATATTCATATTCAATATGGATCATGCATGCATATGTGAAAAGCAAGTCCTTATCACAAAGATATGAAGAGTGTTCTGGCATGCCTAATCTATGTATGAATGTGTGCTATTCCTGCATAGATGTAGCAATATGATTAGGATGACATTTAGAAGGACATGCATGGAAAAATATTGAGTGTAACCAGCCCCTTAGGGGGCGTCCATGGCATAAGAAAGGAAGTCTAGACAGCATTCATCAACCCTATGGAAAAAGTAGGTGTATTTGTATACTTTCTTGAAAAAGTGCACTAAGAATCTCTCTTGGCATCGTCTTCATATGTGCTTCGAGGATGATCATCGCCTTATGTTTTCATATGTTTTAAGGTATATTTGCATGATTATGGTCATGCTTTAGGAGGATTATGGTGCATCATAATCCATATTATAATGCATACCATGAAAGTTAGCATCTTTGATGATCATCATCTACTACCATATTCATCCTTCTATCACGGGACTGTTTTGAGGTTCCATCATTAGGCATGAGTTCATCGGCATCATCATGATGTGTGTCTTGATCATCATAGCCTAAGAAGGTGTATTTTCATGGGCATCATCTTCTTATGTATTTGCATGTTACCATTATCATGATCAACACCATGATCATGGTCCTTATAATCATGACTATGGAAGATGTAAACTTATTTAAGGTTTAGCATGTCAAGATCATGAACATCAATGTCTCATCATGCACCATCATGATATAGAATCATGGCAATTTAGATTACAAACTTAGATGTCATCATTCTAGCATCATGCATGCATTCAACAAGTTGAGAATTTAATGTTGGTGTTTCAACACCTTTTGGCCAAGGGCCAAATTATTAGCTTCATGGTTTAAATGGTGATTTGGGAGTACCTATGTGAATATATATATATATATCTATATAATATATATGTATGTATATGTATGTATGTATGTATGTATGTATGTGTGTATAAATATACAGTATTTATAATATATGCAAGAAACTAGTATAATTTGATATTAAACAAAATTGGTAACTAAGATATGTGTGGACGGAATTTCCGACGAAGAGGCCAATTTTGGGCACCTTAATGATGATCTAAATTTATTTAGGTATTCATATGTGAAAATTTGTATAACGTACACTATGAATCAAGGTTTTGATTGAAGTACTAAATTGGAGATGAGTAACCACCAAAAAGGGGCTGTTTTGGCCACTAAAACCAAAGGCCTAGTTTTAAGGACAAAATAGTCATTATACATAAGTATATGACATGCCAATCGAGCTAAGTAAGGGACTTAGGGGCTGAAATAATTAGAAACCTAAAACCAGTCTGGAGTCCGAGTATCCATTTATGCATATGTCAACACGGTTTTCAAAGAAAACGATTTTATTTACGATCACGTTTGCAAAATGATTATTGCGAAAGAGGTTTTAAAAGATTTTTACGAATAAAGAACTGTAGCGCGAGACGAATGATTCTATACAACTTATGCATGTTTCTGTTGGCGGAGTGTAACACATTGTCTTGGACAAGGGATCTCTGCCTTTCTGTTACGTCTACGACATTCTGCATGGAGAGCTGCTTAGCATCTGGTCTTAGGGGAGGATGTCAAGGGTGAAATACGTTATGTCTGAGTGTAACATTGCGTCCGGAACTTGGGTTTCTGTCATAACGTGTCACTGTTAGTCCTATGTACGTATGATGTAACACTATCGCTGTACCATCGGGATTAATAGACAGTACTCAAGGCTACTCGGAAAATCAGTCGGCATGTCGTAGGTACCGTTCTTATGATACACAAAGTGCTATAGCTAGCTCATGATCTGTTACGTTTATGGAAGTCAAGAAAGGATATGTTTTCAGAATGTTTCGAAACGCATGCATCATGTTCATATACCATGAGCTCTACTACCCTTTAAGTCATGAATACTTATGTACCCTACTCTAGTATGATAGTCAAGTAAGTATCAGTAAACCCATAGAACTAAAATTAAAAAGGTTATGCTTAAGATTGGTACAGACTATATGAAAGACAACTAAGATACAAAATAATGCTGACAAAGACTTTACTGCTTGATTTATTACACTGTTTCCTCACATTATTTACGCTGAATGTTACTTTTATGCTTTTACCATTATAGTACATGATCTGTGCTTTACTGTATTCTCTCCACTACCCCGACCCCCATGCATGATGCACTTGACGAATCTAGGCGGAAGTACTTGTTGAGCGATTCATTATCGCTCATCCCTTTATTTTTACCATGCAGACCCACAGGACCCAAAGCAGGAGTTTCTGGAAGATGAGCCAGAGAGTAGGTTCCGAGGGGTGTTTAGTAGACTCATGTACTAGTTTTTGTATTTGGGATTTTAGCCCTGTACTTATGATGGATGTACTGATGATGTACCGCTGATACTATCTCGAATGTAGTTATTTCGTACTTATGTCGATGTTTCGTTCTGTCTATTTTATGATTCTTCTGCTATTCGATACATGTTTATGACGATGAGCATATAGATGTTATAGACGCATTGTACTTCTCGTAATAGAGTACGGCGGGTGCACCGTGCCGAGACCCTAGTCCCGGGCGGGGCGCTACATAAATAATTCAAAAATAAAGAATGACAGAAAAATTAAATAAAATATATAAATAATGGAAAAAAATAGGGGAAAATATATTAATAATAAATAAATACTAAAAAATATAAGAAAAATATATTTTAAATTGATAAAAATAATACTAATAAAATAGAGGTATTCCGACAAGTATATATGCACGTGTATGGGCACGGATATATATGAGTATGGATACGCTGTAATAAAATAGGGGTATACATGCAAGTATATACATGTGTATGGATGCTGGTATATATAGGAGCGTGGATGCGACGGATTATGGATTTTGTGTGTGGAGCATTCAAGGCACATGCATTGGATTGCATCCTTTCAGTATGCGGACTCCACGTTACGGAGCAATCTCCGCTCACTCCATGTTACAGAGCGATGTTCGCTGACTCCATGTTATAGAGCGATGCCTGCTGACTCCATGTCAAAGGATGTCTGCTGACTCCATGTTATGGAGCGATGTTCACTGACTCCACATTACAGAGCGATGAGTAGGACCCGGGACATGCATAGCATATCATGGAAAGAAAAGAGCATGTTGTATGGTACAATAATGTTGTTGCGTGTGACACGATAGTGAGAAGGAGCATGCATCATGAAGTTCCACATTGCATTTGATTGGACGAGTGTGTGTTTATTTTATGCTTCAGTTATTTCTGTTCGTATGTATTTATATGTTATTTGCTTTACGTGTTTATGTTTTTGTAAGTATGGTTCCTTTTTGAGAAAAGACGGATAACCTATGGGTGATTTTCCAATCACTCACCCCTACTACTCCTCCCTCCACAGGTGAGCCTGAGTTCGATTATATCTTCGTAGAGGACGAGTCAGACTGCGCAAGCTGGGACGAGTGAGCTTTGGGAGACATTTCGAGGATTTGATGGATTTTATATTTATCTCATTTTATCAGACTTTTAGAATTTCGATTGACGTGTTGGGTTTCGTCATCCCTAAACTTTTATTTATTTTCGTATCAGGATTACTTATAAATGAGTTGACTTTTTAAATATTTTTTTTTAAAAATTTCTAGTTACATGTAAGAAGTTTGAACGACGCCTTGTAGTTCTCGTAGTAGACTACGCCACGTGCACAGTTCCCGATGTTAGGGTTTAGGAGCGGGGTGCTATAGTGGTGGCGTATCGTAGAGGTACGACTTGCGCCATCAGTCACTTGGACTCAGTTCAGTGAGGAGTTCAAGAAGTTCTATGTACCCAACAGTGTTATTCTGCAGAGGATGGCGGAGGTCCAGGCCCTGACCTAGGGCAACATGACGATAGCGGAGTATGCTGATAGATTCCACGCCCTAGGTAAGTATGTCCCATCTATGATGACAGATGAGAGATTAAAAATGTTGAAGTTTAAGACTGAGCTGAGATCACAGATACAGTCGGGTATAGTCACTGCCAGACCTAGGACATTTGATGAGCTATTGGAGGTCTACCGAGAGGTGGAGGGCGATTTCAGGAAAGTCGTCGCTGAGGTGAGGGGCAAGAGGCCCTACGATGAGATTAGCGTTGGTAGGTCGGGATGTTGGATTAAGATACCCAGGTGACAGTTTGGCAGGCAGCTGTTCTGACCACCCTAGCCGCAGGGTTGGGGAGTGTTACACGACCACAGCCATGTAGGGGCACTGGACCACTACAGTCTTGCACACACTGTGGATGCACGCATCCAGGTGAGTGCTGGAGGAAGGCGATAGTATGTTACAGGTGTGGTAATACATGCCATTATGCGAAGGAGTGTACTAAGAAGAAGGCATCACCACCGACACTGCAGCCACAGGAAGGTCAGTAGAAAAGGAAGGCTGAGGACCAATGCCAGGGTCTTTGTTATGACTGACATAGACGTCATGGCAACCGGCGACGTTGTAACAAACAATTAATTAAGTAAATTATTTTAAATTAAATCATATATTTGTGAATATAATTGCTATGTGAGTAACCCTAAATGTGATAGGTGAAATTTTAGTAGATAAAGTCCCTGCCAACGTATCATTCAATAGTGGCGCAAGCCACTCTTTTATATCCAAGAGATTCGCCAAGAACTTGAGTCATTGTCCCGAACGGCTAGAGACCACGTACCGAGTTTAGGCAGCCGGTGATCAGGTGATAATATCCCATCATCAGTATAGAGGATGCAAACTTGAGATTGATGACCAGCAGTTCCCCGAGACCCTTATCCCTATTCAGATGAGGGATTTTGATATTATTCTCGGCATATGGATGGTTGTGCGTGAGTTCAGGGACGCGCGTGAGGCCCACACGCAGCACCTGGGCGACGCATGCAGGTCACGTGCGCAGTGCATGGGTGCAGTGTGTGTGTCGCGTTAAACAGGGTAAAATGGAATTTGTTTGGGTCAATTTGGAGTTAAATTGAAGATTCTATTGAGGTTAGAAAAAAATAGGATTTAATGGAAAAAACAAACTAATTTCTGGGTCTGCCGGGTCAAAGTTGACATGGATCTCGGTCTGACCCGTCGGGCTAGACCAAGCCAGCCTGTCCTAGTCTGAGCTGCTGTGCCGGACTCAAATTTATAAAAAAAATAAAACTGTGGGTTAGCGGGTCAGGTCTGACCCAAAGACGTGACCCGAATTCAGGCCTGGCCTGGCGCTAATGGGCCGGGCCGAAGTAATTTTTTTTAAAAGAAGGAGTTAAGAGGCTGAACTGCTGGCGGCCAGCGAGCCAGTAGGGTGCAGCTGGTCGGGCTGCAGTAGAAAAGGTAAAGGAGGCTGAAAAAGCAATAGGAAAAGAAAAGGGAAAAAGAAAGTAAAATTTATATGGTATATATATTAATTAATAAATAATAAATTAATAAAACGAGTAAATAAATATAAAAAATAAAATAATAATAAATAAATAAACAGTAATCAGAAAAAATCTAATAATAAACAAAAGAATAAATAATAATAATAAAGAATAATTATTAATAATGATAATGATAATGATAATGATAATAAAGAATGAAAGAAACATAAAACAATAATAAATAATGGAAAATAATAGAAAAATGTATTTAAATAAATTAAAAAATAATATTAATAAAATGGGGGTATATTTACAAGTATATATGCACGTGCATAGGCGCGGGTATATATGAGCATGCATACACCGTAATAAAATAGAGATATACATGCAAGTATATACGCACGTGTATAGGCGCGGGTATATATAGGAGCATGTATGCGCTAGATTAGTGTGGAGCATTCATGGCACGTGCATTGCATTCCATCCCTTCGGGGCACTGACTCCATGTTACGGAGCGATAACCGCTGACTCCACGCTACAGAGCGATGTCTGCTGACTCCACGTTACAGAGCGATGACACAACTCCACATTACGGAGCGATGTCTGCTGACTCCACGTTATATAGCGATGAATAGGGACGCGGGACATGCATATCTATCATGGAAAGAAGGAGCTTGTTGTGTGGAATAATAATGTTGTTGCGTGTGACACGGTAGTGAAAAGGAGCAAGCATCATAAAGTTGTGTATTACATTTGATTGGATGAGTGTGTGGCGTTAGTATTGGTGTTATTTATGTATTTATATATGTTGTTGTTTTCTTTATGTGTTTTTGTATTTTGTGAGTATGATTCCTTTTTGGGAAAAGACGGTTAACCTACATGTGATTTTCTAAATAACTCACTCTCTACTACTAATCCTTCCACAATTGAGCCCGAGTTCGATTTTATCTTTGTAGAGGATGAGTCAGACAGCGTTAGTTGAGGCGAGTGAGCTTTGCGAGATATTTTGGGGACTTGATGGATTTCATATTTATCTCATTTTTCTCAGACTTCTAGAATTTTGATTGACATGCTGAGTTTCATCAGCCCTAAACTATGATTTACTTTTGCATTGTGATTATTTACAAATTGAATTTGACTGTTTAATTATCTTTTCGCGAAAAAAATTTACATTATTTTCTGACGTGTAAGAAGTTTGAACGACGACTTGTAGTTCTCGTAGCAGACTACGGCGGGTGCACTGTTCTCGAAGTTAGAGTTTGGGAGTGGGGCACTACAGGATTGCTCCGATATACTGTGTCCAACAGGAGGAAGAAATTGTCTCCCATGATACAACAGAATCAGTTCAAACAAGCGGTGCAGCATACTAACTCAACAAACATGTAAGATGTTTCTGGCTTCTCGGATGACTTAAAAATGCAGAGATGCAAACTATGCAGAGAGGAGATGATTTGCAGAAAGGGAAATAGGGGAGAGAAAGGAAGGAAACTGATTGATTTCTGATTGATGATCATAAAGGTCAGCTCAGCTTGTATTCATAGGGAAAAACTGAGGTCAGTTTGTTAAAGCTAGTTTCTCCATTGCCGTTGGATCAGTTACCTGCTCGGCCAGAATCCTTGGATCAGATAACCGCATCAGATCTTCCCATAGCTGGTTGATCAGATAACTGCTTAATCTGAGCCCTCAGATCGGATAACTGCTCAGGTCAGCTCAGCACGGTTAAACTTAACAGATTTTCAAATCTCAACCTTAGCCAAGCACAACCACCTAGGAGAAATTTAAATTTAAACAAACTTCTCCAACCAAGAATAGAGAGTTAGTGTACACTTTATAGAGATGGAAAAATGGAAAAAGAATAGTTAGACTAAATGAGGTTCTTACCTTGCTACATTAAGGTTTTTCAACCTTTTTATTTTGGCCTTGATGACTAAGTGGAAGAGAATGTTGTAATTAAAGTCTTGGAGATGTGTATGAGATGAAAATAAGAAAGTTACACCTTGGTCTTTGTTTGTGAGTTTTCGGCCATATTGCAAAAATGGAGTGTTAGATGATTTGTTTCTTGTTTGGAAGGATGAAGAAAGGTCTTAGTACTTGCCTTGGATGTGTATAGATGATGATAAAGAAGAAAAATTCTTCCTTTGTGTTAATTGAGGCTCACGGCTAAGAAGAGGAAGAAGAGTGTTTGGAAGCTTATTGTCTTGAAGAAGTAGAGTTATTTGTTTGAGGTGAAAGTGTTGGAGTGTAAAAAAAAAGAGAAGAATTCGGCCATGAGAAGGAGAATGAAAAGATAGAAGACTTGTTTGACGAAGAAGGAGAGAATATTGGGTTGAAGATGGAAGATGTGAAATGTTTAGTGGTAGATGGAAGAAAAGAGGGTTTTCTCCCTACTCCTAAGTGTAATTGGCGTGAGTGAGGAAGGAGAGAGGCTGGAATTGTGTGAAAGAAGATTAAAGAATGGTGGTGGGTTGAGTTGTGTAAGAAAGAGATGTGTGTATGGTTTCTTTTTGCTAAAGAATTGTGGGGAGGGAAGAGAGGAGCAAAGAATATAGCATGCCACATTAAAAAAATGTCCATCTCTTTTTCCTTGTCCCCTACTTTGGCCGAAAGTGAGGTTGAATTGGGGAAGAGTGATGTTTTGTCTACATGTGAGGAGGAATAATGGTGTTGGGTAGTGGGGAGTTTAAAATAAAAAAAATTTGTGCCATGTAAGGGTTAGGGGTACTGCAGCCTAGGGTATCGGGAAGGGGAGAAATTTATCTTTTATGCCATGTAGAATAAAGTGGGAGAAAATGTGATAAAGATGTGTATTAGAATTATTGTATCGGGTATTTCAATTTGGTTTAATTTACATCTACTGACTTATATTACCACCAACTAATTTATTTAAATTATATTATATGTCCGACACATCCGTTATCTACTCCTATCGATTCTCGCTATATCTGTTTAACTTATCCGTTTGGTTATTTTCCAAGCGCTTCTAACCTCGTTATAGAATGTCGATGTCTTTACTTAACTTAAATTATTTTAAATTTCACCGGAGTTTTATCAGCATCGCATTTGTGTTTTATTTTCCATTACTTTATTTCATTTTTCACTAGTCCGGAATTTCGGGTCATAACATTTTATATTGGTGATTATTTGAGAATTTTATTTCATGACTTCCGCTGACATCAGTTTATGTCACTTCGTTGACGTGTAATTGATTTGTATCGACGCCTTGTATTTTCCTTAACGGAATACGGAGGGTGAACTGTTTCAAGTACTAGAGCTCAGGACCGGTCGCTACACCCAGTATTCATGGCATAGCCGCCTGTCAATATTTGTGAAAATTCTGTTTTTTGCATCTCCCTTATTTCTCCAAGTATGTCTGCATCCTTCTGCAGGTATATGCAACAGATACAAGAAAGATGCAATTCCTACTTTCAGATATAGCCCCTCTATCAAACCATCCATGGTGATCCTCCTTCAATATGTTGTTGTAGAGCCCCGTAAGAATCCACGGCCACTTCCCAATAGGGCCTTCTCAAAAACGTTGAAAAACCACTATTTTCCATTTTGGCATTAGTTCCGTAGACGGTGGTAATAGGAGCTGGTGCTTGTTGGTCTTTGAGAAGGTTCCTAAAAGCATCCTCTGGGGTTCCACTACCAGCCAAGGAGAAATAGAAAGTGTTGTGTAGCTAAAAAAAAGGTTGGTGCATGTCCCGGGGGGGGGATTCTGGAGGTTAACAATGCTTTCTTTTTGAGTAAAAATCTCTATGCCAAATGGGTGTATATCGTGATCCCAAGCTTGCTTGATGAGGACAATGCGGAGTATTTGCTTAAGTAAAGAATCTCTGCTGCGACAGGAGAAGGAAGATCGAGGTCCATAAGCATGCTAATGTTGTATGTCTTGATTCAGCATCAAATGGATGTCTTCCATGGAACGATGGAAAAAATAAGGGGGAAGGGATTCTTCTATTTCAATGCTCTAGAAGAATGATAATTGCACACCATAGCCATTCAAAGAGTAGGAAGTGTAGCGCCCCGACCCGGACAGCGGAATCCGAACCGGTTCACCCGTCGTAGCTTACTGAGAAGACTACAAGACGTCTCATCTCTCGAATACACATCATCGATGACGTAAGAGAAATAAGGGCGGAAACATGTCATGTCAATCTAAAACATCAAATTAATACGTCAAAGACAATGTAATTATTAAAAGAACTGTATATGGTCGCAGCCATCTAAAACCTCAAACAAATTATGGAACAGAAATATCAAAGCTATCCACATAATGCTCTCTACAAGGTCTAATCATCCCATTCAGCCCACTCGCCGTCGTCCTCAATGAAGATCATATCGTAACTGGGTTCATCTGCAAGATCAAAGGCAGTACCCTTAGCGAAAAACGCTAGCAAGTAACCCGCTTATAAGACGTACGGGATCAACACATGGCAAGACATAAGTAATATATATATAATTCAAGGGAATTGAGGGACACATGTCTTGTAAATTTCAAAATAAAGAAACGACCACGTATTAGCAAATACAGCAATTCGAACGCAATTAATCAATTCAATACCGATCAAATAACATAAGCACACACTCCACAACGACTCTCGTGATGCATGTCCAAATGATGCGCTACACTACACAATCAATCTTATGCATGAACCATTTCTTTTCAAATCGATGCAATGCATGTCACAATGTCCGGCTCCTAACTCATTTCCTTGTAACGCACCCCGGCTTATATTTCCATCCCGGTTAACGTTACAAGCTCATATGCTCTGTGATGCACCTCGGCTTAAATTTCCATCCCGATTAACATCACAGATCTCGTAAAACTCTACAATGCACCTCGGCTTAAATTTCCATCCCGATTAACATTGTAGAGGACTTTATACCCTGTAACGCACCCCGGCTTATATTTCCATCCCGGTTAACGTTACAGTCTTTTGTGTCCTGCAATGCACCCCGGCTTAAATTTCCATCCCGGTTAACATTGCAGTTCACCTTCGCAAATCTGTGCCGAAGCACATCTCTTTTTCAAAACCTTATGCAATGCAAGTGCCATGATGCAAGACTCCTTATTTCAATCACACTTCTCGTTCACATATGCAATTCACATTCACATGCGCAAGTACAAGTCACACACAAGAGTTCACTAGCTTATTCATCAACACTTAGACTTCGACTAGCTCGTCAACACTTAACCTTGATTCTAAGGTTCACATCCCGACGAGAATATCCCTATCTTTCCTTCATTGAACTCTAAGACACTTGTACGTTCATTTCCTAACCCTCCTAAGTCATTCACGTTGAAACTCGGTTCGAGAACCCATTGAAGTCATCAATATTGATTCACCATCCTAGGTCATGTTCCCAAGACTTAGACTACCTTTAATCAGGTCTTAAGAAGTCTCTAAAGTCACCCAAAGGTTCCCCGAACGTCCCCCTTTCTTCCTCTATTTTCCACAAAATTTCTGGACTTCATCCCCTATACATCAATCGATCGATGTCTAACTGGGGATATCGATCTCTCACTTCGATCGATCGATATCCTTTTGAGGACATCGATCTCTCAGGCTCAACCCACATCGATCGATCGATGTCCGTCTGGGGACATCGATCGCTCCAACCTCTTGCACATCGATCGATCGATGTCCTGCTGAGGACATCGATCTCTCCTCAACCCTTACATCGATCGATCGATGTCCTTCTGAGGACATCGATCTCTGACATCGATCGATCGATGTCTGCGTAACCCCCAACTTTTCTCTGCGTTTTCTGCAACCACTGCAGAACCAAAAAACCACACATGTCTAACGTTAATCCACTCAATCCAATCCTAACCCCCGCTATCATTCACGCTTAATCTATAGATTCAGACACTTATAACGCATACATACCGATTCAAACCTCCACGCAATCATCCAACTCCTTTAAAACCCTCAAAGGTCTCAATCTTTCTCAATCCCCGCAACCACGCAAGCACATCAAGAAGGGATACCGGGTGGGGATTTGCATGATTTCACATAATCAACAATAACAACAATTACTTTCCATATACATTGGCCAAATCTCGAAAGCAAATAACATAGATCGTATGCAAATAATCAAAGAACGAATCTACTGCAACGGTGATCCAATTTGATAACAAAATAGGCCGATTTTTCTTTCGCAAATCGTAAGAACTTATAAACAGATTACTTGCCTTTGATTACTCGAAGAAGAAATGAAAGACGAACGAAGATTGGATTGAGGATCTTGAGAGAGTTCTCCTAGGGTTGCTGGAGAAGGAGAGGAATCGCCTATGAGGGGAGATAAGCGTCGGTTTTCTCTGCGTAATGGGAAAACTGACGTTCTGTCAGTTTTTATATGGAAAGGGGAAAAGTTTGGTGTTTCTAAATTATATCTATTATCTATCTATTTTAAAGGATAATCTAATTATTTAATTCTAAATTAAATACATTAATTTCTAATATTTATCCCTTCATTTAATTATCATTAATCCTATTGTTTAATTCGTATTTAGTTATGGTTGACCGTCATTAATTCCCATTGACTATCATTAAACTCCGTTTAATTCCTTCTTGGCCTTTCTATTCACCTACGGAGTGTGCGGGGCATAACATCCCTCCCCCCTTATAATAAGTTTCGTCCTCGAAACTGGCGTACCTTATTGGAAGAGTTGTGGGTACAGCTCCTTCATTTGTTCCTCAAGCTCCCACGTGGCTTCGCGCTCCGTATGGTTACTCCACTGAACTTTGACATAACGGAATGACGCGTCGGCGTAGAACTTGATCTTTCCTATCCACGATCCTTATAGGATGTTCTTCGTAAGTGACATCCTCTTTAACATCCAACGGTTGGGCTTCAAGGACATGATTTGGATCCGATACGTATTTCCTTAGTTGAGATACATGAAATACGTTATGGACTTGTGATAAGTTCGGAGGTAAGGCTAGTCGGTATGCTCTTTCGCCGACTTTACCAAGTAATTTCGTAGGGTCCAATATATCTAGGGCTTAACTTGCCCTTCATTCCGAATCTTGCAACTCCCTTGGTGGGTGAAACTCGTAAGTATACCTTTTCACCTTCCTCAAACACCAAGGGTCCGCCTCTTTGTGTCAGCCCAACTCTTGCTGCGATCTTGAGCCACTTTGAGTTTTTCTCTTATCACTTTCACCTTTTCAAACCGTCTGTTCACCAACTCAGGTGCAGTGATTGTTCTTTCTTCCAACTTCGTCCAACAAACCGAGGACCGACACTTGCGCCCGTATAGAGCTTCAATGGTGCCATACCAATTGCACCGTGATAGCTGAAAACTCCATTAGCTTCAACATGCTACTCCCAGTTTCCTTTAAAATCTAAGGCACATGCTCTTAGCATATCCCCAAGGTTTGGATGGTTCTCTCGGATTGTCCATCCGTTTGCGGGTGGTATGCTGTGCTCATTCTCAACTCTGTACCCATAGCTTTCTGGAATGCTCTCCAGAACTTAAGGTGAACTTGGGGTCACGGTCCGATACGATGCTGACGGGGACTCCATGTAGGCTTACAATGTTATTCCACATAGATATTGATAATCTTTCATACGAGGTACCACCATGAGGCATGGCTATAAATGAGCCGTTTCGTCAATCCTGTCTACAATTACCCACCATCATTTCGTTTCCATTGCGGGGTCTTGGGTAGTCCCATTACGAAGTCCATCGTCACGTGCTCCCATTTCCATTCTGGAATCTCTAGTGGCATCATCAAGCCACCAAGGTCGTTGATGTTCAGCCTTGACCTGTTGGCATACCAAAACACCTTTCGACATGTGTCGCAATTGATCTTTTCATCCCCATCCACCAATAGTTTCTTTTAAGATCTTTGTACATCTTTGTGCTCCCGGGATGAATAGACATCTTTGAGTTATGCGCTTCTTGGAGCAATTCCGTCCTGAGTTCGTCCTTACTTGGAACGCATAACCGGTTTTGAACCATAGACTTCCATCTTCTCGCAACTGGAAGTCCTTTACTGGTCCCAGCAGCTAGTTTGTCTCGGATTTCTCTCAGTGCCGGATCCTCATACTGTACTTCTTTAATTCTGTCTACCAAGTCTGGACTGATAGACAAGGCTGTAAGGAACATTTGTCACTGAATCTACCAATTCAAGATCAAACTCTTCGATCTCTCTCCCTTTCCAACGGCGACTGTCTCGCGTGGCTAGACTTCTGCTCAATGCGTTCCGCCACTCTGTTGGCCTTACCTGGATGGTAGTTGATGGTCAAGTCATAGTCCTTGAGCACCTCTAACCATCTCCTTTGTCTCATATTCAACTCCTTCTGCGAGAATAGATACTTTAAGCTCTTATGATTCGTGAACACTGCACATTTCTCTCCATATAGGTAGTGTCTCCAGATCTTAAGAGCAAATACCACAGCTGCGAGTTCCAAGTCATGCGTCGGGTAGTTCTGCTCATATGGTTTCAATTGTCTTGACGCGTATGATATGACTCGTTCATTTTGCATCAAAACACAACCTATAAACAGAACGTTAGTTGAAGACTAGCATATGTATATACAATGCATTAATTGTAATGGTGTACATACCTAGTCCTTTCTTGGACGCGTCACTATAAGATCACAAAACCGTCGGTGCCGGAGGGTTGTGCCAACACCGGGGCTGTGGTCAATCTCTTTTTGAGCTCGGTAAAGCTTTGCTTGCATTCAGCAGTCCATTCGAATTTAGTCTTTTTCTGCGTGAGTCGACTCAATGGTACTGCTATCGTTGAGAATCCCTCAACAAACTTTCTATAGTAGCCTGCCAAGCCTAGGAAGCTTCTAACATCAGTCACGTTGGTAGGTCTTGGCCATTCAGTGATGGCTTCTATCTTCTTAGGATCCACAGAGATCCCATCTTCCGAAATTACGTGACCAAGGAAGGCTACGCTTCTTAGCCAGAATTCACACTTGATGAATTTGGCATAGAGCCTTTGTTGTCTCAGAATTTTGCAACACCATTCTCAGTGTTTCAGCGTGTGCTTGCTCGTCGGGAGAGTAAACTAGGATGTCGTCGATGAACACTACTACAAAGTGATCCAACTGCTCTCGAAATACAGTGTTCATCAAGTCCATAAAGCTGCTGGGGCATTAGTTAGTCCAAATGCATCACCAGAAATTCGTAATGCCCGTAGCGAGTCCGAAAAGCAGTCTTAGGGACATCTCCCGCTTTCACAAGCAACTGATGATACCCTTGACGAAGGTCGATCTTTGAAAACCAACGGGCTCCTTTTAGTTGGTCAAATAAGTCCTCTATCCTTGGCAGAGGATATTTATTCTTAATGGTGATCTTGTTCAACTCACGATAGTCGATGCATAACCTCATGCTGCCATCCTTCTTCTTAACAAACAGAACCGGAGCTCCCCAAGGCGATACGCTGGGGCGTATCAATTTCTTGTCCAACAACTCTTGCAGTTGCCCCTTTAACCTCCTTGAGTTCAGCCGGAACCATTCTGTAAGGTGCCTTAGATATAGGCTCGGCTCCAGGGATCAAGTTGATCTCAAACTCCACTTCCCTCGTTGGTGGTACTCCCCGGTAGATCGTCCGGAAATACGTCCTTGAACTCATTTATTACCGGTATTTGGTCCATGGAGGGAACCTCCTGCTTCGCATCTAGTGCATACACCATAAATCCCTCAGCTCCCTTTTGTAAGGCTTTAAAAGGCCTTGATCGCCGTCATGTATATCTTCTTTGGAGCCTTGGTTATTTGGACGTTTCCTTGGACCGTTATTTCATTCATATCGGGGTCCTTAACGGTCACCTGCTTGAGTTTGCAGTCGATATTGGCATGATTCTTGGTCAGCCAATCCATGCCTAATATTACATCAAAATCCCTCATCGGAATCGGGGACTAGTGTAACTGAGAATAATTTTCCGTCTAACACCAACTCACAGTCTTTGTACTGGTGGTGAGAAACCAGTACTTGCTCGCCCCGCTGCTTGCACCCTAAATGGGTTCTCAAGCCATTCAGGTAAACGTCGAGCTCCTTGGCGAACCTCTTAGAGATAAAAGAGTGGCTAGCCCCGCTATCAAACAACAACGTTGGCAGGTACTTGGTTAACTAGAATCACACATGTCACGACGTTTGCATCCTCCTGGACCTCAGCGTCCCGTCATCGCGTGAACTCTCGCATTGGGCCTACCTTTCTGCTGTTGGGCTGGCCCTGCCCCGGCTTGTGGTTTAGGATTCCACTCGGGACAATCTCGATTCTATGGCCCGTCTTTCCACACTTAAAACATGCACCGCTAACTTTCCAACATTCGCCCACATGTCTTTCTTGCAGTGTGGCACTCTGCAGGTGCTTGGCTATTCTGCTGGTTCTGTTGCGGTGCCCTTTGAGCTGGCCCCGCTTGCCCCTTTCTGGGGATCTTGACCCAACGTCCGGGTCTACTTCCGCTTGATTCTACTCTTGGCCTCTTGCTCGTCTCCTCTCGGGCCTCTCTCGGCTGTGACCTACGCATGTCACTCTCCACTCGGTAACATGCGTCAGCATCTCCTCTCAAAAGTCTTCAAGCTCGACCCCGCTATTGCAGTCCGTATGCGGGGATTCAACCCTTCTTCGAATTTCAGCATTTTCATTCTGTTGTTTTCTAAAACCAAGGGTGTGAACTTGCCCAAGGCGTGGAACCTGTCCGCATAGTCAGAAATAGTCATCCTCCCTTGCTCAAATCTGTCAAACTGCCTCATCTTCTCCAGAACGGCAGTCTCAGGCACGTAGTAGTCTTTATAGGCCTTCACAAACTGACTCCACTGGATGGGAGGAGTCATCTTGGGCAGAATGCCGTTCCACCATGCATTCGCTCTGCCAGTCAGAAAAGGCGTGGCCACATCCACTTTGTGTTCTTCAGGCACTTGCACAAGCCTGAAGCATTTCTCTACTTCGTCCAGCCAAAACCCAGCCACCTCTGGGTCAGTTGTCCCTTCAAAGTTTGGGGCATGCATCTTTCGCATTTCCCCAATATAGTACCTTATGCCGTGCTGTGGCGGTGGTGGCGGAGGTTGCTTGCGGTTGTTGCTGCTGCTGAGCAACTCCTTGGGCTATCACTGTGATAGCGTCAATTAGTGCTTGGGGAACCAAAACAGGAGGTGGCGGTGGTGGAGGGTCATTGTTCCCATTGCCACACCGTTTCCTTGATTGTCTCTTCTGGGAGGCATTTTCTGCAAGATCACGTCATTAGTGTCGAGCAGTTCCAAAATAAAACGTGTAATCCATAAAGGGGTACAAGGCGTAGTTCATAGGTTAAAACGATTACATCTATTTGATTTCATTAATCGCGCTCGTACACACACCCATCCCAGATCAAGCTTAAATCTGAAATTGTATACTTAAATCTAAAGATCATCTCAAAGTGAAGATCATAACTTAGAACTCTACATGTCATAACCTAGGTCTCCGAGGTAGATCTGAAGCCTAGGCTCTGATACCACCTGTAGCGCCCCGACCCGGACAGCGGAATCTGAACCGGTTCACCCGTCGTAGCTTACTGAGAAGACTACAAGACGTCTCATCTCTCGAATACACATCATCGATGACGTAAGAGAAATAAGGGCGGAAACATGTCATGTCAATCTAAAACATCAAATTAATACGTCAAAGACAATGTAATTATTAAAAGAACTGTATATGGTCGCAGCCATCTAAAACCTCAAACAAATTATGGAACAGAAATATCAAAGCTATCCACATAATGCTCTCTACAAGGTCTAATCATCCCATTCAGCCCACTGGCCGTCGTCCTCAATGAAGATCATATCGTAACTGGGTTCATCTGCAAGATCAAAGGCAGTACCCTTAGCGAAAAAACGCTAGCAAGTAACCCGCTTATAAGACGTACGGGATCAACACATGGCAAGACATGAGTAATATATATATAATTCAAGGGAATTGAGGGGCACATGTCTTGTAAATTTCAAAATAAAGAAACGACCACGTATTAGCAAATACAGCAATTCGAACGCAATTAATCAATTCAATACCGATCAAATAACATAAGCACACACTCCACAACGACTCTCGTGATGCATGTCCAAATGATGCACTACACTACACAATCACTTATGCATGAACCATTTCTTTTCAAATCGATGCAATGCATGTCACAATGTCCGGCTCCTAACTCATTTCCTTGTAACGCACCCCGGCTTATATTTCCATCCCGGTTAACGTTACAAGCTCATATGCTCTGTGATGCACCTCGGCTTAAATTTCCATCCCGATTAACATCACAGATCTCGTAAAACTCTACAATGCACCTCGGCTTAAATTTCCATCCCGATTAACATTGTAGAGGACTTTATACCCTGTAACGCACCCCGGCTTATATTTCCATCCCGGTTAACGTTACAGTCTTTTGTGTCCTGCAATGCACCCCCGGCTTAAATTTCCATCCCGGTTAACATTGCAGTTCACCTTCGCAAATCTGTGCCGAAGCACATCTCTTTTCAAAACCTTATGCAATGCAAGTGCCATGATGCAAGACTCCTTATTTCAATCACACTTCTCGTTCACATATGCAATTCACATTCACATGCGCAAGTACAAGTCACACACAAGAGTTCACTAGCTTATTCATCAACACTTAGACTTCGACTAGCTCGTCAACACTTAACCTTGATTCTAAGGTTCACATCCCGGCGAGAGTATCCCTATCTTTCCTTCATTGAACTCTAAGACACTTGTACGTTCATTTCCTAACCCTCCTAAGTCATTCACGTTGAAACTCGGTTCGAGAACCCATTGAAGTCATCAATATTGATTCACCATCCTAGGTCATGTTCCCAAGACTTAGACTACCTTTAATCAGGTCTTAAGAAGTCTCTAAAGTCACCCAAAGGTTCCCCGAACGTCCCCCTTTCTTCCTCTATTTTCCACAAAATTTCTGGACTTCATCCCCTATACATCGATCGATCGATGTCTAACTGGGGACATCGATCTCTCACTTCGATCGATCGATGTCCTTTTGAGGACATCGATCTCTCAGGCTCAACCCACATCGATCGATCGATGTCCGTCTGGGACATCGATCGCTCCAACCTCTTGCACATCGATCGATCGATGTCCTGCTGAGGACATCGATCTCTCCTCAACCCTTACATCGATCGATCGATGTCCTTCTGAGGACATCGATCTCTGACATCGATCGATCGATGTCTGCGTAACCCCCAACTTTTCTCTGCGTTTTCTGCAACCACTGCAGAACCAAAAACACCACACATGTCTAACGTTAATCCACTCAATCCAATCCTAACCCCCGCTATCATTCACGCTTAATCTATAGATTCAGACACTTATACGCATACATACACGATTCAAACCTACCACGCAATCATCCAACTCCTTTAAACCCTCAAAGGTATCATCTTTTCTCAATCCCACGCAACCACGCAAGCACATCAAGAAGGGATACCGGGGTGGGGATTTGCATGATTTCACATAATCAACAATAACAACAATTACTTTTCCATATACATTGGCCAAATCTCGAAAGCAAATAACGTAGATCGTATGCAAATAATCAAAGAACGAATCTACTGCACGGTGATCCAATTTGATAACAAAATAGGCCGATTTTTCTTTCGCAAATCGTAAGAACTTATAAACAGATTACTTGCCTTTGATTACTCGAAGAAGAAATGAAAGACGAACGAAGATTGGATTGAGGATCTTGAGAGAGTTCTCCTAGGGTTGCTGGAGAAGGAGAGGAATCGCCTATGAGGGGAGATAAGCGTCGGTTTTTCTCTGCGTAATGGGAAAACTGACGTTCTGTCAGTTTTTATATGGAAAGGGGAAAAGTTTGGTGTTTCTAAATTATATCTATTATCTATCTATTTTAAAGGATAAATCTAATTATTTAATTCTAAATTAAATACAATTAATTTCTAATATTTATCCCTTCATTTAATTATCATTAATCCTATTGTTTAATTCGTATTTAGTTATGGTTGACCGTCATTAATTCCCGTTGACTATCATTAAACTCCGTTTAATTCCTTCTTGGCCTTTCTATTCACCTACGGAGTGTGCGGGGCATAACAGGAAGCAGTCAACATTTTGAGCAATATCCTATCTGTCACGACTACAGGAACTACATGAATTGCAAGATATGCACAAAATGTTCTAGCTGACTGAGCCGTCTTATATAAGGTATTTCATGATGTTAACCTCGATCATGTTTCATGGCCTTCCCTATTCCTTGTCCTAATCCTTCTTGCCATCTTTGGGTTGTCATGTGGGAGTTTTATGAATATTGATCATGAACAGAAAGGCATAAAAGATTACTGCAAGTATATCTGGTAACAATTATGATTAGATCGAATACACTTTTGATTATAGAAAGTGTTACACCGGTATTTTGAAAAGGAAAATAAGAAAATAATAAGAAGAAGGTATAAATATTAAAACTATAGTTAATAGTTATTTATCATTATTTAGATTGGAATAATAAATGAGGGATAAAATTACTCTCTTTTGGATTAACCCTAAATTGTATATTCCAATATCCCTTACGAAACTTAATTGTCTATATAATACACACAAAACTCCTAACTCTCTACCCTATTCTCTACAACAGCCGGCCACCCTAACCCAACACACACAGTCGGCCGATCCATTCTAGCAGAAGAAGAGGGAGATTTTTCTTCCAACCAAATCTTAAGTTGATTAATTCGGTGTAGTATATAAGCGTAGATCTAAGTACCTCATCTGTATTCGTTATGAATTTGCGAACCACATAATTATATTTTCATATAAACGTGAGGATCATGCATATGTATATGTGATTGCATATATGGGTGTGTATATATTTTTTTGGTGGACGGGTGGTACCTTGTGGGTATTCTATTAATATGAAACCTTCACTTGTGGCGAAGAAATACAATGGTTACATTGGAAATTGGTGATGATTTTAATGATCAAAAGGCAGATTCGAACTTTGTAGCTCTCTGTTGACTGAAGGGCGCTGCTGCCACTAGAGCAGCAGACCTTTTAAAAGATGTGGCAACAATGTGTTTCAAATGAGACCAAGACACCAGGGGCTACTTCGTGTGCGTGTGTATTTTAGATGAAGAACGGGCGGTACCGTCTGGGTATTTTATTAATATAAGAACCCTCATTTGGCGGAGGAATACCATGGTTACAATATCAGTCCTGTCTATGGAGGGAGACTCTCCCAAACTAAATAGTATAAAATAGAAATGATCTATAGAAAACGTAAGATACTAGAGAGTATCAATGTGAAAATCAAAATAATGAGTGTAATACAATCAAATCCATAGGAAGAGGAAGGTGCGGCCCTCATAGCATCAAAGGAAATCTGTCTCATCTTCAATGTGGGAAGTTGTTGCCGCTGCGTTTGTGGGTACCCTCATAATGATAAACATGTATAAGAGGTGGTTAACAAATCAAAAAGCAAAGAGAGAAGCAAATGTGAGTTGAAACCCGAGTTGACCGTATCTCAATCAGATACGGGCAACGAAGTTGTTATGCCATCCCATCCGACATTGGGTAGAAAACATCCAGCATTGGACATCGTTGGATAGATAAAGATCCTCAGCAATGAATAGACAGATATCATCAGGTACGTTAACAATTGTGAAACACATAATGTAAAAACATTACAGAAAACATGCCCAGCCGCCTGCATCAAAAGGATGCAGGCGAGAAAACATGTAATGTCCGAAGTAGATGTCATCGGCAGATATAGGGAGTGTGAATATCTGTCTGTAAGCTACCATACGCCATAGGAGGAAGATCCACTTGACGACAAAATGTGCACGTGTCCTTGCATTAGTCCATGCTATGCTAGAAAATGTGCTACGAAGTTACCCTCTCGTGGTATATATACAAGGGAGACGTGCATGCAGTTTAGGAGCAGCAGCAACCGTTTGTAATCCATGCCCAGTCGCAATGTAAGGGATGCCGAACCACTGATCCTATTTAGCAAGGATTTACAGTCTATCTCAATATGAAACTCGAAAAAACCAGTGTTGCAAAATAAATAGAAAAAATAACACAGCCTGCAACTTGGCATGCAAAGGAGTCAAAACTGGTAGAGGGAAACATATAGCGCAGATCAGTTGACCCTCATCATTTTGCAGAGCTGCCCCTCGGCGTCCTACTGAAGCATCTATATTAAGTTTTAACTTCCCGTCGTCGGCGATCCCCATCTAATAACTTGTATTTTCCTGGACCGTAAAGGTGGCGAATAATTTGTAGTTAGTATGGGCTGAAGTGAAGCTACAAATTTGCTCCCAGAAACCGAAGAACACCATGTATATATGCCAACTCTTATTCTTTCCTAAAGACGTAATAATGAAAAGGGTTCTTCTCCAAAATGTACTGCTGCATATTCCTTCCAGGTTGACCAAGACGCAGG
Organism: Eustoma russellianum; assembly: GCA_036186865.1. Classification (NCBI taxonomy): domain Eukaryota; kingdom Viridiplantae; phylum Streptophyta; class Magnoliopsida; order Gentianales; family Gentianaceae; genus Eustoma; species Eustoma russellianum. The sequence goes on along the minus strand of AP025075.1, from coordinate 4,030,089 downwards.
CATTGGAACCACTGCAGCTAGCTGTCCTGCCATAGTGGTGCTCTTTGCATTATGCCACCACGCACGCAAATATTGTTTGAAAGTTAATTCAGTTGGTGGTGGTCCAGGAAAAACCTAAGAGAGATCACTCCATATGGAAGGAATCACTGAGAAAGCATAGAAAGTATGATTTTGCACCGTTGATGCTCCACAACAAAAAAACACAACATGTTGATTACGCTACCCGCCAGGCACAAGTATTATCCAGTATAGGAAGTCCGTTATAACACAATCTCCACAAGAACACTTGACCCTAAGGTGGAGTTCCTTTCCACCATATGTATCGGCTGAAAGGAAAACTACTGGCCTGCGTTTGGCAAGAAGCGTATGCATTGTGAAGAGTAAATTGCCCATGCTCATCATCCATCCAAGGTAGGCCATCTGATGTGGCTTGTACGTGTAGCGCACAAAAAGAATGAATACTACATAATCATTTCCAATCTGCAGAGTCATATATAAAGGCACACATATCACCTCTCATCCCATACTTCTGCCTGAGATACTGTGCCAAAATCGACGTCGACGTCTGATACGTCCACCACAACTTACAATCACATGCCTTCTGTAAAACATCAAGATTGCAAATTCTCAAACCACCCTCCTCCTTTGGTTGAAAAACCGCCATCCATGTTCTCCAGTGGTGTCACTTCCCCCATAAAAAATGAGATATCTTTTGCTGTAATTCTGTTATAACACTTTTAGGAAGCCAAGCATTTGCCATTATATGCAAAGGCAGGGCCGATAAACTGATTGAATAAGCGTTACTCTGCATGCCATACTGAGAAGCTTTTGTGACCAACCTGTTAAACGAGCATCAAAATGAGCGAGCAAGGCTGTACAATATTGAGAACGATTAATACCTTTTAAAAGATATGGTCGCAAGTATTTAATAGGCAGCAGAGAAACCCTCATATTCAAGACCGATGCAACTCGATGAGAGGAGACACTACCATTAACAACCAATTGACTTTTATGATAGTTAACTAATTGTCCCGAGACACGCTGATATTGTTCTAAAAAAATTCTTGACCTTCTGCAAATTATTGACTGAACCATTCAGAAATATCAACAAGTCATCTGCGAATCCAAGATGCGATACCACTGTAGCTCGGCTGCTGCTAAAAACGTTTTAAGCTGCCATTTTGGAATAAATAAGTTAACCCCTAGAAAAGCACTCAGATGCTAGAGTAAAAAGGATAGGCGACAAAGGATCTCCTTGTTTCACCCCTCGAGATGGCCGAAAGAAGCCCCAGGGTTTACCATTAACAAACACCGAACATCAGGTGGAATCCAAATTATTTATAATGAGCCGTACAAACCTGGGATGAAAGCCAAACCACAAAAGCAATTGCTCAAGGTATAGACAAGATACACGTTCAAATGCCTTGGCCATATCCAACTTAATCATAACCAGTCCTCTGTGACATTTACGGTCTAAAATGTGGACCATTTCCTTTGCCATTAGTACCTGTTCTGAAATACTGTGTCCTAGCATAAATCCAGCTTCTCCGAAGATATCAATCTAGGAAATAATGGAGAAAGGTGAGAGGAAATAATTCGAGTGACTACCTTTGAAAGAAAATTTGTCAAACATATTGGTTGAAAATCTACGAAGGTGTTAGGATTGGGCATCTTGGGAATTAAACATATCAAAGAGGCGGCCATGACCCTTGGAACCCAAATACCCAAGAAGAATTCTTGGACTGCAAGTAACACATCTATTTCCAAGTCATTCCAAAAATGCCTATAAAACAAACCTGCAAAACCATCAGGACCAGATGCGCTAGAGGGACTTAAATGCCAGACTGCTCCCTTAACCTCGTCTGTCTGCGGTAACTCTAATAGCTCATCATTATCTTTCTCTATCAAAAACATGTGGAATATTTCGAAATAGAGTGCAATGATCAAATGTAGGCTCTTCGTTGAATATGGAATCAAAAAATCTGACCGCCTCCTCTTCAATAGTAGTAACGGACTCGCAGTCAGCCCCATCCACTCTCAGAATTGAAGCAATAGCCAGTTTTTACCTCCTTGCCTTGACCATTTAGTGGAAATAAGATGTATTAGCATCTCCTTCCTTTAGCCACTTTATGTTGGCCTTCTGCTTCCAATAAAGATATGAACGAGATTGTAACTTCAAGAGATTGACTTTGGCAAGATGACATGTTACCCGATTAACTTCAGATGGAGAAGCATTATAAACCCTCTCGGCACAAATCGTCTCCTCTTCCGCCACCAATAACTCACTAAAAATATTTCCAAATACTTGTTTATTCCATCATCTCAGATCCGTCTTTAGTCGTCGCAGTTTATCATAGAAGCCATACATGCCACCGGATGTTGGATATGTTCGCCAGTGAGATCGAACAAAGGGCTCAAAATTTGCATGTGTGGGCCAGACGTCAAGATATCTAAATGATGATGGGCTAGGAGGTTCAACCGGTGTTCATTGCAACAATAAAGGAGAGTGATCAGATGTTGCTCGATGCAGATGACTGACCAAGCTATTACCAAATAGATCCGAAAATCCATGTGCATAAAAAAACAATCCAATCGACACCACACCTTACCCAGCCCCTCCCATCCGACCATGTAAATTTTGACCCTCAAAAAGCTATACCTAACTACTGAGCAGATTCAAAAAATTCTTTAAAATCAGCAAGTGTGGCACAACAATTCCTTTTTGTTCATCTAATGACAGGAATGTATTAAAATCTCCCCCTATGAGCCAAGGAACACTGGTTTCAGCCGGAAATAGTTTCAAATAGGCCCATAAAAGAAGCCTATCCACTACCGTATGCCGAGCATAAACTACTGTAATCCAAAAATCCCATCCATTGGACAGCATTTCATGTGCAACGAAGTATTTTGTACTCCAGGACGAATGTCTAAAAGCTCAAAAAAAGAGTCACGTCAAAAGAACAAAATATTATCTTCACGGAAGAATGGGTGTGTGAAAAACAAAATTGCATGCAAAAATATTCCAATCGTGAAATCCGAATCTTGGGCTCAAGTAAAATTAATAAATGTAAACGATAATGATGAATAAGAGAAAGGATGCACGTGAGAGAGGTGTGAACACCTCGAACATTCCATAGTAGTGTCTTCATTGAGATATAGAAGAGGAGAAGTGAGTGTCCGAATGATGTATTGAGCCGCGCATAACAATGGAAGATGGAGGGGCCGCTGGCATTTCACCTTTCTTGCGGCGTGGGCGCCTTGTACAAATATGTAACAGATTATCCACCGTCTGTGCCACATCTGGGTGTTCCACATTCAAGGAGCCATCTTCAAAAGGTGGTGTATTAGCCAACACTTTAGCAACATCCAAGACTGTCGTACATAATTCTTGAGTGTCAACCGCATGGTCCTCATGGATCTCTAAATCTGAAGCATGTGATAATTTATGATCAATATCTTCCTCTATAGTAGCCATTATTGTTGCTGATGAACAATGCAATCGAGACAAGTCCTGCGAGTTGGATATCTCCTAGCGCTTGCGTTTTCCATCAGGTTTCCGCAAGATCAGAAACAAACAGTAATCAGTAGAGAATCAAAACGAATACGTCTTAAGAATTATTTGGAATAATTCATGTTTGTCATACCCCGCAACTTTTGGGTCCGACATTAAATAATTAGGAAGCAACTTAAAATGCAATTTTATTAATTGTATAGATTTATGAGGCATAATTAATAAAACATAGGTAGAAGAATAGTCAAAAAAAAGCTGAAATTGAGGAAATTAGGCCAAAATACCAAAACTACCCCTCCCCACTTAAATGCTGGGGGAAGTTACACAAATTAGTATAACTCCCCATTACAGCATTAGGCCATCGGTTACAAGGCCAAAAGAGAGGGGAAACTGCCCAGAGAGAAAAGAGAAGGAGAAAAGAGAAAGAAGAAGAAGAAGAGAAGAAGAAAAGGAAGAAAGAGCGGTCAATCTAGGTGCAACCTTTCTCGAAATCCTGCAGTACACTCATAAGACTAACTAGAAACAAAGGCAAGTAATCTTTCTATACGCTTTACGCAAATTTTGATATCTTAGGCCCTATGTTCGTACAAAGAGAAAACTTGGATGACACATTAGTAGTTTTGGTTTGTTTATGTTGAATTCTTTACTATATGTAATTGTTGTTGTTATTTGTGTAAAGTCATGTTCTTTGGGCCAAATTTCTGAGAATAGCTATGTGATGCTTTGTTGTTTGCCAAGCATGCCCATGAAA
>AP025075.1:3991719-4025817 GCA_036186865.1 Eustoma russellianum | reverse complement strand
TGTAATCTTGATGTGTTTATTGTCTTGTTATATGCTTGTGTTGGTTGTCCACACCTTAGATGTTTGAGAGGATCTGCAGGGAATTGAAGGATGAATGATGGCATGGTTATAGACTTGTTGTGTTGGAAAGGTTGAAGATATCTATTGAGAGATGTGAATGATAGAATGATAAGAGTGGATATTATTAGACATGTCTAAGAATCAATTCATGTTAGTTGTGTGTTAAGCATGATGAATTTAGATGGTAAGATGGATCTTGAGGTGTTTAACATGGAAGGGGTGAAGAAGAAAGGTGTTTGGTGGAAGTTACTGCAGAAAAACTGCAGTTCTGAACCGTCAGAACACTTCGAACACCTACATTAGGCGCTTCAAGTCACATTAGGTGCCTAATGTAGGCGTTCAATGTGTCCCAGAACATCCCCGTACACTTCGAAAACCTACATTAGGTGCTTCATGTAGGCGTTCGATGTATACGGCACATCCTTGAACACTTCGAACGCCTAGAATAGGCACCTCATGTCCCCTTTAGGCGCCTCATGTGGTGTTCTATGTATACTGGAAGTATTTTTGACCCTTTAGGCGCCCTATGTATGTTTAGTAACTCTATACACTGCTTTTGAACATAAAATGCAAGGGTATTTGAGGTGCAATTGAGGAATAGATGGTAAGTTTGACTAAGTAAGAACAAGCTTGAATCCGAAGTGAATTAGTGAGACGAACGGACTTGGAAAGATACGAACAGGGAGTGTTTGAGGTGCAAGACCGTATACTTGATATGTAAGATGTGTGTGAGATACCTCTATTATCTTCCATTGCTCATAAATTACAAGTGTTTTGAAAGTGTGCTTGAGTTGTAAACATTACGTGTGAATGAGCAAGGTTAAGTGTGAACTCGAGATGATTTTGTAATACGACAGGACATGAAATGGTACGAGCAGGATGTGATAGAGGTTCAGGACTTTGTACTTGATATGTAAAGTGTGTGTGCATGTTTACACGTTTGATATGATGTTACATGAGCATTCTGCATCATGACATGAACACTTTGCATTTCGACATGAGTTTCGGCTTGCGAAAAGAATATGCGTTTGAAAAGAAGATTAAAGTTTTCGAAAAGCAACTATGGATGCTGGTTGATCGCAGGGTATAAAAGTCACGTCTACGAAAGCAGGGTATAAAAGCGTGATCTGTGAATCAACGGCTGGGTATAAAGTATTTTGTGGGGCCGTGGTCCTATCAGCACGGAAAATAAAGTTATTTTGTTGGGCCGTGGACCTATTAGCACAGATATACGATATTTGTAATGGGGTCGTGGACCTATCAGCACGGATATATGATATATGTAATGGGGCCGTGGATCTTTCAGCACGGGGTTAAAGTTATATGTTATGGGGCCGTGGACCTTTCAGCACAGGGTATAAAGTTATATGTTATGGGGCCGTGGACCTTTCAGCACGGGGTATAAAGTTCTGTTTGATGTGGACTGATCACCCACAGGGTGTAAAGTTTTGCTACGCGAAGAATATGATAGAAAGTATTATGAAAAGTTTTGTGAAATGACACGCATGACATGTTTACGAAAGAAGACATATGCATGGGTGTTGTGTGTGGTTTTGAAGAAGTACATGCATCATGTTACACGAAGCATAAGATTTGACATGCAAGAAATGTTACTAGCATATGTTCTGTTTATGTAGTATGTTTGGCTCTACATGTGTTGGTTTCATTTTGTGTGTTAATTATGTGGCTTATATGGATTTGATGACTTGTTATAAAGATTTTATTTGCCAACCTGAGCACCTTATTTTGGGCATTGATTTATATATTGGTGACTCGTCATGTGTGATCCTGTAAGGTGTATAGACGGGTTACTTGTTGGCGATGTTTTCGCTAGGAACAATTACTCTATCTGCTTTTCAGGTGAGCCAAAGTACAAGATGATTTTTGTAGAAGATATCGGCGAGTGGGCTCATTGGGGTGATAGTCACTAAAATGGATAGGCTTACAGTTCTTATCCTTTAGTTGAGGGATTCATTGTTAAAACTTTGTATTAGAGGATACTTTAGACACTCTTCCTGACACGTTTTATTTCTGCTGTGGTTCATTTGGGAGATTATTGTTATTGAAGTTTTAATTCTACGTCGTTTTTGCTGATTTATCTTACGTCATGAATGACATGTGCTTGATCTGCTTTGACGCTTCGTAGTTCTCGTAGTAGGCTACGACGGGTGCACTGGTACCGATGTCTAGTATCGGGCCAGGGCGCTACAGGTGGTATCAGAGCCTAGGCTTCAGATCTATCTCGGAAACTTAGGTTCATGATCTTTTAGCAATTTAAGATATGATTTTCCCTTAAGTTTGATCCTTAGGTATAAGTGCTGATTATCTAGAGCCTAAGTATGATCTGGGTTGGGTGTGTGCGAGCGCGGATATCATTTAACTTTCTATAATAATTTTAATTTTGGACCCCACCGATCTCTTGGACACAATTCTGTGATGCCTTTCTGAAGTGTTACGTGCTCGAGATTGCAAGCTTAGGCAAGATAAGGGCGTTCGAAAGGCTAAAACAGAGTCAGATGATAGTGTCAGAGTATGTAGATCTTGTCCATGCTTTGGGTAAATTAGCTCCTGCGATTATGTCTGATAATCGCTTAAAGATGACAAAGTTCGAGCGAGGTTTGGACTCAAGAATTCAGTCAACAATTGTAAGCGCATGGATGAGAACCTACAAGGACAGGCTGAACACATGTTTTCACGTCGAGAGTGATTTCTGCAGAGTAGCAGCAAAAGAGGCCGGTGCAGGATACTCTGACAGAGGTAAGAGTCCAAGAGAGGAGATTAGAGTTAGTGGCATGCCCGGACGTTAGGTTAAGATTCAGAAGAGAGGACAGGTTGGGAAATTTTTAGAGACCCCCACCACATAACCCAGATTGCACAGCATGCGGTAGGAGTTTGCTGCATTGCAATAAGAGCCATGTCGGTGAATGTGGGAGATTGGCAGAAGTATGTTACTGATGCAGATAGGTGGATCATCCCATTAGAGATTGTCCAGAGATGAGGAAGAATGCTCTAGAAGAAGCGGCTCAGCAGCCGAGGACGAATACCCACGTCCAAGTCATGATTGACACAGATATTTAGGAAGCCACCGACGTGGTATAAGGTAGAATTTTAGTGAATAAGATATTTAAGAATATACATTTCGATAGCGGCGTGAACTACTCTTTCGTGGCAAAAAGATTCCTAAGCGCCTTTGTGGTTCACCATAATGGTTAGAGACTTCGTACCGTGCCCAAGCGGCTGAGATCAAATGGTGATTTCACACCAGCAGTACAAGGATTGTGGGTTAGAGTTCAGAGAGAAAATGTTATCTGCCATATTGGTTCCTATCCAGAAGTACGAATTCGTCGTCGTATTGAGACTGGACGGATTTTCCAAGAATCACAGCTGCATTGACTCGATTAAAACAAGTAACAGTTAAGAATTCTGAGATGGAAGATATAACCTTACAAGGGGATTGCTGTTGATTCGAAGAAAGTTGAAGTTATCACCGACTGGTCTAGACCCACAAATGACACCGAAGTGCAGAGTTTCTTAAGTCTAGCTACTTATTACAAGAAGTTTGTCGAAGGATTCTCAACAATGGCGATGCTACAATTGCCTTTACTCAAAAGGAAGTCCAAGTTTAAGTGAACGGCGGAATGCGAGAAAAGCTTCACGGAGCTTAAGAGGAGGTTAACTAAAGCTCCAGTATTGGCTCAACCTTCTGGTACTGATGGGTTTGTGATATATAGTGAGGCGTCGAAAAACGGTCTAATTACGTAAACTGTAGCATAAGTTATGATTTTCCACCCAAATCAAGTTTAGTATGATATTTCACTTGTAGGTTGTGCTTTGATGCAACACGAACAAGTTATCGCGTATGCCTCGAGACAGCTAAGCATGAGGTAGCGAAAGTGGTTGGAAACTACAAAAGGACTATGGCTTGACCATTAATTACCATCCTGGAAAAGTTAATAAAGTGGTCAATGTATTAAGCATAAAATCTAACTATGCGCGACAGTCACCACTTGAGAGAGAAATAGAAGAATTTAGCTTGGATTCGGTTGACTCTGTGGTTAATGTTTTTGCATCATTGACTGTCACCCGAGTTTGATGGATTGGGTGAAAGAAGCTCAAAAGAAGAATAAGACTGTGGGTGATATTGTTGGGAAACTGGGGTATAGTCGGGTTGATGGATTTCAGGTCAATCAGGACGAGAGCTTACGGTTTAGAAGAAAACTGTGGGTACCTAATTTAGATGAGCTAAGGAAAGAAAGTTGTAGGAGGCTCACAGTTCAAGGTTATCGATACATCCTGGTAGCACTAGAATGTACAGGGATCTTTTTCAATGTTATTGGTGGTGTATAATGAAGAGGCATATTGTGGAATTCATTGAGAGATGTTTGGTGTGTCAGCAAGTTGGGGATGAACATCAAGGACCTGGTGGATTATCGATGCGTCGGAGATTCCAGAGTAGTAATAGGAACATATCACAATGGACTTTATGGCTGGTTACCGAGAACAACAAGTGGATATAATGTGATTTTGGTGATTGTGGATTGGTTGACCAAGTCTGCGCATTTTCTACCCGTCTCGAGGGAAGCAACTCTCGATAAGTTGGTAAATTTGGATAAGGACAACATTGTCGGCCTGCACGGTGTTCCCATGAGCATAGTGTCTAACCGAGACCAACGGTTTACTTCCAAGCTATGGACAGTATTTTAGAGAGCCATGGGGACGGAATTAAGGTTAAGTACAGTGTATCATCTCCGAACCGATGGACAGTCTGAGTCTACTATCCAGACCCTAGAAGACATGCTAGGGGCTTGTGTCCTAGACTTCAAAGGAAGTTGGGACGGAATGGCTAAATTAATGGAGTTCTCGTATAATAGCAGTCACCACAAGGCAAGTGATGTGGCTCTTTTCGATGCGTTGTATAGAGGGAAGTGTAGGTCCCCAGTTTATTAGGATGAAGTCAGTGTGAGGACCCTCACAGGATCTGAACTACTCGAGAAGACATTGGAGAAGGTGAAGATTATTCGGGACAAACTTAAGACGGTCTAGGATTGTAATAAAAGTTGGACGGATCCCAAGAGATGGCCTTTGGAATTTAATATAGGTGGAAAGGTTTATTTGAGAGTATCACCCACGAAAGACATAATGAAGTTTGGAGTGAAAGACAAGCGAAGACCCGATTTATTGGTCCTTATGAGATACTTAACAAAGTGAGAGATTTGGCATTACCACTGATACCGGTGCAAGTCCACAACGTATTTCACGTATCATAGTTAAGAAAGTACATGACGAATCCAAGCCATGTGCTCGAGGCACGACCCTTGGAACTCAACAACGATGTTACTTACGAAGAGATACCCATGAAATCGTAGATCGAAGGGACCCAATGTTGAGGAAGCGGGTGATCCCTTATGTGAATGTCAAATGGAGCAAACACACGGAACGTGAGGCCACTTGGGAACTCGAAGAACAAATGCGAGAGAAGTATCCTCAACTCTGTAACTACGGTACGTAAGTTTCGAGGACGAAACTTTTTGTAAGGGGGTGTAATATCATACCCCGCAACTTTTGGGTCCGACATTAAATAATTAGGAAGCAATTTAAAATGCAATTTTATTAATTGTATAGATTTATGAGGCATAATTGAATAAAACAGTAGAAGAATAGTCAAAAAAATCTGAAATTGAGGAAATTAGGCCAAAATACCAAAACTACCCCTCCCCACTTAAATGCTGGGGGAAGTTACAAAAATTAGTATAACTCTCCATTACAGCATTAGGCCATCGGTTACAAGGCCAAAAGAGAGGGGAAAATGCCTAGAGAGAAAAGAGAAGGAGAAAAGAGAAAGAAGAAGAAGAGAAGAAGAAAAGGAAGAAAGAGCGGTCAATCTAGGTGCAACCTTTCTCGAAATCCTGCAGTACACTCGTAAGACTAACTAGAAACAAAGGCAAGTAATCTTTCTATACGCTTTACGCAGATTTTGATATCTTAGGCCCTATGTTCGTACAAAGATAAAACTTGGATCACACATTAGTAGTTTTGGTTTGTTTATGCTGAATGCTTTACTATATGTAATTGTTGTTGTTAGTTGTGTAAAGTCATGTTTTTTGGGCCAAATTTCTGAGAATAGCTATGTGATGCTTTGTTGTTTGCCAAGCATGCCCATGAAAGTGTAATCTTGATGTGTTTATTGTCTTGTTATATGCTTGTGTTGGTTGTCTAAACCTTAGATGTTTGAGAGGATCTGCAGGGAATTGAAGGATGAATGATGGCATCGTTATAGACTTGTTGTGTTGGAAATGTTGAAGATATCTATTGAGAGATGTGAATGATAGAAGAATAAGAGTGGATATTATTAGACATGTCTAAGAATCAATTCATGTTAGTTGTGTGTTAAGCATGATGAATTTAGATGGTAAGATGGATCTTGAGGTGTTTAACATGGAAGGGGTGAAGAAGAAAGGTGTTGGGTGGAAGTTACTGCAGAAAAACTATTGTTCTGAACCGTCAGAACACTTCGAACACCTACATTAGGCGCTTCAAGTCACATTAGGCGCCTAATGTAGGCGTTCAATGTGTCCCAGAAAATCCCTGTACACTTCGAAAACCTACATTAGGTGCTTCATATCACATTAGGCGCTTCATGTAGGCGTTCGATGTATACGGCACATCCCCGAACACTTCGAACGCCTAGAATAGGCGCCTCATGTCCCCTTTAGGCGCCTCATGTGGCGTTCTATGTATACTGGAAGTCTTTTTGACCCTTTAGGCGCCCTATGTATGTGTAGTAACTCTATACACTGCTTTTGAACATAAAATGCAAGGGTATTTGAGGTGCAATTGAGGAATAGATGGTAAGTTTGACTAAGTAAGAATAAGATTGAATCCCAAGTGAATTAGTGAGACGAACGGACTTGGAAAGACACGAACAGGGAGTGTTTGAGGTGCAAGACCGTATACTTGATATGTAAGATGTGTGTGAGATACCTCTATTCTCTTCCATTGCTCATAAATTACAAGTGTTTTGAAAGTGTGCTTGAGTTGTAAATATTAAGTGTGAATGAGCAAGGTTAAGTGTGAACTCGAGATGATTTTGTAATACGAAAGGACATGAAATGGTACGAGCAGGATGTGATAGAGGTTCAGGACTTTGTACTTGATATGTAAAGTGTGTGTGCATGTTCACACGTTTGATATGATGTTACATGAGCATTCTGCATCATGACATGAATACTTTGCATTTTGACATGAGTTTCGGTTTGCGAAAAGAATACGAGTTTGAAAAGAAGATTAAAGTTTTCGAAAAGCAACTATGGCTGCTGGTTGATCACAGGGTATAAAGTCACGTCTGCGAAAGAAGGGTATAAAAGCGAGATCTGTGAATCAACGGCAAGGTATAAAGTATTTTGTGGGGCCGTGGACTTATCAGCACGGAAAATAAAGTTATCTTGTGGGGCCGTGGACCTATTAGCACGGATATATGATATATGTAATGGGGTCGTGGACCTATCAGCACAGATATATGATATATGTAATGGGGCTGTGGACCTTTCAGCACGGGGTATAAAGTTATATGTTATGGGGCCGTGGACCTTTCAGCACGGGGTATAAAGTTCTGTTTGCTGTGGACTGGTCACCCACAGGGTATAAAGTTCTGCTACGCGAAGAATATGATAAGAAGTATTATGAAAATTTTTGTGAAATGACACGCATGACATGTTTACGAAAGAAGACATATGCATGGGTGTTGTGTGTGGTTTTGAAGAAGTGCATGCATCATGTTACACGAAGCATAAGATTTGACATGCAAGAAATGTTACTAGCATGTGTTATGTTTATGTAGTATGTTTGGCTCTACATGTGTTGGTTTCATTTTGTGTGTTAATTATGTGGCTTATACGGATTTGATGACTTGTTATAAAGATGTTATTTGCCAACCCGAGCACCTTATTTTGGGCATTGATTTATATACTAGTGACTCATCGTGTGTGATCCCGTAAGGTGTATAGACGGGTTACTTGTTGGCGATGTTTTCGCTAAGAAGAATTACTCTATCTGCTTTTCATGTGAGACAAAGTACAAGATGATTTTTGTAGAAGATATCGGCGAGTGGGCTCATTGGGGCGATAGTCACTAAAATGGACAGGCTTACAGTCCTTATCCTTTAGTTGAGGGATTCATTGTTAAAAATTTGTATTGGAGGATACTTTAGACACTCTTCCTGACACGTTTTATTTCCGCTGAGTTTCATTTGGGAGATTAGTGTTATTAAAGTTTTAATTCTACGTCGTTTCCGCTGATTTATCTTACGTCATGAATGACATGTGCTTGATCTGCTTTGACGCTTCTTAGTTCTCGTAGTAGGCTACGGCGAGTGCACTGGTCCCGATGTCTAGTATCGGGCCGGGGCGCTACAACGTCAGATTGACTTCTGTACAATTTGCTCTTGGAATAAAGAAGTGGCCGACCTGCCGAGCTCAGGATAGACTGGATAGGTCTGCTAAGTCAAGACAGTTCAGATACTGCAAATGAGTTTGCGTTCTGAACAGTCAGCCCACCTACCGACCTGAACAGAACAGCACTTCAGAACAGTGGTACTGTGCTATCAGCCCTCCAGCCGAGCTGAACTAAAGTCAGACTGATCAGACTGATCAGATCAGTCCAGTCAGCGCAATTGTATTTGCGTTCTGGGCTGGTCACCGATCTACCGACCTCGGCACTTTAGCACAACTACAAAAGTTGAGCTTTCAGCCGCTTCAGCAGAGCAGAGCTCAGCACGGCAGAGCTGCAGAACAACAAATGTCCTCAGCCAAACAACAGAGCTCAGCACAAAGCAGAGCTCAGCAAGACAACGATTTAGAAAAATGAATGCTCTAAGCACAATACCAGAGCTCAGCACAAAGCAGAGCTCATCTTGGCAATAACCTCAAAAGCTCAGCTGAGCAGAGATCCGAGGTGAGTCCAGGACTCTGTCCTTAAGACGTATTGCTCCGGTATTTTGTGCCCAACTGGATGGAATAATCGTCTCCCAGGATACAACGAAAGTCAGTTCAGACGAGCGGCGCTGTAGCGTATGAACTCTACGAACCTGTAAGATGCAGACCTACAGGACATTCATGATAGACTCAAGACTGAGCGAGTTGACGAGTTCCAACTATTAGATAACGAGAGTATTTGGTTTCAAGGTAGATTGTGTGTGGCCAATGATAAGGAGCTCAGGAGAGAAATAGTGAAGGAAGCACACGATTCGAGACTATCTATACACCCTAGAGCCACTAAGATGTCCTGAACTTCTCGGACTTGATGCAAAATGTAGAAAGAGAAGAGAGGAGAAGAGCACGTGTATGTAGAGGAGGAGAGGAGAATATTGGATTCTGAATGAGTGTGACCAGAGGGTTAACTTAGCTACTATTTATAGAGAAGAATTTGATTAGGGTGGTTAATTGATAGTTTAACCACAGCCGTCGGATCAGATTGTCACCGTTAGATCAGATAACAGACAATCTCTTTTCAAATTTGAATAACCGATTTTCGAAATTAAATTACGGTTACGTAACTGATTTTTCAAATTCGAATTACGGTTAAGTAACCGATTCTCAAATTTGAATTACGGTTAAGAAACCGACTTTTAAATTATTTTATCCCTACTTTGAGCATTAACTTCTCATTCACCCACTTCAATTTCTCCAACAGATTTTGCTTACAAACAGAACCAAGACGTGGAAGAAGAGGACCAGACAGAAAACCAAGTGCACACTGAAGAAGAAAATGATGAAGATCAGTCTTCTGGGTATAATTCGGTAACCAATCTGATGAGGCTGAAGGAAGTACAGACAATAAACTCATGGTCTCAACTGAGAAGGCAATCACAAATAGCAACAGGTGCGCAAACAAAAAGGAAGAATCTTCTGAACGTATTGAGACTAAGCAGGAGGTAGAAGAAAGGGACAACATAAGTAAATCAACGAAACACAGGCAGAAAGGAAAGAGGCAGAGCCCTGCTTCTAATTCAGAGAATTCGGGGAAGATGACGCTGTAGGAACCAGAGAAAGAGTTGAGCAAGGCTCCTAAGAAAGGTCCAGATATCAAAGGGAGCAAAGGGGGATATCATGATCTGACTGAAAAAGAGGAAACTGAAAGTAAAAAATCTATTAAAGAAAAGGAAATTAAACTATAGCAGAGGCAGGAAAAAGGTAGGGGCTCTAAGTCAAATAAATGATCCAACTAGCTTGTCGGAACGCATGAAGACTCGATTCCGCTTTAAGACAGCATGAAGGGTTCGTGATACAAGGCGATGCATCTAAGAACGCCCTAGGATGCGTACTGATGCAAGGTGGAAGAGTAGTCGTTTATGCATCGAGGCAACTGAAACCGTACGAGCAAAATTATCCGACCCATAACTTGGAGCTTGCCGCAGTAGTGTTTGCACTAAAGATATAGCGACACTATATATATGGAGAAAAGTGTGAAGTGTACACCGATCACAAGAGCCTCAAGTATTTATTCACTCAAAAATAACTTAGCATGAGGCAGAGGAGATGGTTAGATTTGATCAAGGACTATGATTTGACAATCAACTACCATCCTGGTAAGGCGAAAAGAGTGGCGGATGCACTCAGCAAAAAATCGAGCCACTCGAGACAGACTCTGTTAGAGAGAAATTGAAGAGTTTGATTTAGATATGGTGGATTCCACGGCAAATTTTTTTGTGGCACTAGTTATTACGCCTACTCTAGTGGATAGAATCAAGGAAGGTCAAAAGGAAGATGCAGACCTACGGGGCATTCATGACAGACTCAACACTGAGCGAGTTGAAGAGTTCCAAGTATTAGATAACGAGAGTATTTGGTTTCAAGGTAGATTTTGTGTGGCCAATGATGAGGAGCTCGGGAAAGAAATAGTGAAGGAAGCACACGATTCGAGACTGTCTATACACCCCAGAGCCACTAAGATGTTCAACGATTTGAAGAAGAATTATTGGTGGAGTGGCATGAAGCATGAGATCGATGAGTGTATTGCTGAATGTTTAGTATGTCAGCAAGTGAAGGCAGAACATCAAAGTCCTAAGGACTGATGCAGGCGTTGGAGATACCTGAGTTGAAATGGGAGTACATCACTATGGATTTTGTATCAGGACTCCCTAAGACAAGAAACGACAATAACATTATCTGGGTGATTATGGATCGATTGACTAAGTCCGCACATTTCCTACCAGTGTCAAGTGACACTATGATGGAGAAGTTAGTGACATTATATGTGGATAACATCGAGAGCTTGTATGGAGTACCAGTGAGTATCGTGTTAGACTGAGATCCTAGATTCACATCCCGATTTTGGAGTGCATATCACAAAGTCATGGGAACTAGTTGAGGATGAATACGACATTCCTTCCCAAGATAAATGGACAATCAGAAAGGACTATCCAGACTCTAGAGGATATGTTGAGAGCTTGCGCGCTAGATTTCAAAGAAAATCGGGATAATATGGTGAAGCTGATAGAGTTTTCATATAATAACAGTCTCCAAAGCGCGACTGGCATGGCATTGTTTGAAGCATTGTATGACAGAAAGTGTAGATCCCCTCTGTATCAGGATGAAGTTGGGGAAATTAAGTATCACTAGACCAGATCTAGTTGAGCAGACGTTCGAAAAGGTAAGGATTATTCGAGAAAGGCTCAAGGTAGGTCAGGGTTAAGTAAAATTTGGATGGATTCTAAGAGATGACCTCTACAATTCACAGTGGGTGAGAAAATTTATCTTAAGGTTTCCCCAACCAAAAACTCATGAGATTCAGAGAAAAGGATAAGCTAAGCCTCGATATAGTAGACCGTATATAGTACTCGAGAGGATTCGAACATTGGCGTATCGTATAGCGCTACCTCTAGCGTTAACGCAAGTACACAACATCTTTCATGTGTCACAGCCACGACAATATGTTCCCGACCCAAGCCACGTATTAGAAGCTCAACCACTGAAAGTGAGAAGCGATGCAACATATGAAGATTTACCGACGCATCATGGACTAAAAGGATCAACTGTTGAGGAGGAGAGTGATCTCATATGTAAAAGTTCAGTAGAGTAATCATACGGAGCGGGAAGTAACATGAGAACTAGAAGAAAAGGTGTATATACTCTTTGACTAAGGTACGGAAGTGTTGAGGATAAAACTTTTTCTAAGAGGGGAGGAATGTTACACTGGTATTTTGAAAAGGAAAATAAAGAGAAAATAATAAAAAGAAGTTATAAATTTGAAACTATAGTTAATAGTTATCTAACATCATCATCATCATCATCATCCGGACCCAGTATATCCCAACGACAGCAAAAGCTAGGGAGGGTAAGTGGTAGGCCGACAATACCTCGATAGAATTAAACTCTTTTGGATTGAGCATAAATGTATATTCCTATATCCCTTAGGAAACTTAATTGTCTATATAATACACACAAAACTCCTAACCCTGCCCTATTCTCTACAACTGCCGGTCACCTTCACCCAACGAGCACACAAATGGCCGATCCATTCTACAAGAAGAAGAGGAAGATATTTCTTCCAACCAAACCCTAAGTTGATTAATTTAGTGTGGTAGATACACGTAAAGTAAGCACCCTATCTGTATTTGTTATGAATTTGCGAACCACATAATTATATTTGTATAAACGTGAGGATCATGCATATGTATATGTGATTGCATACATGGGTGTATAGATATATATATATATGGCAGTGTGTATGTATATGTGTATAGATCTCACATTTTGTATTGTATGGTATAAAAGCCAAAAATTCATATTTGTGTATTGTATATATACATGTCGAAATATGTATATATGTATAAGATTGGTGTATAATTTTCATACGTGTATGGATTATAACCTATGATGTATGTATGATTATGTGTGGGATAAATTATGTGAAATTGTATAGATTTGGATGAATTTGATGATGGAATAAGTTGAGATTTTGCATGACTTGAGGATGGAATAATGCTAGAAATTTTTTAAAATGAATTTTGGTGGAAAGACGGCGGTACGTGGGCCATATGCGTCAGCAAAGTGTCGATCCATGGGCAGCGCATGAGGCATATGTTTGAGTGAAGTGTGTTAGGTGTGAATTGTACATGCTATTTATGGTATTTGGTGTGTAAAAATATGTGTGCTGTGTGTTTTAGATGGAGGTCAAGGGATAGAAAGTGAGGTGAGTGAAATTAGGGTTTTAGAGAGAAAGGGGAGGGGTTGGCCGAGGGAGTGGAGTGAGGGAACCAGTTCTGGTGGGGCAGTGAAGGGGTCCGAGGGAGTGGGGTTGTGGGGAGGGGCGAGTTGGATAGTGGGTTGGGGGGTAACGTGGGTTGAGGGAGAAAAGGGAGATAGGATCAACGGCAAGGCCGTCGATTGGGCTCCGGCCTGAGGTCGACAGGGCCGCGGCCTTGAGACCGGCAGGGCTGAGGCAGGGCTACAGCTGGACACGAGCTGAGCCGTGGGCCAGTCAAGGAAAAGGGAAGGGAAATAGGAAAAAGGGTAAATTTGGACCGTAGATTTTGAGTTAAGTCACGGTATGAATTTGGAAACTAAGAATTAGATTTGTAGGCTAAGAAATGGATTTTTGAGATTGAGGGATGTACATGTATCTTTTTTTTAACCAAAGAAATCAGTTTTATTAGTATAACCCTCACATGTGGCGGAGGAATACCATATTACATTTCACAGGAGTCCAATCATCATATGCAAAATGTGAGTATAACGCCGTTAGAATATGCAATCTCCAATCATATATGATATGTCGCATTAAAACCTTGCCAACTAAAACCACCCTAGTGGATAAAACCTTGGCGAAGGAAAAAAGCGTGCATATTTATATGAGGAGATTCTGAGTGAAACATATATGTACAACAAGAAAAGCGATGTAAGTTATAGTTCCAGCCGCTGAATGTAGTATAAGTTGGATTGAAAATGTGCCTCCCAAGATTGTTTATGCGGTCTTTACTTAACATTGATCTCAAGTGTAGCTGACACCATTGATAATATGTTCTCCTCTAGCAAGTTCCAGGCGAACACATGCAAATGACAAAAATCATGATAAGTGGCAGAGTATATAATATGGTAGCAAGGAAAAATCTGTGGGGTGAAAGTGTACTACCCGTGGTGTCTGTATGCATAGATACAAACAACCATCCAACAAGATATGCATAGAATAATATGATAAGTGAGCATACCCGGTTTGCCCATATCAAACATAGATATGGGCAACAAAAAAAGACGCAAACCATGAAATATTTATCATCCATGTCACAGATTTGGAACTAGATCAGTCTTCACTATATCACGAACTAAAGGTGGAAGATCTTGAAGTTTGGCAAATTGGGTAAGAGTCTGATGAGTCTGACCATGTTGACCTAAGTAATGCGCAGCCTTATTAATCTCTCGCGATATATATTCCAAAGTGAACGACTCTGAATCTATAAGATCATGCGGTATATGTGCCAAAGTAGTCTTATGTCTTTGAACATGTGCCAATACACTCTGCGCATCCACCTCAACATCCATATGATAACCAAAGCGAACAAAGTACAACACTGCCAACACTGTAGCCTGTAGTTCAGCCTTATCCGGAGATGAAACGGGCGAGGGGAAAGAAATAGCTCTGGTAAACTCACCATTGCTATCTCTCAAGATAGCACCTGCCGCTACTATAAATCTCCCATGTGCAGCATCTACATTTAGTTTACGCCTACCAGAAGGTGGAAGCATCCAACGGACAATTTTACATCTTGGGGATGGCAAAACTAGAATTAGTCCTAGCTGAACCAAATAAGCTTCCGGCTTGATGTATTTCTTTCCTTTGTGATTCAGCGTCCATTCGTATGTCGACCTTCTAACTTGTTCAACCACCAATCTGCAAGACCAATGTCCATCTCCAAAGACGATAGATGTGTAAGATTTTCATACTTCCCACATTATAAAACCTGGTATTATAATGCGAAGCTGGCCCTTCAACGACTTTCCTTGTGTGGATATCCGCCATTGCAATAAAAAAGAATGGATGCGTAGTGAGCCTCCCACAGGACCATCAAGACAGGAAGCATAATACCTCCATATAGGCAATGTCTCTGAGCATGTTAGGAATATATGATCACTTGTAATTGTGTCCATCAAACAGAAAGGACATCGAGTTGGGTACACCACTACAAATATTCCCAAGTTCTTGGGAATGGGTAATGCACCGTGATAAAACCTCCATAGAAAGAGTCTCTGCTTTAGATACACCAGCTTGTGCTAAATAAATTGATGGGAGAAAAGACGAATGCCCGCAGTCCTCAACTGAGAATAGGCAACCTTTAAGCTAAAATCTTCATTTGGCATACCTGTCCATTCAAAGGAATTGGCACCTGTACTCGTATGTGAAACACATATAGAATGTATACGGCATATTCTCTTCTAAATCGGAGAATCTGTGATTCTTTGTGAAAAATCATTTCGTCCCCTATATTTAGTGTGTAAAAAGGTGCGCATGAAAGAGGTTTGCGTTTGATATCTCCACCATAACCGACATGAATGTACCATTTGCAAGTCATCCAATCGCCTAAGGCCCAAGCCACCTTCATCTGAAGGACGAAAGAGTTTAGCCATAGAGATCCATGCATGTCGTTGTGTGCCATCAGTGGCACCCCAAAAGAATTTGGTCATCATACGATGTAAGATATTGATGGTGCTAGAAGAAAGTAACGAATCCGCAAGAATATGTAGTGGGATGGCAGCAAAAACATGTTTAATCAAAGTTAATCTTCCTGCATGGCTCAAGAATTTATTCTGCCACATGTTTAACTTTGCCTAAAAAGTAGAAATGAGTTGTAGATAATGGTTAGTACGTGTCTTTCCTTTGAAAAGAGATATCCCCAAATACTTAATTTGGAAGGAGACAACTTGCATCTGAATTGCACTTTCCATTCTTCAAATTTGCGCTATATGAAGATATAATGGAGCTCCAAATTGGCTCTTTTGATAATTAACAGCCTGTCCTGTAGCATGCTGGTATAGCTATAGAAACTCACGAAAACGTTGAAGATTGCATAAACTACCATTAATAAAGATCAACAAATCGTCTGTGAAAGCAAGATGAGATAAGCATGGACGGGCTTTGCCTACATTATAAGGCTGAATAGCTCCTTACGATATCAAATGATTTAAACCCCTTGAAAAAACTTCCGAGGCTAGAATAAATAAGAGGGGTGACAATGGGTCCCCTTATTTGATCTCACGTGATGGCTAAAAGAAACCAGAGGGAACGCCATTTATGAGGATAGAAATGTACGTCCCTTGCAGATGATTGAAAAAAAGGTGATCAACTGCGAAGAAAATCCAAATTGTTGAAGGAGTTTTGTTAAAAAGTGCCAATTAACTCTGTCAAATGCCTTCATCATATATAGTTTGATCATAACGTTTGATCCGCGCACTTTTTTGTCTAATAGATGAACCATCTCCTTTGCCAGCAGTATATGTTTCGAGATATCCCGCCCCTTTAGAAATCCTGCTTGCTCTTCTAATATCACCTTGTGCAATATTGGCTGCAATCTTGTTGCCAGGATTCTTGTTGCTACTTTAGAAACAAAATTTGCCAAGCTAATTGGACAAAAATCCGAAAACTTACGAGGTGCGAGTTTTTTTGGAATTAGAGTTAACAAGGTGCTGCCCATTGCCCGCAGCAGTGATAGTCCTAGAAAAAATTCTTGCATGGCTTTTACTACATCGTCTTTTATAGAATGCCAATATTAACAAAAAAAACTGACCATTATAGCCATCGGGCCCTGGAGCACTTTTTGGATCTAACGACCATATTGCATTCTTTACCTCTGATAGTTGCGTCTATGCAATCAGCATTTCATTATCCTCCGAAGTGACCAAGGTAGGGATCACATTCAAGAGCAAGTCCTCATCTTGAATGTGTTCTGCTGTAAATAGTTGTGTGTAGTAGGAAATTGCTTGTTGCTGTATGGAAGTTGCAGTATCACACAATGTTCCATCTTCTATGTATATCGAAGTGATGGTCTACCTATGATGCCTATCTTTTACTATGCTGTGAAAATAGGAGGTGTTTATGTCCCCGCATTCATCCACTTTAGCCTAGCACGTTGTTCCCAGAACAATAACTCTCGTCTTGCCACAATCTTGTACTGTGCATGGGCTTGCTGATAATCTTGGCGAGTCATTGAAGTAGGATGCTGGTCATATATTCTCTCTAGTCGAATTGCTTCTTGTTCTTCTTTTTGCAATTTATCAAAAATATTACCAAAAACTGATGTATTCTATGTGTGGAGGTCTCTTTTTAAGGATTGCAGATTATCTTACAACCCCCTCATTCCTCCTCGTGTGGAGTATGATTCCCATGTTGCTTGCACAAAAGGTAGAAAATCAGGGTGATCAAGCCAAACATTCTGGAAACAAAATGATCTTGGACCCTGCTGTTGCTGCTGTACACATCTCAACAGTAAAGAGGCATGATCAGACGTGAGACATGGCAGATGTCGTACTCGCAGAGATTGAAAGCGATTGTTGAATGATTCAGAACACAAAAAACGATCCAGTCTTCTTCTAATCACACCTAATCCTCGCCCATTTGACCATGTATACATAGGCTCATCAAATGGTAGATCAATGAGAGAACAATATGCGACACAATCATTAAATTCCTCCAGAGAAGAAATTACCGGAGTTGATAAACCAATATGCTCATCAACTGAGCAAAAAGTATTAAACTTTCCCCCTATTAACCAAGGATCCAAATGTGCATCATGATGATGCTGAAGAGCTGTCCATAAACGCCTCCAATCCGTGATTGTGTGCAATCCATATACTGGGGTGAACCGAGCTGTGAGATCCGATTCAATCAGATGAAATCGATAGAAAGAGCATTGTTCCTCATGAGTTGACTCTAGTAGCCGAAGTGATGAAGCTTTCCAGAACACCCAGATCTTCCCTTCACATATTGCTTCTGCATTAGAGTAAGACAATTTTAGTCTAAATCGTCCTAATTGTGTGACTGGCTTCTTTGGTTCAATAATTGCCAGCAAATGTATCTTATAGGACTTAAGTAATCTCTTCAATCTTACTAACGAGGTGGACAAGCCACCTACATTCCATACTAAGCAAGAAATTGAAAAGGGGGTTCTGAAGCGAAGGGAAAAAGAATAAGAAAAAGAAAAGGAAAAAAGGAGGAAGGAAAGTAAAGGAAGATTCTGAATGTGATTTCTGTGCATTCATGCATCACGACATTGCATATATGATATGTTCTGTTCTGTTCCGTTCTGTCCTGTTAGGATATGCGAGACATAAGTCGCATATCTGATCTGTTTCGTTCCGTTCCGGTCCGTTCTGTTAGGACCTAGGGTCATGCATTGCACGATTAGATGAATGTTTCTGAGAATGTAGGGTTATCATGCATCACGTATGTGGCATTGCATTTCACGCTCATTTCGTAGGATTATGTGTTTTGATTGTTTTAAGAAGTTATGACCGTTATACGTATTTATGAAAACATAGACAGTCTATTTTTGTATTAACGTACTTATATGTATTTCACTACTGTCCTAGCATGTATGATCTCACAGGGCCGATGCAGGCAGGGTACCTACTGAGTGACGTTTTTTTCGCTCACTCCGTTCGTTTTGTTTTCTTGCAGACGATTCAGGGTATGATTACATATGGGTTGGGGAAGATTCAGAGTAGGCTCAGTGGGACGCGTAGAGACTATTTGGAGATTGAGGATCAAGAATTGAGGGAATTTATTTTATTTATTATTTCATTTGAGGACATAGCTTAGGGATTTCTTAATTGTTACTTTACGATGTCGTATAAGGGATTGTGACTTGATTTTGACTATATATGATTTTGGGGATTTTACTTTCGATTTAGGGTTTTGAATTGATACTCTATCGTTTTGATAAGTGCATGGATTCGTACAGACGCCTTGTATATCCCTTAGTGGAATACGGCAGGCGTATCGGTTCTGACCCTAGTGTTCGGGACGGGGCGCTACAGGTGGTATCAGAGCCGAGGCTCTAGATCTACTGCGGAAAACGTAGAATTAAGAAATGATCTTAGACATAAGACATGACTATAGACTTAAGTTTCGATCGTAGATGTAAGTTGATCTTAGACTAAGTTTGATTCTAGACATAAGCTGTGATATGAGAATATGTTTGATTCTAGACATAAGCTCTGATCTGAGACTAAGTTTGATTCTAGACGTAAGCTATGATCCAAGACTAAGTTTGATCTTAGAATAGGTTTGATTTAAACTAAGTGATGATCGGACTGGGGGCACGGTTGGTTATTATTTTTGTTTTTATTTGTTTGTATTTGACTGTTTTCTGTATCTTAAATTTATATATTTCCTAAAATGACCTTGACAAAAAAAACTGAAATTTTCTTGTCGTAGCAAATACGTCGTCGAGAAGAGAACGGTAGAAACGGCAATGGGAACCACTCTGAGAATGTGGCCGCACCACAGGTTGTGCTTCCCCATGCCCTGACCTACGCGCTACGGGTCATGGCCCAAGCTGTGGCGCAACAACATGAGCAGCCATAGGCTCCACCACCACCGCACTCGGACTTGAGATTCTTCTATAAGTGGATGCAGAGGAGTGGCGGTGCAGCACAACTGACATCGCCGATTACTTGGATCTAATTTCAGAATGAGTTCAAGATGTATTACGTGCCGATAGTACGATCTTCAGAGCATGGCTCTAGATCCACAGCAGAAATGTAGAATTAGGCCATGATATTAGAAAATAAGTTACGATTTTACCTCTAAGTCACAATCTTAGACATAAGTGACAATTTGAATATAAGTGATGATCATGAACATATGTACTGATCTCAGTTATAAGCGATGATCCTGAGCATAAGTCATGATCTTAGACATAAGTAACGACATCGATTACGAGTTGACTTTAGACATAAGTACTGATTTAATAATAAGTGTTGATTAAATACTAATTATGATTTGGAAATAAGACGTGGTCTTAGACTTAAGAAATGATGATGTTAAGAACGATCCTAGAAATATATGATCTTAAACTTAAGAAGTTGATCGGTTTTGAAACACATATACCTAGGATATCTCATACGATTCTCCCTTATCTAAGGTTGATCATAACTCTCTAAGCCGTGATTTTTGTAACCCTAGTTGAATACTATACAATTGATTTGAATGAATTACAATGTTAACCAGAATACCTTACTACAAATGTTGGGTAACATATTAATGGGTCAGGCGGTAACTCGGCTGCCTTATCATAACTGCAACACGGTACTCGGTACCATTAGGGTAAAGTAAAGCGGATCCATATCCCTACTTGGACGGTAACATCAGAGCAGGCTTAGGTCGAAGTTGAGACCATAGCTAATAAGAAATGAATTATAGTAGTATAATAAATACGAATAGATGATTTATAGTAGAATGATAGAAACCAAATAGCGATTAGCGTTATAATCAGTAGAGTTTAGTTAAGGATATTGTAGAAAAAAGAATGTATAGTCTAGGGTTAAGATGTTGAATGTAGGGTAATCAAAATAGGTTGACGATATTAGTCTTATTAGAGGTATTGAACAATAGCAACATACGAGAATCGACTATAGTATGTGCCTTGGAATACTATATTATTACAAAATTGTGGGTTGAGTGTTGACATCGGAATATTTGGTTTGAATCTAGTAGGCTTTAATTGAAATAGATTAAGCATGAACCAGTAGTGGTTGCTTGTTCTGGTGAGATTTAACTAGGATAATTAGCGGTTCGAGTAATTAAGTAGAGAAATGAAGTGGACCAGTATGGCGCGCGGAAGCATGGTGAATTAGAACACCTTAAGTCGATAAATATTTAGTGTGCCATGCTAGGATTGGACAATTTAAGATAGGGATTTTATCATAGTAGGCGAATGTTAGACTTATAAGAAACGATACATAGGCAGATTGTTCTTTTGAAAATGAGGATGAATTATAGAAATTATACGAAATATTGGACTATTATTTCTCTAGCAGATAAATATTTTATATAAATACGTACACTGAGTTATACCAATACTTTACAGGGACTTCAAAAGACATTTTATTTTCAAAAATGTCTTATTAAATCTCATTTCTTTATATAGTCTACTAAACTTTAAATGGCTAATTTTTCTTCCGTACTTGTAAATCACCATAAAAAAATTTTCAATTCTTTTGACGACTTTGAAAGGGGAAAAACTTTTAAAATACTGATTTTTTTGTAAAAACGATGTGTTTATATATATTTCTTACCGAATATTTCAAATTTCTGTTTTGTTACATTC
This sequence comes from Eustoma russellianum, assembly GCA_036186865.1. Lineage (NCBI taxonomy): Eukaryota > Viridiplantae > Streptophyta > Magnoliopsida > Gentianales > Gentianaceae > Eustoma > Eustoma russellianum. The sequence continues at coordinate 4,004,441 of AP025075.1, read as the reverse complement.
TGTTTTGGTCAAAATTAATTTAATTTGACGACTATCAATATCACAAGCAGTTTAACCGTTTAAATGTTTTCGAAATTATTTAACCGCTTGCGATGAACTTACTTAACTTTGGTGAAGGCAAATGAAAAAAAAGTAGCTTTCAAAATATATACTTGTTTTTGAAAGCGGAAGGTACCGTATTCAAATCGTTTAATAAAACCTACATTATTAAGTTTCAACTGTTTGATGCAATTTTACCAAAATGCCTTGCGAAAAAGTTATGTCATCGTTTTTAATGGTCATTTGAGATATCGGGTTGCGAAAACAAATCTATGATACTTTGGGTTTTGTGTTTACGAAAATTAGAGGGTTTAGTATTTTCAATAGTTGAAGTTATGTTTAAAATTATAGCTATGCTTTTCTTTTAACTTGAAGAAAAATATGTCCATACATATATTTCATATACTAGGCTGCTGACGATATCTCTGAGAAATTAAGAGCATGATCATAGAGCTAGTTCGTAAGTATATAAGAACTGATTTTGAAGATTTGGTTGTGTTAAGGAAAGGTAACGGTTACCATATTGACATGCACAAAGGATGTTAGTATGGTTAATTATCTAAGGGATGGATCATATGTGATAAATTTAAGAATCCGATATTGTAGATTGCAATAAGTTGAATGATACACGTCAAGTGGTATAAAGGAAAGTTTGTAAGCGCTAACTACAGAGAATTAAGCAAGGATTGAACCATATAAAGACTAAACCATCTTGTGAGATGCTAGTGATGACTAAATTAAATCGTACTAGAGTACAACGTATTCCGAAAAATACATACAGCTTCAGGAATGAGTCTTGTGAACAAGGCGTTAAGTTAAAGATTGTACTACACTAAGAATTGATTTTAGAGTGTTGCTCATGATAGCAAATATAAGTACGATATAGACTGATGATTAAGTTATAAAGCTAGTATCATACAATACCAGGTTGATTCGAGAACTATAGGAAGAATAGGTTACGATCCATTAGGCGGAGGACAAAAGATTTGAAGATTACATTGTATATATACACACTGAATGATTTGAGGACTTAGTCTGGTATCGACGAAGTGAAATAGGTAACATATCGGAACACACAAGGGATACTAGGTTTTGTTCATGATCTAAGTAAACAAGTTATGTAGGACTATACTAAGTTACCGATTACGTAACACACAAGTTTCGAGGACGAAACTTTTTGTAAGGAGGGGAGAATGTTATATCCCAATTTTTTTAAAAGGGGCAAAAAGGTCAATTGGGCCTGATTAATTAGAAAACCTAATTTGATTAGGAAAATTTTCCCTAAACCCTAATCAAATATCTATTTAAACCATGCTTAGGCTTCTCCCTAACCTCACTAAAACGTACGCCGTATAGAGAAGGAAGCAGCGACACTTTCTTGCTTCCAAACAGCGCCGCGTCTCTTAGGAGAAATATCACCACTCGATCACACTCTTCAATGCGTATCAAATACCAGGTAGGTGCCCCCTTAACATCTGTTGAATGAAACAAACAAAAGTCTTTAATTTCTCTATGAAACAAGATCGTGCATTAGTATTTGTGGTTGTATAGATGCTTGATTATTAAATTATATGTATATGTGATGAATTGTATGTCCGTATATATGATCGTATATGTATATATATGTATGATGCTATTTTCGTAGAAAACTCGAAAAAGATTTGATTTTTGATGTGCGTGTGAATACCGGAATCGTAGGAAGAAGCGTTTGTACCGGCGGCGCATGGCCGGTGGTGGTGGGCTATGACCACGTGCTACCGGACGGAGGTCGCGAGAAGAAGTGTTTGTGCCGGCGGCGCGTGGCCGGTTGTGGTGGGCTATGACCACGTGCTGCCGGATGGAGGAATAAGGATGAGGGGGTGGCGGCTGGAGGGGTGGTGCGCTGGGGGTGTGTGGTGCGCTGGAAGTGGGTGGTACGCTGGGGGGTGGGAATCTGGTGTGAGGGAGTGGGGGCGGCTGAGAGTGGGGAGGGGGGCTGAGGGAGAAGGTCGGCTGGGGAAGTCATGGAAATCGCATGAAAAGAGGAAGGGTCAGAGGAATCGCAAAGTCGCGGGAACTGCAAGTCGCAGGAACTGAAGGAAGGGGGCAAGTGAGTAAAAGGAAAAAGTGGAATTTAGAGAATCTGAGGCGTAAAAGCAAAGGAAAAAGAAAGAAAATGGAAAAGAAAAGGAAAAGAACAAGGATAATAAAAGAAAAAGAAATTGAAAAGGGGGTTCTGAAGCGAAGGGAAAAAGAATAAGAAAAGAAAAGGAAAAAAGGAGGACGGAAAGTAAAGGAAGATTCTGAATGTGATTTCTGTGCATTCATGCATCACGATATTGCATATATGATATGTTCTGTTCTGTTCCGTTCTGTTCTGTTAGGATATGCGAGACATAAGTCGCATATCTGATCTGTTCCGTTCCGTTCCGTTCCGTTCTGTTAGGACCCGGGGTCATGCATTACACGATTAGATGAATGTTTACGAGAATGTAGGGTTATCATGCATCACGTATGTGGCATTGCATTTCACGCTCATTTCGCACGATTATGTGTTTTGATTGTTTTAAGAAGTTATGACCGTTATACGTATTTGTGAAAACATGGACAGTCTATTTTCGTATTAACGTACTTATATGTATTTCACTACTGTCCTAGCATGTATGATCTCACAGGGCCGATGCAGGCAGGGTACCTACTAAGTGACGTTTTTGTCGCTCACACCGTTCGTTTTTGTTTTCTTGCAGACGATTCAGGTATGATTACATATGGGTTGGAGAAGATTCAGAGTAGGCTCAGTGGGACTCGTAGAGACTATTTGGAGATTGAGGATCAAGAATTGAGGGAGTTTATTTTATTTATTATTTCATTTGAGGACATAGTTTAGGGATTTCTTAATTGTTACTTTACGATGTCGTATAAGGGATTGTGACTTGATTTTTCCTATATATGATTTTGGGGATTTTACTTTCGATTTAGGGTTTTGAATTGATTTATTTCGCTTTCGCAATCGAATACTTTGTCATTTTGATAAGTGCATGGATTCGTACAGACGCCTTGTATATCCCTTAGTGGAATACGGCGGGCGTATCGGTTCTGACCCTAGGGTTCGGGACGGGGCGCTACACATCGTTTTCTAAACACGCCGAAGCCTCTGATTCATTGCTAGGTCCTTCATTCCCAATGTCTACTTGCTGAGAAATCATAGGGGGAAAGTTTGTGTCTAAAGCATTTTGATTCTCTGGAAGAAGAGTATCTTCAGTTTGTATGAGTGTATTTGATGTAATCCTCTGATCCTTCTGCAGCGATTGGGTGGTAGATTTTTTTGACGTTCATCGTTTAGCTAATGCAGTATTAAGCTTAGGCAATGGATCCTCTAGAACCTCTGAAGCCTTGTTAGTTGCTAGCGATGGACAAGTCTTTTGCTCATGTCCTAATGTTCTGCAAACAACACAAAAGAGAGAAACGTTCTCATATTCAACTGTAGGATAATATTCATTGTCTCCTCCCTGGATATGCAGTTTAGGTGGAAAAGGCTTTGAAATATCCAACTCCAGACAGAGTCTTACTACGGATGGCCTCAAACCTTGTGATGTAGCAGAATCCATCTTTAAAGAATAGCCAATCATGTGCGCAATGTCCCACAATACAGATTTGTTGTGTAGATACAAAGGCAAACCTCGAATAGAGACACATATAGGAACAATAGGTTTATCAACATGTGGATCAAAGTCGGGTGTCCACTTAGTTTCTCTCATCAAATACCCACTCAACGTCCATGGACGTCGTAAAAAACAGCGTTGATAATCCTCCACGTTTGAGAAGGTTATTAAAACATATTTCTCATCTAATAATCCTAACTTGCGGGTTTTCTTTAAAGCCAATGCGTTCCATGCAATTTGCTAACTGTTTCTTGTTCGGACGACCGTGCCATAAAGAGCCTATAAGTGTATGCTGATAAGGAATTGAATACCTAGATACCACTTCTGCAGTGAATTTCATAGAGGCCAGTCCCTTAAATCGCTGAACTGGTCTCATAGAGGAGGAAGGCGGCTCAAGATTTTTTGATAAAGCCTGAAGAAAAGATTTTTTTCCTGCATGATCCGGCGGCGGATCATGCACTTTCATGTTGTGAATAAGAGGAAAAGATTAGAACTTGCAGGGTAACGATCGAGTGCAATCTAAAAACGAGAGTGATCGCAGCCAAAATCAACAGCGAGAATAGAATTCATCATCGCAGTCGAAAATCTCCAGATCCACTGGCAACCATCTTTTTTTTCCCAATAGGGATGTACATGTATCTATATACATGTATATACTCATGTATGGGCATGCGCATATATATATGTATAGATACACGAGAGTTAGGAGTCATTTAATATTTGGAAATAATTGGTGATTTGATATTTGGAAATATTTGGTGATTGGATATTTGGAAATATTTAATGATTGGATATTTTGAAATATTTAATGATTGGATATTTGGAATTGTTTTGGAAAATTTGGTACATTGGAAATTATTTTGAAAATCGTCCATTGCATTTTGCGAAATTCACCTTCACAAGGGAAATATATCGTTAAGCTAGATTGATCCCTAATAAATAGGGCGTCTGAGTATATTGGCTATTTCGACAGAGCACTCGGACATATTGACCGCCAATTAGGGCGCCCTGGCATGTACGCTATTTCGATAGAGCACCTGGACATATTGACTCTTGGGGTGATTAATTGGTAAGTCTTACGGTATAAGTCACTTGTAAGGAAAGGGCTATAGCCATTGCATTGAAATTGGATTTGGATTCAGGATTGTACTGATTTGGAATCGGATTTGGATTTGAAAACTTTGGTTTTAGAGACAAATTTGGTTTTGGACTTTCCATTCATCGGTCTTGAGAACATTGCATACTTTGACTTTGACTGCATTTGATTGGATAATGAGTGGATGATCAATATTGTTGACTATTCATGGTTGATTGACTATAAGTGTATTATCGTAATTTATTTGCGAATGAGAAACTCAATATTTTCCTAATTTGTTTACTTACGTATTTCACTTGTTTCTTCGTGTATGATTCCATAGTGGGTACAGACTTTTGGACCGGTATAGCACCACTAGAAGGGAGAGTTGAATAGTGAGTACGGAAAAAATTAGTTTATAAAAATTTTAGTGACGAATTACTCACTTCTGAAAACAGATTCTGTTTTCAAACTCTGTTTTTAATTGACTAGATGATTGAGTTATAGACATCCAAAAATAATGAAACTTGGTGACAATGTACTGTCAGATGTTATAAATGTGTCATAAAAATTTCAGATTGAAACTCGAAGTTTAAGGCTCTGAAACAATGTCTCTGACCTAACTATGTCAATCCTGCCAGAAACTGTTCCTTATAATGAAAATTGTATTCCTAATAGAACTCAAAATGGTCTGAAACATTTATTAGATGTTCCTTAGGATGTCTAGTTTGCTCAGTTGAAACAGTTTTAAAAATTCCTTTGGTAAGTATATCAACCACGTTGATGTTCTCAACCTTTGCCAATCTAAAAAACAGATTTGCACTAGTCTCAAAACTCCGACTGTTTGGATGACTTATACTTATCCAAATGCAATGAAACTTGTTGCAAAATGAAACTTAAGACCCGTGGCTATGCTTCTGAAAAGTTCTTTGATTTTTAAAAATCTTTTGCTTTTTTTACCGTGGCTATGAAAATGATGTAAAAACTGAAACTGAGAGTAAAGAATGCTGAAAGTAAGAACACCAAGATTTTTGTACTGGTTCGGTCAATGTGACCTACTTCAGTCTTCAAGGATACCTTCCTTGGTATTCACGAATCACCAAAGTCATTTTAGAACAAGAGTGGCTGGAGTTATACACCAACTCTTTTACAAACCCTTTTACAATGTTCTACACCGAAAAGCATCAACAATTGGCACCAATCAGCACCACCTCACCAAATGAAGGTTTGATCACACCTTGATCAACCTTGTACAACAGTGAACCGTATATGATGGTGTATATGAAGCCTATTCTAAATATGACATATATGAATGATAGGCTTAAGGCTATATACAAGAGATGAAGATAGAGAATGAAGTACAGTCTTGTAAACACTTGGTAGAATTTTGCAATGAAGTTCTTGCCTTGTGTTTGATCATCTCCTACCTTTTATAGATGTATAGAAACACCCCTAGGGCTGAGAAGATCTCCAAGAATCGTCCTAAATGACCTTGAGAGAAGTCTTGCATCACTTTTGAATAATTTTGAATAAACTTGGCCCTTGATTCCTTCCCAAATTTCAGCCGGCATGCTGAAAAGTGCAGCATTATTCTACAAGCTTTTGACTCCTTAATTTATGTATCTTGATTTCCATAATTGCTCGAATATTTTGTGGGTTCTTTTTTATCAAATATAATACAATGTGATATCCTCCAAGGCTCCCAACAATTCGAATATGGCGCCCCTATCTGAGCCTTCAAATGATGAGATTGACTTTTAACTTTGCATGGTAATATGGTAGAATCCCCATGAATTATGGTAACTTTCAATTACCATTTTACCTTGTCTTCTAGAACCTTTCAAGATAAGTATTTTGCTGTGTAACACATGCATAAATACATGTAATAACATGTAGTAAAAACGTTCCATTAACAATGATCTAGGAACTTCAATTTTCAACTTCCGTCGATTGATCGGATTTTCTCCGTTTTGTCTCAAACCCTTTGATATATAAAATGTGTTATGTAACATGTAATATACATAAAAACATGTATAATCTCAGATCCAAAGTATATAAGATATTCGGCCATGGGATGTATAAATTTTGAATTTGAATTTCCGAGAAATAAGGAAGATGATGGATAATTGATATATGTATTTGTGTTGTGACTTTGGTATTGATTTCTCCATGTAGTTCAAAAAATTTTTGAGATCTAGAAATCTATATTGGCTGGCCATCTTTGTATGGTAAATATATGATGTGTCGGTGATGGCTCAGTAGTCATATGGCAGCTTTCTGTTTATGCACTTTATTCATGTCGATATAATTTTGGAAGTTTGATGGCATGAAATATAAGACTTGAGAATATCTTATGTATATGATGTGTATATGATTCTCTTGTTGTTAACATATGCTGATGGCATACTGACAAAATGTCAAGATAGAAAGATATAGCTTGTCATAAATGTTGAGATAGAAAGATATAGCTTGTCGTCTTAAGATAGAATATATGCCGTGTGTATATCCATGAGATATATATATATATGCCATCCATAAAATATATGTCGTGTGTATATCCAAGAGATGTATATATGCAATGTGCACCCATAAGATATATATGTCGTGCATAATCAAGAAATATATATTCCATGTGTGTATCCAAGAGATATATATGCCGTGTGTCCATAAGATATATATATGCCGAGTGTATATCCAAGAGATATGTATGCCGTGTGTCCATAAGATATATATGCCGAGTGTATATCCAAGAGATATATATATGCCATGTATATCCATAAGATATATATATGCCGTGTATATATCAAAGAGATGTAGAGACGAACTTTCCATTTTGATATTTGTTGAATAATAGAGATCTTCAAATATATCTTTAAGTGCTCCATTTAATAAACTTATTTAGTTCATCTAGTATGTCACCTGGCCATATGATTTATACCTTAACGCTTCATGGCTTGTTAGTATAACAATGATATATATAAGCATATAAGACATACACATTTTGAAATCAAATAACATTTAAATCATGAAATCACATAACAATGAATCACGCATTATGAAATCAAGTAACATACAAATCATACACTTGTAAATCATTCAAACACCGATTTCTCAACAATCTCCCCCTTTTGATGATTTGCAAAATAACCTTTAGTCATAATTTAAATGTGACATAATTACTCCCCCTACAATTATGCATTCATAGCTTGTATTTCAAAATTTTAATTTCAAACACTCTCCCTTAAGTCATGCTCCCCTTTAAGTCAATCTCTCCTTTTAGTTTATGCATTTCTCTCCTTTTATTTTCTCCCTTTAAATCATGCTAAATCATGCTTTTTATCTCCTCCTGGATTTTGTAAATTACATCAAAAGATACAATTAAAGCAAATGTAATAAATGACAATTTATAGCATATCAATAGAAATCATGCCTAATTTTGATAGTAAATTTCCATATGCGACTTGATTAAGGGCTTTTGTGTTTAATCATTTAGGTACCCTTTATTTTTGGGTTCTTAAGGGTTAGTAATTTAACCTTTCATAAGAATACCTTTTGGTACTCAAACTTGGGCAACCTTTATTGGTCTTCAAAAAAATGAGGAAATATGGTATATGTTGTGCTCATTTCTATTTTTCATATAATGGCCAAATTTACCATAATATGCTCTTTGATATGCATTTCGGTTTGTATGCATGGTGCGTGATCTAGATGTATTTGTGTTGTATGAATGTCGCGTATGCATCAAAGGTTTTCTTTCATATCTATATGATACTTGATTATTCTTAGTATGTGACGAAAAAGAAGAAGTTCGATGAGATATAATAGGTGATTCGCTAGTTTTTATGTTCGCCTTCTTAGGCTTTTCAATCCTTTTGAACACATATGGTTGTTTAGATGAAGATAAGACAAAGTTTGTAGATTTATTTTGTTCTTTATTTTCTTCAATATACCCTAATCTGGTTTTATCATTTTCATGCTTTTGAGAGGAAATGAGACGATCTAGCATGCATGTACCCGTATCGAACTGTTTTACCATTCTTTCTAAATCTACGTTTCTTGATTTCAAATTTGAAATCTCAGCTTTCATCTCATTATTTTTGGATGTTAATGATGAAATCTCTGATTTTAATGCATTTCCCATGCAAGACGACTCTTCCTTTGAATCATTTAATTGAGATACAAAGTTCGTGTTAGAAGATTCTAACAACTTCTTGTCTTCAATCAACCGTTTCTTTTCTTTTGCAAGAGCTTTAGAAAACTTATGCAATTCAAGATATTGACAAAATAAATCGTCATAAGAAAGCTCAAAATCAGAATTTACCTCACTAGATGCTTCGGATGTAAAGCATACTTGAGCCATTTCCTCTTCAGCCTCTTCACTTTCGGAATCGGATGAATCACTCTATGTTGATGCTTTAAGGGCTCTTCTCCTTTATTTAGGTTCTGAGAAGGGCCTAGTTTTTGTCCGATGCTTGTCATGGTTTTTGTTCATTGTTTTGTCCTTTTTCGGTCAGTCACATGATATATGTCCAAGTCTTCCACAAATATAATACTTAACATATCATTATTCTTTCCATTGTTCTTAGATGACATAGGCTTAGGTTCGTTTTTAAACGACATTCTCATGATCTTTCTTAACATTTTAGCAAACGTGATTAGATCATCATTATCGGAATCCGTATCACTATCATCTACACGATCAGAAGAGGTAGAGACGTATTCATTTGATTTAAACGCTATAGTCCTATCTTGTTTAGAAGTTTATTTGGAATTTCTTAAAGTGAGTTTGTTTTCATATACCTTTAATGATCTGATCAATTCCTTCATTTTTATCGATTTTGTTTCCTTACTTTCTTCGATTGCAGTGACTTTGGGATACCAGTCGGATGGGAGACTTCTTAATACCTTTTGAACTTTTTCCTGTGAAGAAAATACTTTTCCAAGAGACTCAAGCGAATTGTAAATGTTAGTCAATCGTAAATCCGTATCAACAATAGATTCATTCAGTAATAATTTGAAGGATTCAAGAGTTGACATAAGCATGTTTATCTTGGACTCTTTTACTTGACTAGTACCTTCATGTTTCATTTCGAGACATCTCCACATTTATTGGGCACTAGAACAATTGGATACATAACTTGATTCACTTTTACTTAAACCATTTAGAAGAAGTTGCATAGCCTTAGAATTCATACTTAATCTCTTTTTATCGTCTACGGTATACTCTTACTTAGGCTTTACTACTCTTAATGTAACGCCATCAATAGTAATTATCTTAGGCAGAACAAAAGGATCGTCTTCTATGATGGACCATAAATCTATATCAATAGCCATAAAAAAAAGTTTCATACGAAGTTTCCATTGTATAAAAGACTCACCGTCAAAAAGAGGAGGCCTTACGCTTGACATACCTTCTTGCTCGGTTTTGTGACTAGTTGATGCCATCTCACAAAGATTGTTATATCTTCTTGTTGTGAGTGTACCTTGCTCTGATACGACTTTTTGGACCTGTATAGCACCACTAGAATGGGGGGGTTTGAATAGTGAGTGCGGAAAAATTGGTTTATAAAAATTTTAGTGACCAATTACTCACTTCTGAAAACAGATTCTATTTTCAGACTCCATTTTTAAATGCCTAGATGACTAAGTTATAGACCTCCAAAAATAGTGATACTTGGTGACAATGTACTCTCAGATGTTATGAATGTGTCGTAAAAAGGTAAGATTAAAACTCGAAGTTTAAGGCTCTGAAACCATGTCTCTGACCTAACTATGTCAATCCTGCTAGAAATTGTTCCTTATAATGAAAAATTTATTCATAATAGATGACAACTCTAAATGGTCAGAAACATTTATAAGATGTTCCTTAGGATGTCTATTTTACTCGGTTGAAACAATTTTGAATAATTCCTTTGGCAAGTATATCAACCACGTTGATGTTCTCAACCTTTGCCAATCTGAAAAGTAGATTTGTACTAGTCTCAGAACTCTGACCTTTTGGATGACTTATACTTATCCAAATGCGAAACTTGTTGCAAAATAAAACGTAAAACATGTTTCTATGTTTCTGAAAAGTTTTATGATTTTTAAAAATTGTTTGCTATTGTTACCGTGGCTATAAAAATGGTTTAAAACCTGAAACTGAGAGTAAAGAATGCTGAAAGTAAGAACATCAAAAAATTTTTACTGGTTCAGTCAATGTAACCTACTTCAGTCTTCAAAGACACCTTCCTTGGTATTCATGAATCACTAAAGTCATTTTAGAACAGGGGTGGCAGTAGTTATACACCAACTCTTTCAATGTCCAACCTTTTTACAATGTTCTACACCAAAAAGCAACAACAATCAGCACCAATCAGCACCACCTCACCAAATGAAGGTTTGATCACACCTTGATCAACCTTGTACAACAATGAACCATATATGGTGGTGTATTTGAATCTTATTCTGAATATGACATGTATGAGTGATAGGCTTAAGGCTATATACTAGAGATGAATATAGAGAATGAAGTATAGTCTTGTAAACACTAGGTAGAATTTTGCAATGAAGTTCTTGTCTTGTGTTTGATCGTCTCCCTCCTTTTATAGATGGATAGCAACGCCCCTAGGGCTGAGAAGATCTCCAAGAATTGTCTTGAATGCCTTTGAGAGAAGTCTTGAATCTTCTTTGAATAATTTTGAATAAACTTGGCCCTTAATTCCTTCCCAAATTTCAGCCAACATGCTGAAAAGTTCAGCATTATTCTACAAGCTTTTGACCCTTTAATTTGTGTTCTTGCTTTCCATAATTGCTTGAATATTTTATGGGTTCTTCTTTATCAAATAGAATACAATGTGAGATCCACCAAGGCTCCCAACAATTCAAATATGACGCCCCCATCTCAGCCTTCAAACACTGAGATTGTTTTTTTTTTGCATGGTAATAAGGTAGAATCTCCATGAATCATGGTAACTTTCAATTACCATTTCACCTTGTCTTCTAGAACCTTTCAAGATAAGTATTTTTCTGTGTAAGACATGCATAAATTCATGTAATAACATGTACTAAAAACGTTCTATTAACGATGATGTAGGAACTTCGATTTTCAACTTCCGTCTATTACTTGGATTTTCTCTGTTTTGTCTCAAACCCCTTTGACATATCAATTGTGTTATTTAACATGTAATATACATAAAACCATATATAATCTCAGCTCCAAAGTATATAAGATATTCGGTCATGGGGTGTATCAAGTTTGAATTTGAATTTCCGAGAAATAAGAAAGATGATGGATAATTGATATATGTATTTGTGTCGGTGATGGCTCGGTAGTCATATGATATGAAACCTTTCGGTTTATGCACTTTCTTCATGTCAATATAATTTTGGAAGTTTGATGACATGAAATATAAGTCTTGAGAATATCTTGGATATGTATATGATGTGTATATGATTCTCTTGTCGTTAACGTATGTTGATGGCTTACTAACAAAATGTCAAGATAGAAAGATATAACATGTTGTAAATATCAAGATAGAAAGATATGCCTTGTCGTCTTGAGATAGAATATACGTCATGTGTATATCCATGAGATATATATATGCCATGTGACTCCACGAAATATATATGCCGTGTGTATCCATAAGATATATGTTGTGTGTATATCCAAGAGACGTATATATGCCGTGTGTCCATAAGATATATATATGCTGAGTGTATATCCAAGAGTTATGTATGCCGTGTGTCCATAAGATATATATGCCGAGTGTATATCCAAGAGATATATATATGCCATGTATATCCATAAGATATATATGCCGTGTATATATCGAAGAGATGTAGAGACGAACTTTCTATTTTGATATTTGTTGAATAATAGATATCTTCAAATATATCCTTAAGCTCTCCATTTAATGAACTCATTTAGTTCATCTAGTATGCCACCTAAAAATATTGTAAACACAACAATGTTTGCCATATGATTT
>AP025075.1:3955033-3989637 GCA_036186865.1 Eustoma russellianum | reverse complement strand
AAAAAGTTTCGTTAGATTTGCAGCGTAAACTTCCTCTTTAAGTGGACCATTGATCTAAGTATCTTGTGCGGATTGTTGGTGCCTGTCTGGTAAAAATTTAGAGCTTTGTTTACATCAGCATTTTGCTCTTCACCCTTTGTGGTGAAATCTTCTTTAATTTCTTTGATCAACCATAGTTGGATTTCTCTCATGTTTCACTTTTTAAACTAAAGCTGATGCCCTTTGGATCTTAGCTTGCTAAGTGCGAACCTAAGTATATCTGCCAGTGCCAGAGCAATTGCTTATATTTTTCGTGTACGCTGAAAGTTGTGGTGTTCAAGCAAAAAAAAATAAAAAATTCTCTGAGACTTTGTTTTTTTTCTTTCTTTTATGTATGTTTTGTGAATAACATTGGTTTTCAAATAATAAGGATGATAATGTAGGACAAAGATTATGTAAATTTTTACATTTAACATGAAACGAGTCCATCTTGTTTAATTCTTTTGCCCTCCTGATATTTTCGATATCCATACCTTTAGACCTTGAAGTGTCATTCTTGCAAGTGGTGGCCAGTGATCTTCACCAGCCATCTTTTGATGTAGAAATACTAGTAGCTAAGTTTAATCTGAGCATGGATTTCAAGTTTCTTTTATTTATTCAAATTGATACATAGAGAAATTTGAGATTTTAAACTGGTTCATGGGTGGTTCTTTGTAGGGGGTTCATTTTCACAGTGTTCAGTCGATGCATGCCTCTATTGCTGAAAGTTCAGAAGTTCGACTGTTGATGGATAGTTTTTTTTCACAGCAAAGATCTAAGTGAACATAGGTAAATGTGTCTTACTTGTAAGATTTTTGATACTTTGTCCCCCAATTTGAATGTGGAAATATATATAATTTTTTTTTAGCTTTTGATCTTTGTCATATGTTCTTTTTTGTGGTGTATTTCCTTTTTTATGGGGTTTTTACGTGCGTTTGCCTCATGGGTGATTGATTCTTAGATGCAAATCATTTTGGCATACAAAAAAACAGGTAGAAGTAGTAGAAAGGACAGCAAGTCAGCCTACGTCCATTTGCGGGAACATATTAATCCAGTAGCTTTCTAATCTTAGGGTTTTGTTTTGTGCTATTTTTTATACCCTATGTTGACATCTACCTTCCACAGCAGGATATTTATACGTCGTTACTTTCTAGTTAGACTAGTCTATGTTAACATTCTTTAAATTTTCTTTTCACTGGTCATATTAAACAAGGTTAAAACCAGTAGGAAATTATTTGTTTTTTATTCGGAATCTTTTCATTTCTGTTTACTAAATTCTTTCACTAGTATACAAGCAAACCATATTCCTATTATTGTGTCATCTATGCAGGTACATATAAAGCCGGGGATCTCATTGGAATCAAACTTTCTATCCCTTCAGATGAAGGTATTGTTTGCCTACCTTTTACCCTCTCTAAACCCTAGTGATAGTTTTTGTTGTCGTTGGATATACTTGGTAGGGTAGTTGTTGTTGTAGCTAGATGAATTCTTTATTCATTTATAGAATAGACTTGTTAATGGCTTTTCTCCCACTTGTAAATATAGCGTCCTTTATACAAGGAACTTTTTGTATTTCAAAGATTTAAGATGAATAACATTTATTCTTCTCACAATTCTTTATGGTATGAGAGCTTTCAAGTCTATATATGATCCTTTTGCCAATGATCATAGTAGGATAAACAAGATCCTTCAATATCCTTCGGGTGACAATGAACACAACATCCTTGCCGCTGAACCTCTACTCCAACTCTCACAATCCTAAGCTTCTGATTTGTATTTTTCAAATCAAATAGAGCCTGAGCAACACCTTCCTCAAACTCAGTGTGGTTAACTTCCTGGTCTTATTTGAATCTTCGCCCTCGAAGTATACATCTTTTGCTATAAAAATCTTCGGGCACAAGAGCGATCAAAATGCCAAGGGATGGTTAAAATATTTCAGTCGTGGCAACATTGCCTTCTGTTGCTTGGAGTGAAACTAAACTTATTCTTACTTCTGATTATACCTCAGGATCAGGGTACTACTTTAGTCACGGATTGTTGTAACTGTAAATTTTTAAATGAAAAAATTAATTAATTAAATTAGTTTAAATCTAAATATAAAATAAAAGTAAAAAAATAAAAAGAAGATAATGAGTTAATGGGGCCATTTACTACCCCCATTAACTCCCAAAATCCCTCTCATTATCTCTCCCCCATAACTGTCTCTTTGCTATCTTGTAAAAAAAATTAAATTACAATTAAATGCCTCCATAAATGGCAGCCGTAGGTTTCAACACACACATTCACAATACACATTTTTGAGACATTCAGCTATGAGGCAATGGGGAGAAAACGGCAGAGAGGAAGAAAAAAAAGAGAGAAGAAGAGAGAAAAAGAGAAGAAATAGAAAGAGAGTTGGCCACGTACATCAAAATCCAACCTCTGTACCAGGAAGTCTTCATTGAGAAAGGGAGGTTACCCTCCCCTCTGTCGGATTGCTTTGGATTCCCTTGCATTCTGTATTGAGATTGTTTGTTTATCACTGTATGTTTATTCTTGATATGTTTATCGCGAATTCTTTATGTCTTGGTATGAAAATTTCGTGAATGGCGTTAGATATAGATCACATAGCACAGAAATAGACCGGAGTGGGTTCAGTTCTTCGAAAAATGCGTCTAGAGGCAGCGCGTGTAGCACACGCACGGTGGCAACACGCGCCCCTGAGCCGCACATGCAGTACACGTGCTGGAGTTACGTAGAGGGCATTATGTAGATGGCGTTAAACGGAGTCCAATGGAATTGGTTTGGGATAAATCGGAGTTAAAAAAAAGATATGAATTTTTAAAGAAAATTAGATTTTTAAATAAAGTAAAAGAAAAAAAGGTTACCGGCCAGGCCTTCCGCGGTAGCCAGGCCGCCCTCAAATCTCAGCAGGCCAGGAAACTCAGCCGAGTTTGGTGTAATTTATAAAAAAAAGTGTAAAAGGAAAAAGGGCCAACAAGCCAGCAGACTAGTCTAGGGCCGAGCTTGCAGGAGGGAGCAGGCCCAAATCTGACGAAAATAAAAAAAAACTAGGGAAAGTGTGAGCGGGCCGCAGGCTATTGGGCGGACCAGGAATAAAGAAAGAAAGAAAATTAGGTAGGCCATTTAGGTTTTTCTTTAACAATAATATTAAATTAATAAACAAATAAAATAGTATAATTTAATAATTCAGGAAACTAAATGAAATAGAATTAAAATAAAAAGAAATAAATAGTCATAAAAAGAAAATGTGGGAACAGGGGTGTTGTGAGTAGGCGGCAGAAAATAAAAATAATAAAAGTAACAATAAATAAAAAGATAAAATCAGATAATAACTAAATACATAAAAGTAATTGTATTAATTGATGTTAATGTTATTCAATAAATAAGAAAAAATTTAGAAAATCACTACATAATTTAAAATACAAGAAATAAAAATAGTAGCGGAAAATAAAAATAACTACAAAAAAGATTTAAGTGCTTCAAAGCCTAGGAAAAATAAAATAAAGTGTAGCAACGTAAAATAAAGTCTAGAAAGATAAAATAACAGTAGAATATAAAATACAGTAATGAACCTCACGCAACATAGGGTAATTACGAAATATAGGTAATACGCAACATAGAACGGAGCATGCAACATAGGAGAAACGGAAGTGTGAAAGTGTGAAGCATTCATGACACAAGCATTGCATTTGGCCTATGAGCCGTGTGGTCCTACGGGACGTGTGGCATGACGAGGCGTGTGATGGGTGTTGGTAATAACGGTTACCTTCACCTAATAGGACTCGTGACATGCATTGCGTACATGGAAAAGAAAGAGCATAGCGTGTGATATTAAATGACTGCGTATGACACAGAGATAGAAAAGCATGCATCATGAAGTTGCGCATTGCATTTGTTCTTGTTGAGATTATCGTTGATCATGTTATTAAGTTGTTTCAGTGCTATGTTTTGGGATACGGATCGGGTCAGGTATGTGCTATTTCTCTGTTTATGTTTTATTGCTTTATTTATATGTTCCTGCTTTACATGCTTAATTGTTTACCTGACTCAGTATATGACAGTCTCTTTCACTGTTAAAGCTTTGTATTGGAGGATACTTTAGACACTCTTCCTGACACGTTTTATTTCCACTTTGTTTCATTTGGGAGATTAGTGTTATTGAAGTTTTCATTCTACGTCATTTCCGCTGATTTATCTTACGTCATGAATGACATGTGCTTGATCTTCTTTGACGCTTCGTGGTTCTCGTAGTAGGCTATGGCGAGTGCACTGGTACCGATGTCTAGTATCGGGTCGGGGCGCTACAACGTCAGATTGACTTCTGTACAATTTGCTCTTGGAATAAAGAAGTGGCCGACCTGCCGAGCTCAGGGTAGACTGGACAGGTCTGCTAAGTCAAGACAGTTCAGATACTGCAAATGAGTTTGCGTTCTGAACAGTCAGCCCACCTACTGACCTGAACAGAACAGCACTTCAGAACAGTGGTACTGTGCTATCAGCCCTCCAGTCGAGCTGAACTAAAGTCAGACTGATCAGACAGATCAGATCAGTCCAGTCAGCGCAATTATATTTGCGTTCTGGGCTGATCACCGATCTACCGACCTCGGCACTTTAGCACAACTACGAAAGTTGAGCTTTCAGCCGCTTCAGCAGAGCAGAGCTCAGCACGGCAGAGCTGCAGAACAACAAATGTCCTCAGCCAAACAATAGAGCTCAGCACAAAGCAGAGCTCAGCAAGACAACAATTTAGAACAACGAATGCTCTAAGCACAATAGCAAAGCTCAGCACAAAGTAGAGCTCAGCTTGGCAATAACCTCAAAAGCTCAGCTGAGCAAAGATCCCAGGTGAGTCCAGGACTCTGTCCTTAAGACGTATTGTTCCGATATACTGTGCCCAACCAGATGGAACAATCGTCTCCCATGATACAACGAAAGTCAGTTTAGATGAGCGGCACTGTAACATATGAACTCTACGAACCTGGAAGAAGCAGACCTACGGGACATTCATAACAGACTCAAGACTGAGCGAGTTGACGAGTTCCAAGTATTAGATAACGAGAGTATTTGGTTTCAAGGTAGATTGTGTGTGGCCAATGATGAGGAGCTCAGGAGAGAAATAGTGAAGAAAGCACACGATTCGAGACTGTCTATACACCCTACAGCCACTAAGATGTCATGAACTTCTCGGACTTGATGCAAAATGTAGAAAGAGAAGAGAGGAGAAGAGCACGTGTATGCAGAGGAGGAGAGGAGAATATTGGATTCTGAATGAGTGTGACTAGAGAGGTTAACTTAGCTACTATTTATAGGGAAGAATTTGATTAGGGTGGTTAATTGATAGTTTAACCACAGCCGTCGGATCAGATTGTCACCGTTAGATCAGATAACAGACAACCGCTTTTCAAATTTGAATAACCGATTTTCGAAATTAAATTACAGTTATGTAACTGATTTTTCGAATTCAAATTATGGTTAAGTAACCGATTCTCAAATTTGAATTACGGTTAAGAAACCGACTTTTAAATTATTTTATCTCTACTTGGAGCATTAACTTCTAATTTACCCACTTCAATTTCTCCAACAGATTTTGCTTACAAACAGAACCAAGACGTGGAGGAAGAGGACTAGACAGAAAACCAAGTGCACGCTGAAGAAGAAAGTGATGAAGATCAGTCCTCTGGTATAATTTGGTAACGAATCTGATGAGGCTGAAGGAAGTACAGTCAATGAACTCATGGTCTCAACTGAGAAGGCAATCACGAATAGCAACAGGTGCGCAAACAAAAAGGAAGAATCTTATGAACGTAATGAGACTAAGCAGGAGGTAGAAGAAAGGGAAAACATAAGTAAATCAACGAAACACAGGCAGAAAGGAAAGAGGCAGAGCCCTGCTTCTATTTCAGAGAATTTGGGGAAAATGAGGCTGTACGAACCAGAGAAAGAGTTGAGCAAGGCTCCTAAGAAAGGTCCAGATATCAAAGGGAGCAAAGGGGGATATCATGATATGAATGAAAAAGAGGAAACTGAAAGTAACAAATCTATTAAAGAAAAGGAAATTAAACTATAGCAGAGGCAGGAAAAAGGTATGGGCTCTAAGTCAAATAAATGATCCAACTAGCTTGTTGGAACGCATGAAGACTCGATTCCTCTTTAAGACAGCATGAAGGGTTCGTGATACAAGGCGATGCATCTAAGAACGCCCTAGGATGCGTACTGATGCAAGGTGGAAGAGTAGTCGTTTATGCATCGAGGCAACTGAAACTGTACGAGCAAAATTATCCGACCAATAACTTGGAGCTTGCCGCAGTAGTGTTTGCACTAAAGATATAGCGACACTATATATATGGAGAAAAGTGTGAAGTGTACCCCGATCACAAGAGCCTCAAGTATTTATTCACTCAAAAATAACTTAGCATGAGGCAGAGGAGATGGTTAGATTTGATCAAGGACTATGATTTCACAATCAACTACCATCCTGGTAAGGCGAAAAGAGTGGCGGATGCACTCAGCAAAAAATCGAGCCACTCGAGACAGACTCTGTAGAGAGAAATTGAAGAGTTTGATTTAGATATGGTGGATTCCATGGCAAATGTTTTGGTGGCACTAGTTATTACGCCTACTCTAGTGGATAGAATCAAGGAAGGTCAAAAGGAAGATGCAGACCTACGGGGCATTCATGACAGACTCAACACTGAGCAAGTTGAAGAGTTCCAAGTATTAGATAACGAGAGTATTTGGTTTCAAGGTAGATTGTGTGTGGCCAATGATGAGGAGCTCGGGAAAGAAATAGTGAAGGAACCACACGATTCGAGACTGTCTATACACCCTATAGCCACTAAGATGTTCAACGATTTAAAGAAGAATTATTGGTGGAGTGGCATGAAGCATGAGATCGATGAGTGTATTGCCGAATGTTTAGTATGTCAGCAAGTGAACGCAGAACATCAAAGTCCTAAGGACTGATGCAGGCGTTGGAGATACCTGAGTTGAAATGGGAGTACATCACTATGGATTTTGTATCAGGACTCCCTAAGACAAGAAACGGCAATAACATTATCTGGGTGATTATGGATCGATTGACTAAGTCCGCACATTCCCTACCATTGTCAAGTGACACTATGATGGAGAAGTTAGTGACATTATATGTGGATAACATCGAGAGCTTGCATGGAGTACCAGTGAGTATCGTGTTAGACTGAGGTCCTAGATTCACGTCCCGATTTTGGAGTGCATATCACAAAGTCATGGGGGACTAGTTGAGGATGAATACGACATTCCTTCCCAAGATAAATGGACAATCAGAAAGGACTATCCAGACTCTAGAGGATATGTTGAGAGCTTGCGCGCTAGATTTCAAAGGAAATTGGGATAATATGGTGAAGCTGATAGAGTTTTCATATAATAACAGTCTCCAAAGCGCGATTGGCATGGAGCTGTTTGAAGCATTGTATGACAGAAAGTGTAGATCCCCTCTGTATCGGGATGAAGTTGGGGAAATTAAGTATCACTAGACCAGATCTAGTTGAGCAGACGTTCGAAAAGGTAAGGATTATTCGAGAAAGGCTCAAGGTAGGTCAGGGTTAAGTAAAATTTGGATGGATTCTAAGAGATGACCTCTACAATTCGCAGTGGGTGAGAAAATTTATCTTAAGGTTTCCCCAACGAATAACTCATGAGATTCAAAGAAAAGGATAAGCTAAGCCTCAATATATTAGACCGTATATAGTACTCGAGAGGATTGCAACATTGGCGTATCGTATAGCGCTACCTCTAGCGTTAACGCAAGTACACAACATCTTTCATGTGTCACAGCCACGACAATATGTTCCCGACCTAAGTCACGTATTAGAAGCTCGACCACTGAAAGTGAGAAGCGATGCAACATATGAAGATTTACCGACGCATCATGGACTGAAAGGATCAAGTGTTTAGGAGGAGAGTGATCTCATATGTAAAAATTCAGTAGAGTAATCATACGGAGCGGGAAGTAACATGAGAACTAGAAGAAAAGGTTTATATACTCTTTGACTAAGGTACGCAAGTGTTGAGGATAAAACTTTTTCTAAGAGGGGATGAATGTTACACTGGTATTTTGAAAAGGAAAATAAAGAGAAAATAATAAAAAGAAGTTATAAATTTGAAACTATAGTTAATAGTCATCTAACATTATATGGATTGGAATAGCAAATGAGGGATAGAATTAAACTCTTTTGGATTGAGCATAAATGTATATTCCTATATCCCATAGGAAACTTAATTGTCTATATAATACACACAAAACTCCTAACCCTGCCCTATTCTCTACAACTGCCGGTCACCTTCACCCAACGAGCACACAAATGGCCGATCCATTCTACAAGAAGAGGAAGATATTTCTTCCAACCAAACCCTAAGTTGATTAATTTAGTGTGGTAGATACACACAAATGGCCGATCCATTCTCCTCCCCACATTCATTTCACACGTTTTTATACATATATATATACTATATTTTCAGATTTTTTTATAAAAGGCACATACACATGTATTCCAACGTACTACCGACACGTTATATATCTTACGTACGTACGTTAACGTCACACCACTATACTTAACTCATATTTATGAGTGTATCCAGGTCTTATATCATATGATATAAGATATGGTGATGACAAATTAAATACGACACGATAAAAGGTTCTAAACCGAAATTTGTCGTATCGGGCGAATACCGAAACTTCGCCAACGTGTCACGTACTTGCCATAAATAAATGGCCAGCCCATATACATCAAAATTTAATAATAATTTCGTGCACATGACTGTATATTGAGACAAAAATACTTTCCATGTTGGCACACATAAATCACCCCACATTTAGGCCAAAATGTGAAGATTTCAATTTTATTTTTGTCACATGTTTATGGTACCACTTTAAATCAGCCAAGTGCTGAAATTTAAAGTATATATTATATATATTATGTATAACATAATATATATAGCATGTGCAAAAGTTGGAATTTAAATTAGAGAAAAATCGGGTAATCGATAAATATCGAAAATTCGGTCTTCTACGCACATGACATGGAACGTTTTTCTTGAACATCATGTGACACGTATCTAGACACTTTTTACATATAATATACATCTTAAAGTGTTCTAGAAAATTAAATTAAGGGCTGATTGGAATATTACATGTGTGTATTATTAAATGTGTTCTATTTTACAAAGTTAGCAAAAATAAAATTCAGCACATGTATATACATATCATAAACGCCTATGCAGCTGAGATGAAGCACATGTGGAGCCTTGTTGGCATGTTGATTGGTCAAGGATCAATCATACAATGTTGAGAAATCAAAGAGAGAAGCTACAAAAGGTAAGTATTCAACATATACCTCTCTTATGTCACATGCTGAAAATTTCAGCATGTCACACTAGACATGGCCGAATCCTTCATGATTAAGCAAGGTATTTTGTCAATTTTTCATTAAAGGATAAATCAAAGGAGTTATGGAAATGATTTGAATTGTATGTAAGGTAATCAAGTGTGATATTTTTCATATCACACATGCTGAAATTTTTCAGCATGTGAGAGGGGATGTGGTGGCCGAATGTTACTCCCTTTTGGTGTCCAAGTTCATTCTTCATCTTGTAGCAAGACTTACCTTATATAATTAATTTATTTTTATGGAAAAAATTCAAAAGAAAATGGAAGAAATCTTGATTTATTTCATGTTGTAAATGCTGAAAATTTCAGCATTGAAACTTAGGGTATGGCCGATTTTCATGTGATGGAAAGAAGGGATTTTTGTGTCTTGTACTTTATGACAAAAATGTGACAATTATGGCATGATTTAATAATTGATTATTTGGCAAATATTTAGTGTTTATTTCAGATTTTCCATGTCATCAAATGATGACAACATTGTGCCAATCAAGAGGTGCCAAGTAAGCAATGACTAAATGATGGTCCAATGAAGTGATGCCAAGTAAGCAAAGCATTGTCACCATGATGTCTCACATTCTCTCAAGCACTTAAAAGGAAATTTTCAAGAGGGGGAGAAAGGCATAGGGGACGGCTGGACTTCTATAAGGAAGGAAGAGGAGAGCAAACAAAAACAACACCAAGATTTGCATTCTAAAGTGATCAAAGTGCCAAGCCTCTTTTCTCCTACATCTTCTTTCTTTCTTCTCTTGTAAAAAGCCTATTGTACTTTACTTCTTTCATTCTTGAATAGGCTTCATAGAAACCACCATTCATACATCTTTGTAAAAGATTGATCAAGGTGTGATCAATCTTCATTCTAGCGAGGTGGTGGTGTTCGTGCAAATTGTACTAGCAATACAAGGTTTGTAAAGGGTTGGAGTTAGGTGTAACTCTATCAACCCTGCGGTAAGGTGTACTGCGTGTGTGAAATTAGTGTGAACCAAGGAAGGTGTTCCTTGAAGACTGGAGTAGGTTGTTTATAACCGAACCAGTATAAAATTCTTGGTGCAATTTACTTTCAGCATTTACTTTTCAGTTTCTGCACTGGTTATACGTTTTGTTCACGTTCGGAAAAATAGCAAACGATTTTCAAAAATTATAAAAATTTTCAGAAACATACATAAACGTTCTAGGGTTAATTTGGCACAAGTTTCAACCCTTTTGGACAAGTATAGGTCAGTCAAACATCAAAAGTTCTGAGACTAGTGCAGTCTGATTTTCAGACTTGCAAAGGTTGAGACTTTGGTGGTATTTGACCTACTTAACAAAAGAATTTTCAAAAAATGTTTCAACCCATTTCAATATAGTGTGTGAGGAGTTATTGGTCAAATTTTTAGATCATTTGGACATTCACACAAATAGGAATTAATTTTTCAAATCCATCTACCGTTTCTGGCAGATTTGCACAATCTGAGTGCCAACGGTTTTTGAAGGGGTTAAAGGTTGAATTTTGATTTGAAATTTTTAGGGGACCCTCATAACATCTGAGGCTAAGTTCTCTCAAAATTTCATAATTTTTGGAGACCTCTAACCTAGTTTTAAAAACGTTTTAAAACAGGTCCTGAAAACAGAATCTGTTTTCAGAACTTGAATTGTTCAAGTTTAAAGAAATTTTAAAAAGCACACTTTCCGCACCATCTATTCAACCCCCCCTTCTAGTGGTGCCTTGCAGATCCTACAAGTGGTATCAGAGCGCAGGAATACTCACTACAAGGAATCCAACGACTCAGTGAGATGGCATCCACAAATCTCAAAACCGAACAAGAAGGTATGTCGAGCCAAAGGCCTCCACTTTTTGACGGTGAGTCTTTTATTCAATGGAAACTTAGGATGAAACTTTTTCTTATGGCTATAGATATAGATCTTTGGTCAATAATTGAAGATGGTCCATATGTCCCATCTAATGTATCCACTGTAGACGGAGTTACTTTAGAAGTTATTAAAACTAGACAAGAATATACTAGTGAAGATAAAAAGAAACTGAGTATGAATGCTAAGGCCATGCAGTTACTCTTAAATGGTTTAAGTAAGAGTGAGTCTAGTTATGTGTCGAATTGTTCGAGTGCACAAGAAATGTGAAGAATCTTAGAAATGAAACACGAAGGCACAAGTCAAGTAAAAGAGTCTAAAATTAATATGCTCATGTCTACTCTTGAGTCTTTTAAGTTGTTGCCTAATGAGTCAATTGTAGATATGGATCTTCGTTTGACTAACATCTATAACTCTCTTGAGTCTCTTGGTAAGGCTTTTACTACGCAGGAAAAGGTACAGAAAGTCCTACGGAGCCTTCATTCGGAATGGGATCCTAAAGTGACTGCTATAGAAGAAAGCAAGGAGACTAAATCAATAAAAATGGAAGAACTCATTGGTTCACTCAAAGTTTATGAAAACAAACTTATTATTCGGAAATCGGAATCAACCAAACAAGGTAAGACAATTGCTTTTAAATCAAATGAATACATCTCCCCTCCCTCCGATCACGTAGATGATAGTGATTCCGAATCGGATAATGATGACTTAATTCTATTGGCTAAAGGACTAAGAAGATTCATGAGAAAATCATTTAGAAATAAAAACAAGGGGACTACATCTAAGAGAAACAAAAACAAGTCAAATGATAAGGACATTAAATGTTATGAATGCGGCAAACTCGGACACTTATCATATGACTGCCCTAACAAGGAAAAGCAAACTAATAAATACCCTGACAAGGAGCGGAACAAAAATAGACTCGTCTCAGATCCTAAACAAAGGAAACGTGCACTAAAGGCCTCCACATGGAGTGACTCATCAGACTCTGAAACTGAGACCGAAGAGGAGACCGCTCAAGTTTGCTTCGCTTCAAAGGCATCTAATGAGGTATCATCCGATTCTGACTCTGACTCTGAACCTTCTTATGATGATCTTTTTAGTCAGTATCTTGAGTTACATAAATTTACTAAGACTCTCGCAAAAGAAAAGAAACGTTTAATTGAAGACAAGAAACTGTTAGAATCTTCTAACGAGAATCTTGTCGCTCAATTAAGCGATTCAAAGAAAGAGTCTTCATGTGTCATCACTGCATTAAAAACCGAGATCTCATCATTAACTTCTCAAAATAATGAAATGAAATCCGAGATTTCAAATTTGAAATCAAGGAATACAGACTTAGAGAAAATGATGAAACAATTCGATACAGGGTCAAACATGCTGCATCGCATCATATTATCACAAAAGCATGACAGTGACAAAACTGGATTGGGATACGTTGATACTAACGAAGTATCAACCAAACCAACCAAGTTTGTTGTGTCTAAGAAAGTAGACACCCCTAAGCATCAAGTGGCGTCTAAGATGACGCAAAAAGCACCCCCTTTCACACGCCCCACTCCCTCATATCATGTGAAATATAACGTTGTACCATATAGATATGAGAAGAAAAGAACAATGCATACACGAAATACATATCATCCACGCACTACGCACACGCACACAAGGACATATCACAAACGTCCTTCATATAATGAGTATAGAGGAGTCCTTGGGCAAAGACCCAAAGTACATGCACCACATGTATACTATATCGCACCTTCATCTACATTCTTGCCATTTGATAGACCGAGAAGGATCACCCAAGTATGGGTACCGAAAGGTACCTTTACCAAAAGGTGATTAACTAACTCGAAAGGACCCAAAATTAAAAGGGTACCTAAATCACCTTTTCACATTGCAGGGAGACCACTCATCAAAAGACACATCAATAAAGTGGTTCCTTGACAGTGGTTGCTCGAGGCACATGACGGGTGACCCGAGCCTATTCTCCAAATTAAAGAAGGTCACAAAAGGCGGATCCGTGACCTTTGGAGACAACAATGAAGGCAAGATCATTGGTAAAGGTACGATTGGAAATCCGAATACACTTCAAATCTCCAACGTGTTTTTGGTAAGCAACTTATCTTACAATCTTCTTAGTATTTCTCAATTTGTTGACAATGGTTTCAATGTGTGTTTTACTCACCCTTATTGTAATATAATAAATAAAAATGGAGAAACCGTTTTAAAAGGAAAACGTGAAGGAAATATATTCACACTATCTATGGATGATGTAGTAGACGCCAAAGTTAAATGTTTTATGTCAAATGAACCCAATGTGAATTTGTGGCATAGACGTTTAGGACACATAGGTATTTCTACACTAGAAAAATTGCAACGAAAGAACCTAGTACGGGGATTGCCTACGCTTGATTTAGACAACTTTCAGTTGTGTGAATCTTGCATAAAAGGCAAACAAACACGTGAGTCACTTAAGCCTAAAAATGAGATAAGCACGACTAGAATACTAGAACTACTGCATATCGATTTGTTTGGTCCTAGTCGCATTACAAGCCTTGGTGGGCGTCACTATGCATGCGTGATTGTTGATGACTTTTCTCGTTATACTTGGACTTTATTTCTTGCACATAAGGATAATAGCGCCGTAGAAATCGCTAAATTAATTAAACAACTTGAAAATCAATACGGCATAAATGTGAAAAGAATAAGAAGCGATAGAGGCGGTGAGTTTAAAAATAAAGTGATGATTTTGTTTTGTGAAGAAAAAGGAATTAAACATGAGTTTTCGCCACCTAGAACTCCACAATTAAATGGAGTAGTAGAAAGAAAGAATCACACACTACAAGAAATTGCTAGAACCATGCTTTGCGAAAATAAATTGCCTAAATTTCTGTGGGCGGAAGCCGTAAACTGTGCATGCTATATTGTAAATCGCCTATCTATAAGAAAGAAAATAAACAAGACGCCTTACGAAATTTTGAATGATCGCATGCCTAAGATTGATTACTTTCGTGTGTTTGGATGCAAATGCTTTGTCTTGAATACAAAAGATAATTTAGATAAATTTGAATCCAAATCAATTGAGTGCATTTTTGTTGGGTATTCCATAAATTCAAAAGCATATAGATGTTATAATCCTCTCACTAGACAAATCATAGAATCTATTCATGTTAAATTCAATGAATTTGGAGAGATTGAAAAAGATAAGGAATATGACGATGATTTTGAATTGAAACCCGTTTTGGATGAAGATAATGATTCTTTTGATATGCATGAGATGAATGAGACACTAGAAATGCATGATCATATAGAAATGCATGATAACTTAGAAAATAATCAACCAAGATGGCATAGAGATCACCCACAAGATCTCATCATAGGCGACATTACTCACGGTGTGCGACCACGTAGAAGAATCACTTCGGATGAAATAAATGAATTTCATGCTATGATTTCTGAAATTGAGCCCAAAAATGTGCATGATGCTTTGAGTGATTCATCTTGGATTGATGCTATGCATGACGAACTTAATCAATTCGTTAGAAATGATGTATGGGACTTAGTGCCACGACCACAAGATAAGACAATAATCGGCACAAAGTGGGTATTTAGGAACAAAATGAATGAAGAAGGAAAGGTCGTTAGAAATAAAGCAAGACTCGTAGCTCAAGGATATAATCAAGAAGAAGGAATAGACTACGATGAAACATTTGCACCCGTAGCACGTTTAGAAGCTATACGACTCTTACTTGCTATTGCTTGCTTGAAAGATTTTAAATTATATCAAATGGACGTCAAAAGTGCTTTTCTAAACGGATTTATACAAGAAGAAGTATACGTGAAGCAACCACCCAGTTTTGAAGATTTGAAACATCCAGATCACGTGTACAAACTAAAGAAGGCACTATATGGCCTAAAGCAAGCGCCGAGAGCATGGTATGATCGTTTTGCCAATTTTCTTTTAGAAAATAATTTTAAACGTGGTACTATAGATAGTACACTATTTTTGAAACAAGAAAAATCAGATTTACTTATTATTCAAATTTACGTAGACGACATTATTTTCGGTTCTACCTCACATAGACTTGTTAAAGATTTTGAAAATTGTATGAAAGCTGAATTTGAAATGTCTATGGTTGGTGAACTTAATTATTTTCTTGGCTTGCAGATTAAGCAAACGAGTAAAGGAATTCATATAAGCCAAGCTAAGTACGTAAATGACATGATCAAGAAGTACAATTTTGAAAATTTGAAACCATCCCCCACGCCTATGAGTGTTACTACTAAATTAGACAAAGATGAACATGGTAAAGACGTTGATAATGGATTATATCGATCTATGATAGGTTCTTTACTATATTTAACTGCTAGTAGGCCTGACATTATGTTTAGCGTATGCATGTGTGCTCGTTTTCAAAGTCAACCTAAGGTGTCACACTTAAATGCGGTAAAAAGAATATTCCGCTATCTTAAGCACACGCCCACCTTAGGTATTTGGTATGATAAGGACTCTACATTCGACTTACATGCTTACACTGATGCAGATTATGGTGGCTGCAAGATAGATAGAAAAAGCACGAGCGGAACTTGCCAATTCATAGGAAATTCCCTTATTTCATGGTTTTCCAAAAAGCAAGCAAGTGTTGCTTTGTCCACTACTGAGGCTGAGTATATGGCTCTTAGCCTTTGTTGCACACAGTTGTTGTGGATAAAACAACAACTTTCGGACTTTGGAATTACCGTAGATAAAATTCCTATATATTGTGATAGTATGAGTGCAATAAATTTGTCTAAGAACCCCGTATTACACTCTAAGGCTAAGCATATAGAAGTTCGCTATCATTTTCTTCGTGATCACGTTAACAATGGTAATATTGTCATAGATCACGTACGCACAGAATCACAAGTAGCGGATATATTTACAAAGGCCTTAAATCAAGCCACATTTGAATCTCTCCGTTCTAAATTAGGCATGATTCATGTTAATGTGATTTAATGCGATATTATTTGATTTACTTTCCTTTTTGACAGGAATCTTTTGATTAACTTTCCAAAATAAAGGGGGAGAGAGAAGCATGATTTAAGGGGGAGAGAGAAATTTAAGGGGGAGAGAGATCACTGATTGATCCTAATTGCATGAATCAAGGGGGAGCCGGATTTGAAATTCGAAATTCAAATTTCAAATCTGTGCATAATTCAAGGGGGAGAGATAACACTTAAATCATGTACACTAGTTATTTTGAAAATCATCAAAAGGGGGAGATTGTAGAAATAAGAGGGTTTGAGTGATTTCAAAATAAGAAATTTGAATATATATATATATCTATATAAACGTTGAGTATATATATAT
Source organism: Eustoma russellianum (assembly GCA_036186865.1). Taxonomy (NCBI): domain Eukaryota; kingdom Viridiplantae; phylum Streptophyta; class Magnoliopsida; order Gentianales; family Gentianaceae; genus Eustoma; species Eustoma russellianum. The sequence continues at coordinate 3,972,988 of AP025075.1, read as the reverse complement.
ACACAAGTGTACATGTATGCATGATAACTTGCCTTATTTAGCTTATATATTATGTTGCCGTACTAACGAGCCATGAAGCATTAAAGCTTACATCATATGGCGAACATTTGTTGAGTTTATACTATTTTCAGGTGCCACAATTAATGAACTAAAGTAGTTCATTAAGTGAAGTACTTAGTTTAATAAACTAAGTAGTTCATTAAAGGAAGATGCATTTGGAAAAGGCACAAAGGCAACATGGCTATGGAAGGAAAGTCTTCTTCTCCTCCCCACATTCATTTCACACGTTTTTATACATATATATACACTATATTTTCAGATTTTTTTATAAAAGGCACATACACATGTATTCCAACGTACTACCGACACGTTATATATCTTACGTACGTACGTTAACGTCACACCACTATACTTAACTCATATTTATGAGTGTATCCAGGTCTTATATCATATGATATAAGATATGGTGATGACAAATTAAATACGACACGATAAAAGGTTCTAAACCGAAATTTGTCGTATCGGGCGAATACCGAAACTTCGCCAACGTGTCACGTACTTGCCATAAATAAATGGCCAGCCCATATACATCAAAATTTAATAATAATTTCGTGCACATGACTGTATATTGAGACAAAAATACTTTCCATGTTGGCACACACAAATCACCCCACATTTAGGCCAAAATGTGAAGATTCCAATTTTATTTTTGTCACATGTTTATGGTACCACTTTAAATCAGCCAAGTGCTGAAATTTAAAGTATATATTATATATATTATGTATAACATAATATATATAGCATGTGCAAAAGTTGGAATTTAAATTAGAGAAAAATCGGGTAATCGATAAATATCGAAAATTCGGTTTTCTACGCACATGACATGGAACGTTTTTCTTGAACATCATGTGACACGTATCTAGACACTTTTTACATATAATATACATCTTAAAGTGTTCTAGAAAATTAAATTAAGGGCTGATTGGAATATTACATGTGTGTATTATTAAATGTGCACTATTTTACAAAGTTAGCAAAAATAAAATTCAGCACATGTATATACATATCATAAACGCCTATGCAGCTGAGATGAAGCACATGTGGAGCCTTGTTGCCATGTTGATTGGTCAAGGATCAATCATACAATGTTGAGAAATCAAAGAGAGAAGCTACAAAAGGTAAGTATTCAACATATACCTCTCTTATGTCACATGCTGAAAATTTCAGCATGTCACACTAGCCATGGCCGAATCCTTCATGATTAAGCAAGGTATTTTGTCAATTTTTCATTAAAGGATAAATCAAAGGAGTTATGGAAATGATTTGAATTGTATGTAAGGTAATCAAGTGTGATATTTTTCATATCACACATGCTGAAATTTTTCAGCATGTGAGAGGGGATGTGGTGGCCGAATGTTACTCCCTTTTGGTGTCCAAGTTCATTCTTCATCTTGTAGCAAGACTTACCTTATATAATTAATTTATTTTTATGGAAAAAATTCAAAAGAAAATGGAAGAAATCTTGATTTATTTCATGTTGTAAATGCTGAAAATTTCAGCATTGAAACTTAGGGTATGGCCGATTTTCATGTGATGGAAAGAAGGGATTTTTGTGTCTTGCACTTTATGACAAAAATGTGACAATTATGGCATGATTTAATAATTGATTATTTGGCAAATATTTAGTGTTTATTTCAGATTTTCCATGTCATCAAATGATGACAACATTGTGCCAATCAAGAGGTGCCAAGTAAGCCTAAATGATGGTCCAATGAAGTGATGCCAAGTAAGCAAAGCATTGTCACCATGATGTCTCACATTCTCTCAAGCACTTAAAAGGAAATTTTCAAGAGGGGGACAAAGGCATAGGGGACGGCTGGACTTCTATAAGGAAGGAAGAGGAGAGCAAACAAAAACAACACCAAGATTTGCATTCTAAAGTGATCAAAGTGCCAAGCCTCTTTTCTCCTACATCTTCTTTCTTTCTTCTCTTGTAAAAAGCCTATTGTACTTTACTTCTTTCATTCTTGAATAGGCTTCATAGAAACCACCATTCATACATCTTTGTAAAAGATTGATCAAGGTGTGATCAATCTTCATTCTAGCGAGGTGGTGGTGTTCGTGCAAATTGTACTAGCAATACAAGGTTTGTAAAGGGTTGGAGTTAGGTGTAACTCTATCAACCCTGCGGTAAGGTGTACTTCGTGTGTGAAATTAGTGTGAACCAAGGAAGGTGTTCCTTGAAGACTGGAGTAGGTTGTTTATAACCGAACCAGTATAAAATTCTTGGTGCAATTTACTTTCAGCATTTACTTTTCAGTTTCTGCACTGGTTATACGTTTTGTTCACGTTCGGAAAAATAGCAAACGATTTTCAAAAATTATAAAAATTTCCAGAAACATACATAAACGTTCTAGGGTTAATTTGGCACAAGTTTCAACCCTTTTGGACAAGTATAGGTCAGTCAAACATCAAAAGTTCTGAGACTAGTGCAGCCTGATTTTCAGACTTGCAAAGGTTGAGACTTTGGTGGTATTTGACCTACTTACCAAAAGAATTTTCAAAAACTGTTTCAACCCATTTCAATATAGTGTGCGAGGAGTTATTGGTCAAATTTTCAGATCATTTGGACATTCACACAAATAGGAATTAATTTTTCAAAACCATCTACCGTTTCTGGCAGATTTGCACAATCTGAGTGCCAACGGGTTTTGAAGGGGTTAAAGGTTGAATTTTGATTTGAAATTTTTAGGGGACCCTCAAACATCTGAGGCTAAGTTCTCTCGAAATTTCATAATTTTTGGAGACCTCTAACCTGGTTTTAAAAACGTTTTAAAACAGGTCCTGAAAACAGAATCTGTTTTCAGAACTTGAATTGTTCAAGTTTAAAGAAATTTTAAAAAGCACACTTTCCGCACCATCTATTCAACCCCCCCCCCCCTTCTAGTGGTGCCTTGCAGATCCTACAAGTTGGATAGTGGGTTGGGGGGGGAAAGTGGGTTGAGGGAGAAAAGGGAGATAGGATCAACGGCAAGGCCGTCGATTGGGCTCCGGCCTGAGGTCGACAGGGCCGCGGCCTTGAGACCGGCAGGGCTACAGCTGGACACGAGCTGAGCCGTGGGCCAGTCAAGGAAAAGGGAAGGAAAATAGGAAAAAGGGTAAATTTGGACCGTAGATTTTGGGTTAAGTCACGGTATGAATTTGGAAACTAAGAATTAGATTTATAGGCTAAGAAATGGATTTTTGAGATTGAGGGATGTACATGTATCTTTATTTTTAACCAAAGAAATCAGTTTTATTAATGTAACCCTCACTTGTGGCGGAGGAATACCATGTTACATTTCACAGGAGTCCAATCATCATATGCAAAATGTGAGTATAACTCCGTTAGAATATGCAATCTCCAATCATATACGATATGTCGCATTAAAATCTTGCCAAGTAAAACCACCCAAGTGGATTAAACTTTGGCGAAGGAAAAAGCGTGCATATTTATATGAGGAGATTCTGAGTGAAACATATATGTACAACAAGAAAAGCGATGTAAGTTATAGTTCCAGCCGCTGAATGTAGTATAAGTTGGATTGAAAATGTGCCTCCCAAGGTTGTTTATACGGTCTTTACTTAACATTGATCTCAAGTGTAGCTGACACCATTGATAATATGTTCTCCTCTAGCAAGTTCAAGGCGAACACATGCAAATGACAAAAATCATGATAAGTGGCAGAGTATATAATATGGTAGCAAGGAAAAATCTGTGGGGTGAAAGTGCACTACCCGTGGTGTCTGTATGCATAGATACAAACAACCATCCAACAAGATATGCATAGAATAATATGATAAGTGAGCGTACCCGGTTTGCCCATATCAAACATAGATATGGGCAACAAACAAAGATGCAAATCATGAAATATTTATCATCCATGTCACAGATTTGGAACTATATCAGTCTTCACTATAGCACGAACTAAAGGTGGAAGATCTTGAAGTTTGGAAAATTGGGTAAGAGTCTGATGAGTCTGACCATGTTGAGCTAAGTAATGCGCAGCCTTATTAATCTCTCGCGATATATATTCCAAAGTGAACGACTATGAAGCTATAAGATCATGCAGTATACGTGCCAAAGTAGTCTTATGTCTTTGAACATGTGCCAAGACACTCTGCGCATCCACCTCAACGTCCATATGATAACCAAAGCGAACAAAGTACAACACTGCCAACACTGTAGCCTGTAGTTCAGCCTTATCCGGAGATGAAACGGGCAAGGGGAAGGAAATAGCTCTGGTAAACTCACCATTGCTATCTCTCAAGATAGCACCTACCGCTACTATAAATCTCCCATGTGCAGCATCTACATTTAGTTTACGCCTACCAGAAGGTGGAAGCATCCAACGGACAATTTTACATCTTGGGGATGGCAAAACTAGAATTAGTCCTAGCTGAACCAAATAAGCTTCCGGCTTGATGTATTTCTTTCCTTTGTGATTCAGCGTCCATTCGTATGTCGACCTTCTAACTTGTTCAACCACCAATCTGCAAGACCAATGTCCATCTCCAAAGACGATAGATGTGTAAGATTTTCATACTTCCCACATTATAAAACCTGGTATTATAATGCGAAGCTGGCCCTTCAACGACTTTCCTTGTGTGGATATCCACCATTGCAATAAAAAAGAATGGATGCGTAGTGAGCCTCCCACAGGACCATCAAGACAGGAAGCATAATACCTCCATATAGGCAATGTCTCTGAGCATGTTAGGAATATATGATCACTTGTAATTGTGTCCATCAAACAGAAAGGACATCGAGTTGGGTACACCAGTGCAAATCTTGCCAAGTTCTTGGGAATGGGTAATGCACCATGATAAAACCTCCATAGAAAGAGTCTCTGCTTTAGATACACCAGCTTGTGCTAAATAAATTGATGGGAGAAAAGACGAATGCCCGCAGTCCTCAACTAAGAATAGGAAACCTTTAAGCTAAAATCTTCATTTGGCATACCTGACCATTCAAAGGAATTGGCACCTGTACTCGTATGTGAAACACATATAGAATGTATACGGCATATTCTCTTCTAAATCGGAGAATCTGTGATTCTTTGTGAAAAATCATTTCGTCCCCTATATTTAGTGTGTAAAAAGGTGCACATGAAAGAGGTTTGCGTTTGATATCTCCACCATAACCGACATGAATATACCATTTGCAAGTCATCCAATCGCCTAAGACCCAAGCCACCTTCATCTGAAGGACGAAAGAGTTTATCCATAGAGATCCATGCATGTCGTTGTGTGCCATCAGTGGCACCCCAAAAGAATTTGGTCATCATACGATGTAAGATATTGATGGTGCTAGAAGAAAGTAACGAATCCGCAAGAATATGTAGTGGGATGGCAGTAAGAACATGTTTAATCAAAGTTAATCTTCCTGCATGGCTCAAGAATTTTTTCTGCCACCTGATTAACTTTGCCTAAAAAGTAGAAATCAGTTGTAGATAATGGTTAGTACGTGTCTTTCCTTTGAAAAGAGATATCCCCAAATACTTAATTGGGAGGGAGACAGCTTGCATCTGAATTGCACTTTCCATTCTTTGAATCTGCGCTATATGAAGATATAATGGAGCTCCAAATTGGCTCTTTTGATAATTAACAGACTGTCCTGTAGCATGCTGGTATAGCTGTAGAAACTCACGAAAACGTTGAAGATTGCATAAACTACCATTAATAAAGATCAACAAATCGTCTGTGAAAGCAAGATGAGATAAGCATGGACGGGCTTTGCCTACGTTATAAGGCTGAATAGCTCCTTACGATATCAAATGATTTAAACCCCTTGAAAAAACTTCCGAGGCTAGAATAAATAAGAGGGGTGACAATGGGTCCCCTTATTTGATCTCACGTGATGGCTAAAAGAAACCAAAGGGAACGCCATTTATGAGGATAGAAATGTACGTCCCTTGCAGATGATTGAAAATCAAGGTGATCAACCGCGAAGAAAATCCAAATTGTTAAAGGAGTTTTGGTAAAAAGTGCCAATTAACTCTGTCAAATGCCTTCATCATATATAGTTTGATCATAAAGTTTGATCCGTGCACTTTTTTGACTAATAGATGAACCATCTCCTTTGCCAGCAGTATATGATCCGAGATATCCCGCCCCTTTAGAAATCCTGCTTGCTCTTCTGATATCACCTTGTGCAATATTGGCTGCAATCTTGTTGCCAGGATTCTTGTTGCTACTTTAGAAACAAAATTTGCCAAGCTAATTGGACGAAAATCCGAAAACTTACGGGGTGCGAGTTTTTTTGGAATTAGAGTTAACAAGGTGCTGCCCATTGCCTGCAGCAGCGATAGTCCCAGAAAAAATTCTTGCATGGCTTTTACTGCATCGTCTTTTACAAAATGCCAATATGAACGAAAAAACTGACCATTATAGCCATCGGGCCCTGGAGCACTTTTTGGATCTAACGACCATGTTGCATTCTTTACCTCTGATAGTTGCGGCAATGCAATCAGCATTTCATTATCCTCCGAAGTGACCAAGGTATGGATCACATTCAAGAGCAAGTCCTCATCTTGAATGTGTTCTGCTGTAAATAGTTGTGTGTAGTAGGAAACCTCTTGTTGCTGTATGGAAGTTGCAGTATCACACAATGTTCCATCTTCTATGTATATCAAAGTGATGGTCTACCTATGATGCCTATCTTTTACTATGCTGTGAAAATAGGAGGTGTTTGCGTCCCCCGCATTAATCCACTTTAGCCTAGCACGTTGTTCCCAGAACAATAACTCTCATCTTGCCGCAATCTTGTACTGTGCATGGGCTTGCTGATAATCTTGGCGAGTCACTAAAGTAGGATGCTGGTCATATATTCTCTCTAGTCGAATTGCTTCTTGTTCTACTTTTTGCAATTTATCAAAAATATTACCAAAAACTGATGTATTCTATGTGTGGAGGTCTCTTTTTAAGGATTGAAGATTATCATACAACCCCCTCATTCCTCCTCGTGTGGAGTATGATTCCCATGTTGCTTGCACAAAAGGTAGAAAATCAGGGTGATCAAGCCAAACATTCTGGAAACGAAATGATCTTGGACCCTGCTGTTGCTACTGTACACATCTCAACAGTAAAGCGGCATGATCAGACGTGAGACATGGCAGATGTCGTACTCGCAGAGATTGAAAGCGATTGTTGAATGATTCGGAACACAAAACACGATCCAGTCTTCTTCTAATCACACCTAATCCTCGCCCATTTGACCATGTATACATAGGCTCATCAAATGGTAGATCAATGAGAGAACAATATGCGACACAATCATTAAATTCCTCCAGAGAAGAAATTACCGGAGTTGATAAACCAATATGCTCATCAACTGAACGAAAAGTATTAAACTTTCCCCCTATTAACCAAGGATCCAAATGTGCATCATGATGATGCTGAAGAGCTGTCCATAAACGCCTCCAATCAGTGATTGTGTGCAATCCATATACTGGGGTGAACCGAGCTGTGAGATCCGATTCAATCAGATGAAATCGATAGAAAGAGCATTGTTCCTCATGATTTGACTCTAGCAGCCGAAGTGAGGAAGCTTTCAAGAACACCCAGATCTTCCCTTCACATATTGCTTCTGCATTAGAGTAAGACAATTTTAGTCTAAATCATCCTAATTGTGTGACTGGCTTCTTTGGTTCAATAATTGCCAGCAAATGTATCTTAATGATCTGATCAATTCTTTCATTTTTATCGATTTTGTTTCCTTACTTTCTTCGTTTGCAGTGACTTTGGGATACCAGTCGGATGGGAGACTTCTTAATACCTTTTGAACTTTTTCTTGTGAAGAAAATACTTTTTCAAGAGACTCAAGCGAATTGTAAATGTTAGTCAATCGTAAATCCATATCAACAATAGATTCATTCAGTAATAATTTGAAGGATTCAAGAGTTGACATAAGCATGTTTATCTTGGACTCTTTTACTTGACTAGTACCTTCATGTTTCATTTCGAGACATCTCCACATTTATTGGGCACTAGAACAATTGGATACATAACTTGATTGACTTTTACTTAAACCATTTAGAAGAAGTTGCATAGCCTTAGAATTCATGCTTAATCTCTTTTTATCGTCTACGGTATACTCTTACTTAGGCTTTACTACTCTTAATGTAACGTCATCAATAGTAGTTATCTTAGGCAGAACAAAAGGACCGTGTTCTATGATGGACCATAAATCTATATCAATAGCCATAAAAAAGTTTCATACGAAGTTTCCATTGTATAAAAGACTCACCGTCGAAAAGAGGAGGCCTTACGCTTGACATACCTTCTTGCTCGGTTTTGTGACTAGTTGATGCCAGCTCACAAAGATTGTTATATCTTCTTGTTGTGAGTGTACCTTGCTCTGATACGACTTTTTGGACCTGTATAGAACCACTAGAATGGGAGGTTTGAATAGTGAGTGCGGAAAAATTGGTTTATAAAAATTTTAGTGACTAATTACTCACTTCTGAAAACAGATTCTATTTTCAAACTCCATTTTTAAATGCCTAGATGACTAAGTTATAGACCTCCAAAAATAGTGATACTTGGTGATAATGTACTCTCAGATGTTATGAATGTGTCGTAAAAATGTAAGATTAAAACTCGAAGTTTAAGGCTCTGAAACAATGTCTCTGACCTAACTATGTCAATCCTGCTAGAAATTGTTCCTTATAATGAAAAATTTATTCATAATAGATGACAACTCTAAATGGTCAGAAACATTTACAAGATGTTCCTTAGGATGTCTATTTTACTCGGTTGAAACAATTTTGAAAAATTCCTTTGGCAAGTATATCAACCACGTTGATGTTCTCAACCTTTGCCAATCTGAAAAGTAGATTTGTACTAGTCTCAGAACTCCGACCGTTTGGATGACTTATACTTATCCAAATGCGAAACTTGTTGCAAAATAAAACGTAAAACATGTCTCTATGTTTCTGAAAAGTTTTATGATTTTTAATAATCGTTTGCTATTTTTACCGTGGCTATAAAAATGATGTAAAACCTGAAATTGAGAGTAAAGAATGCTGAAAGTAAGAACATCAAAATTTTTATACTGGTTCGGTCAATGTAACCTACTTCAGTCTTCAAAGAAACCACCCTTGGTATTCATGAATCGCTAAAGTCATTTTAGAACAGGGGTGGCAGGAGTTATACACCAACTCTTTCAATGTCCAACACTTTTACAATGTTCTACACCGAAAAGCAACAACAATCAGCACCAATCAGCACCACCTCACCAAATGAAGGTTTGATCACACCTTGATCAACCTTGTACAACAATGAACCATATATGGTGGTGTATTTGAAGCTTATTCTGAATATGACATGTATGAGTTATAGGCTTAAGGCTATATACAAGAGATGAATATAGAGAATGAAGTATAGTCTTGTAAACACTAGGTAGAATTTTGCAATGAAGTTCTTGTCTTGTGTTTGATCGTCTCCCTCCTTTTATAGATGGATAGCAACGCCCCTAGGCTGAGAAGATCTCCAGGAATTGTCTTGAATGCTTTGAGAGAAGTCTTGAATCTTCTTTGAATAATTTTGAATAAACTTTGCCCTTAATTCCTTCCCAAATTTCAGCCAACATGCTGAAACGTTCAGCATTATTCTACAAGCTTTTGACCCCTTAATTTGTGTTCTTTCTTTCCATAATTGCTTGAATATTTTTTGGGTTCTTCTTTATCAAATACAATACAATGTGATATCCTCCAAGGCTCCCAACAATTCAAATATGACGCCCCCATCTCAGCCTTTAAACACTGAGATTGTTTTTTTTCTCATGGTAATAAGGTAGAATCTCCATGAATCATGGTAACTTTAAATTATCATTTCACCTTGTCTTCTAGAACCTTTCAAGATAAGTATTTTTCTGTGTAAGACATGCATAAATTCATGTAATAACATGTAGTAAAAACGTTCTATTAACGATGATGGAGGAACTTCAATTTTCAACTTCCGTCTATTGCTTGGATTTTCTCCGTTTTGTCTCAAACCCCTTTGACATATCAATTGTGTTATGTAACATGTAATATACATAAAACCATGTATAATCTCAGCTCCAAAGTATATAAGATATTCGGTCATGGGGTGTATTTAGTTTGAATTTGAATTTCCGAGAAATAAAAAAGATGATGGATAATTGATATATGTATTTGTGTCGGTGATGGCTCGGTAGTCATATGATATGAAAACTTTTGGTTTATGCACTTTCTTCATGTCGATATAATTTTGGAAGTTTGATGACATGAAATATAAGTCTTGAGAATATCTTGGATATGTATATGATGTGTATATGATTCTCTTATCGTTAACGTATGTTGAAGGCTTACTGACAAAATGTCAAGATAGAAAGATATAGCATGTTGTAAATATCAAGATAGAAAGATATGCCTTGTCGTCTTGAGATAGAATATAGGTCATGTGTATATCCATGAGATATATATATGCCATGTGACTCCACGAAATATATATGTCGTGTGTATCCATAAGATATATGTTGTGTGTATATCCAAGAGACGTATATATGACGTGTGTCCATAAGATATATATATGCTGAGTGTATATCCAAGAGTTATGTATGCCGTGTGTCCATAAGATATATATGCCAAGTGTATATCCAAGAGATATATATATGCCGTGTATATCCATAAGATATATATATGCCGTGTATATATCGTAGAGATGTAGAGACGAACTTTCCATTTTGATATTTGTTGAATAATAGATATATTCAAATATATCCTTAAGCGCTCCATTTAATGAACTCATTTAGTTCATCTAGTATGCCACCTAAAAATATTGTAAACACAACAATGTTTGCTATATGATTTAAGCCTTAATGCTTCATGGCTTGTTAATATAACAATGATATATACAAGCATATAAGACATACACATTTTCAAATCAAATAACATTTAAATCATGAAATCACATAACATATAAATCATGCATTATGAAATCACGTAACATATAAATCATGCACTTGTAACTCATTCAAACACCGATGTCTCAAAACAGACAGGCTACTTACTGGAAGATGTTTTGTCGCTCATACTACACTTTATTGGTGTTTTGCAGAGGCTCAGGGATATGATTTAGTGTATGTCAAGGACGAATATGAGTGGTGTTATTGCTGATTGGAGGATTCTACGAGGAGATTATTATGTCATTTATGTTGAGATTTCTGCTTTGTGGACTAGAGAATCGTTAGTTCAGACTTAGAATTTTCGGGTTAAGATACGATTTCATATTAGATTTTGGATATTTTCCTAGATATATATATATTAATGACTGAGGATTATTTTAATAATTTTAATTTTATGACTTTTACTGACGTTATTGTACATCACTTTGATGACGTGTATGTGACTTGGTACCGACACCTTGTATTTTTCTTAGCAGAATACGGCAGGTGAACCATTTCAAGTATTAGAGCTCGGGACAGATCGCTACAAAAAGTAAGGTGAGTGAAATTAGGAGTTTGGGAAAAAGGGGAAGGGTTGGCCGAGGGAGTGGGGTGGAGGAACCAGTTCTGGCAGGGGCAGTGAAGGGCTCTGAGGGAGTGGGGTTGTAGGGAGGTGTGAGTTAGGTAGTGGGTTAGGAGAAAAGTTGGTTGAGAGAAAAAAGGGGGATAAGACCGACGGTAGGGCCACGGGCTGAGGATGCAGGACCGAGGCAGGGCTTCGGCTGGGCACTGGCTGAGTTGCGGGCCATTGTAGGAAAAGAGAAGAAAAAATAGGGAAAAAGAAATTTGGGCCGTAGACTTTGGGTTAAGTCACAATATGAATTTGTAAACTAAGAATTTGATTTGCAGGCTAAGAATGGATTTTTGATATTGAGGTATGTATGTATATGTATATATGTGTATATACATATGTATGGGCATGTACATATATGTATGTATAGATACACGGGAGTTGGGAGTCGTTTGATATTTGGAAATATTTGATGATTTGATATTTGAAAATTTTGGTTATTGGATTTTTGGAAATATTTGATGATTGGATGTTCGGAATTGTTTTGGAAAAATTTGGTACTTTGAAAACTATTTTGGAAATCGAGCATTGCATTTTGCGAAATTCATCCTCACAAGGAAAATATATCCTTAAGCTGGATTGATCCGAAGCAAACAGAGTGTCCGAACATATTGGCTGTTTTGATAGAGCGTTCAGACATATTGACCGCCAATTAGGGCGCCTAGGCATATTGGCTATGCCAGTAGAGCGCCTGGGCATATTGACTATTGGGGTGATCAATTCATAAGTCTTACGTTATATGTTGCTTGTAGGGAAAGTGTTATAGTCATTGCATTGAAATTGGATTCAGATTTGGAATTGTACCGATTTGGAATCAAATTTGGATTTAGAAACTTTGGTTTTGGAGCCGATTTGGGTTTGGACTCAGACTTTGATTTTGGACTTTGCATTCATTGATTTTGAAAACTTTGCATACTTTGACATTTGATTGGATATTGAGTGCGTGATCGATATTGTTGAGTATTGATGGTTGTTTGACTATAATGGTATTATCATAATTTATTTGCGAATGAGAAACTCAATATTTTCTTAAATTATTTAATTATATATTTACACTTGTTTCTCCGTATATGATCCCATAGTGGGTACAGACATGCTACTTACTAGGTGATGTTTTGACATTCATACTATACTTTATTGGTGTTTTGCAGAGACTCAGGGATATGATCTAGTGTACGTTGAGGACGAATCTGAATGGGGCTATCGCTGACTCGAGGATTCTACGAGAAGATTATTATGCCATTTATGTTGAGATTTCTGCTTTTTGGACTAGATATTTGTTAGTTGAGACTTAGAATTTTCTTGTTAAGATACGATTTCATATTGGATTTTGGATATTTGACTAGATATATATATATTAATGATTGAGGATTATTTAATGGTTTTAATTTTATGACTTCCGCTGACGTAATTCTACGTCACTTTGCTGACGTGTATGTGATTTGGTATCGACGCCTTGTATTTCTCTTACCAGAATACGGTAGGTGAATCGTTTCAAATATTAGAGCTGGGGACAAATCGCTACAAAAAGTTTCGTTAGATTTGCAGCGTAAACTTCCTCTTTAAGTGGACCATTGATCTAAGTATCTTGTGGGGATTGTTGGTGCCTGTCTGGTAAAAATTTAGAGCTTTGTTTACATCAGCATTTTGCTCTTCACCCTTTGTGGTGAAATCTTCTTTAATTTCTTTGATCAACCATAGTTGGATTTCTCTCATGTTTCACTTTTTAAACTAATGCTGATGCCCTTTGGATCTTAGCTTGCTAAGTGCGAACCTAAGTATATCTGCCAGTGCCAGAGCAATTGCATATATTTTTCGTGTACGCTGAAAGTTGTGGTGTTCAAGCAAAAAAAAAAGAAAAAAATTTCTCTGAGACTTTGTTTTTTTTTCTTTCTTTTTTGTATGTTTTGTGAATAACATTGGTTTTCAAATAATAAGGATGATAATGTAGGACAAAGATTATGTAAATTTTTACATTTAACATGAAAAGAGTCCGTCTTGTTTAATTCTTTTGCCCTCCTGATATTTTCGATATCCATACCTTTAGACCTTGAAGTGTCATTCTTGCAAGTGGTGGCCAGTGATCTTCACCAGCCATCTTTTGATGTAGAAATACTAGTAGCTAAGTTTAATCTGAGCATGGATTTCAAGTTTCTTTTATTTATTCAAATTGATACATAGAGAAATTTGAGATTTTGAACTGGTTCATGGGTGGTTCTTTGTAGGGGGTTCATTTTCACAGTGTTCAGTCGATGCATGCCTCTATTGCTGAAAGTTCAGAAGTTCGACTGTTGATGGATAGAACTTTTCACAGCAAAGATCTAAGTGAACATAGGTAAATGTGTCTTACTTGTAAGATTTTTGATACTTTGTCCCCCAATTTGAATGTGGAAATATATACAATTTTTTTTATGCTTTTGATCTTTGTCAATTGTCATATGTTCTTTTTTGTGGTGTATTTCCCTTTTTATGGGGTTTTTACGTGCGTTTGCCTCATGGGTGATTGATTCTTAGATGCAAATCATTTTGGCATACAAAAAAACAGGTAGAAGTAGTAGAAAGGACAGCAAGTCAGCCTACGTCCATTTGCGGGAACATATTAATCCAGTAGCTTTCTAATCTTAGGGTTTTGTTTTGTGCTATTTTGTATACCCTATGTTGACATCTACCTTCCACAGCAGGATATTTATACGTCGTTACTTTCTAGTTAGACTAGTCTATGTTAACATTCTTTAAATTTTCTTTTCACTGGTCTTATTAAACAAGGTTAAAACCAGTAGGAAATTATTTGTTTTTTATTCTGAATCTTTTCATTTGTGTTTACTAAATTCTTTCACTAGTATACAAGCAAACCATATTCCTATTATTGTGTCATCTATGCAGGTACATATAAAGCCGGGATCTCATTGGAATCAAACTCTCTATCCCTTCGGATGAAAGTATTGTTTACCTACCTTTTACCCTCTCTAAACCCTAGTGATAGTTTTTGTTATCGTTGGATATACTTGGTAGGGTAGTTGTTGTTGTAGCTAGATGAATTCTTTATTCATTTATAGAATAGACTTGTTAATGGCTTTTCTCCCACTTGTAAATATAGCGGTTGAGGCTAAGGCCTTCCTCTATACAAGGAACTCTTTGTATTTCAAAGATTTAAGATGAATAACATTTATTCTTCTCACAATTCTTTATGGTATGAGAGCTTTCAAATCTATATATGATCCTTTTGCCAATGATCATAGTAGGATAAACAAGATCCTTCAATATCCTTCGGGTGACAATGAGCACAACATCCTTGCCGCTGAACCTCTACAACAACTGTCACAATCCTAAGCTTCTGATTTGTATTTTTCAAATCAAATAAAGCCTGAGCAACACCTTCCTCAAACTCAGTGTGGTTAGCTTCCTGGTCTTATTTGAATCTTCGCCCTCGAAGTATACATCTTTTGCTATAAAAATCTTCGGGCACAAGACCGATCAAAATGCCAAGGGATGGTTAAAATATTTCAGTCGTGGCAACATTTCCTTCTGTTGCTTGGAGTGAAACTAAACTTATTCTTACTTCTGATTATACCTCAGGATCAGGGTATTACTTTAGTCACGGATTGTTGTAACTGTAAATTTTTAAAAGAAAAAATTAATTAATTAAATTAGTTTAAAGTTAAATATAAAATAAAAGTAAAAAAATAAAAAGAAGATAATGAGTTAATGGGGCCATTTACTACCCCCATTAACTCCCAAAATCCCTCTCATTATCTCTCCCCCATAACTGTCTCTTTGCTATCTTGTAAAAAAAATTAAATTACAATTAAATGCCTCCATAAATGGCAGCCGTGGGTTTCAACACACACATTCACAATACACATTTTAAAGACATTCAGCTATGAGGCAATGGGGAGAAAACGACAGAGAGGAAGAAAAAAGAGAGAGAGAAGAAGAGAGAAAAAGAGAAGAAATAGAAAGAGAGTTGGCCACGTACATCAAAATCCAACCTCTGTACCACGAAGTCTGCATTGAGAAAGGGAGGTTACCCTCCCCTCTGTCGGATTGCGTTGGATTCCCTTGCATTCTGTATTGGGATTGTTTGTTTATCACTGTATGTTTATTCTTTATATGTTTATCGCGAATTCTTTATGTCTTGGTATGAAAAGTTCGTGAATGGCGTTAGATATAGATCACATAGCGCAGAAATAGGCCAGAGTGGGTTCAGTTCTTCGAAAAATGCGTCTGGAGGCAGCGCGTGTAGCACACGCACGGTGGCAACACGCGCCCCTGAGCGTCACATGCAGTACACATGCTGGAGTTACATAGAGGGCATTAAGTAGATGGCATTAAACGGAGTCCAATGGAAATTGTTTGGGATAAATCAGAGTTAAAAAGAAAAAGATATGAATTTTTAAAGAAAATTAGATTTTTAAATAAAGTAAAAGAAAAAAAGGTTACCGGCCAGGCCTTCTGCGGTAGCCAGGCCGCCCTCAAATCTCAGCAGGCCAGGAAACTCAGCCCAGTTTGGTGTAATTTATAAAAAAAAAAGTGTAAAAGGAAAAAGGGCCAACAAGCCAGCAGACTGGTCTAGGGCCGATGAGCAGGCCCAAATCTGACGAAAATAAAAAAAACTAGGGAAAGTGTGAGCGGGCCGCAGGCTATTGGGCGGACCAGGAATAAAAAAAGAAAGAAAATTAGGTAGGCCCGTTAGGTTTTTCTTTAATAATAATATTAAATTAATAAACAAATAAAATAGTATAATTTAATAATTCAGGAAACGAAATGAAATAGAATTAAAATAAATAGAAATAAATAGTCATAAAAAGAAAATGTGGGAACGGGGGTGCTGTGAGTAGGCGGCAGAAAATAACAATAATAACAGTAATAATAAATAAAAAGATAAAATCAGATAATAACTAAATACATAAAAGTAATTATATTAATTGATGTTAATGTTATTCTGTATTGGGATTGTTTGTTTATCACTGTATGAACACTCATATGTATATGGTAAAAATATATATATATGTATACACACATGTACATATACACGGATAAACAAGATTTTTGTGACATAAATGATTTTATTTCATGTTATTTATATTCATATGTATAATAGATGATAAGATGTAATTTATGATACAAGTTATGAAATTCCTAGATGATATGTTAAATTAATTAGGAATTAAATGTTCTAGGAACCTAAGTTATGAATTATGAATTACATGTGTGGAATAGATGCTAAGAAAGTATGGTTGGTGGAAAATGACCAAAAAGGGGGAGGTTTATGATGTTGGTCGATTTGTACCTTTGTAGGAGTAAAATTGGTATTTTATTTAAGTTATGATATGACCTTTTGAGTGGTGTTGGCCTCGTTCTGATACCAATTGTTGGAACGTGCACCTGCAATAAACACCATCAGTGGAGAGTGAACAGTGGTTAGCGGAAATTACACTACAACCCTTTGTAAAAATCCCCTTTGAAAACAAAATCTGAGACCACCTCAGATTCAGAACCCGTTTTGGAAAAATTCAGAAATAAATGTACACAAATTCAAAAATTATGAAACTTTTCACAATTTAACTTCAATGAGTTAACAAGACTCTAGCCAAAAATCAGACAAAAATAAGATCGTTTGACCCTTCAAACAAATAAAAAGATTCAAATGGTCAATTTAGACAAAATTGGAAAAAATGTTGCTGATTTTGCAAAACGTGTTTCGCTTTGAATACTCAACCAAAAAGGTTGATATTTATATCAAAACACTCCTTAGGATGTGTAGATAAAGTTTCAAAAAGTCCCTGACCTTAAACAATTTTTGATGAATACAAAATTTAAGTTTTCTCAAAACTGGTCAGATTACAGCCAGATTGGAGCTGTTATTTTGCAAAGACTGAAAGACTAAGTTTCCCTTGCTCAAATCAAGTGATTCTTGTTGCAAATGAAAGCTAACATCTGAATTATAACTCCACCAAAAATCACGAATTTTGAAAATGTTTAGCTATTTTTTCAAAACGTGAGAAATTGTATGAAAACTGCAGTAAAAACGGGCAGAAAACAAAAATGAAGAAACAAGACTAGAACACCGAGGACTTATCCTAGTTCGGTCAATGTGACCTACTCCAGTCCGAAGGAACACCTTTCCTTGGATTTCACTATCAAATGAATCACCTTACAACAAGAAACAAGCTTGATCCTTGGGTTATACACCAACCTTACTCAAGACATGGATGATCACCTTCTAAGCAACACTTAGTTGCAACACCTCTACAACCTATTGATATAGCCTTATAAGAATGGCTAATCAATCTTACAAATGAAGCTCAAGTGGCTTGTAGCTCAACAAAAACAACAAGAACACCTTAGCTACAAAGAATGGAACAAGAACAACAGA
>AP025075.1:3927300-3955023 GCA_036186865.1 Eustoma russellianum | reverse complement strand
CTACAAAGAATGGAACAAGAACAACAGAAAGAACAAGATGATAGCTAGATAATTCAACAAATGCTTGTAAGCTTCAAGTGTGTTTCATCTTCTTCACCATTGCCTCTATTTATAGTGTGATTTGAGCCTTAAAGATAAGAAATCCAATGTGTCACCATCTTCATCATCAAATCCAAATGTCTTCTCATCATTGGTTGGCCTTGTACACTTGACAAAATAAGAAAAAAAATGATTGGTCCACCTTGGAATCATCTTGGCCGAAAATGTAAGCTCCAAAAATGACTTGGAATTTGCTTGATTTATCCTTAGAAAAGTAGAGATAATTCCCTCAACTTCTTGGCATAAGAATAGGCATGTGGCATTTCACAAATTTAAACAAAAAATTCAGCTCCAACAATCTTCATAGTAGCAGTTGGCTACTTTCCTTTTTTTTTCAAAAATAATTTTGATTTTCCTTGATAAAATAAGAAAGGATAATACCACCAAAATATCCCCAACTTCAAGCACAATAATAGGACATGTGAAGTCTTCATTTGACTTCAAAAAATCTGATGAGAACACCCATAAACACCAAGTAGCAGTTTGGCTAAATTTGAAAAATCCAAGTTGGCAATTTTTGCCAACTAGCTCCTTTTTGATTTGTCCACTTGTCATAAGCTCATAAAATGAATACCACATCATACACAGCTGCTAATACACGTTTTTGATCATACAAATATGTGTAGAAACTCAAATTTTTGAAGAAGAAATTAATAGATAATAGTTGACAAGATTATGTCAACGTGTAACACCGAAATTCCCAATATTTCTTCTTAAATGTCGTGATCATTTCCGCACCTGTAACACCTTTAACAACTCTTAATAATGATGATAAATATGTTTCCATAACATATATAGGAGGGTCTTTAAGAAAGAACTAGAATGTGACATCTCAAATCGTCACATATCCTGCTATAGTCAACAATATCATCATTTGAGAGAATAAAATAAAGAATCACCATATTATCTTCAAGTTAATAATAAATCTGCTCCAGAACGAAGATTATAATATGCTCAAGAGATTCCTTGAGTGAAATACCAAAAATACCCTCAGGAGTGAAATGACCAAAATACCCCTGGTATATGAAAACTCCAGAAATGACCCGGATGGTCAGAAATAATTATAATATCACCTTTGTCATGATAAATAGTATAAGAATACACCCTTGAATTATTTTCACCATGTTATGTTCCTACAAAACTCAAAATATCAATTTTGCCCTTTTTGGTAAGTTGTAGAAACTTCCAAGGCACGTTAGTCACAAGACAATTATAATCACCAAAAACACATGATAATCATATAGTAAACATGTATAAGTCATATACAAATGATAACAATCATTTAAACACGTTTTAGAAAAATATTTCTAAAAACCCTAGACATCGATCGATCGAAGTGCCTCGGCTTCAGAGATCGATGTTTCGCAGAAAGGTTCAGGTTTTGTCTCTGACCTACATCGATCGATCGAAGTGAGGATTTGATGTACATTGATCGATCGATGTGTCTTAGGTTTAGAGATAGATGTCTCACAGTAAAGTCTTGAACTTTCACTGCCTTACATGGATCGATCGATGTGATAGATCTATGTACGTAGATCGATCGATATGCACCTACCTGAGAGATCGATGTCATCTTTTTCAACTTTTTCAACTTTCAATCACATATAACATCATGTGTGACATTTTTAAGCATTCACCACTTAAAATCATGTCTTTAAAAATTATCCAAACATATTTCTCAACATTGTCCTCCTTTTGGATTATTTTCAAAATAACCTAACATGATTTTAATGTCACAACAACTTTACCAATTGTTTTCAAACTTTGTCTTCAACAAACTTTTAAATAGTATGCTCATAGTATGCTCCCCCTTAACTTATACTCTCCCCCTTAATTTATACTCAACTTATAGCAATTGAAACTTAGCATATGATTTACCAACTAAAATCATGTTCTTATTCTATCTCCCCCTTTATTTTGCAAAACATGCAAAAGATAGAACTATACAATGGTGTCGTAAGTCATCATACCTAACTTGGCTCGTAAGTTTTCAAAAGTGGCTTGATTAAGGGGTTTGGTGAAGATATCAGCTATTTGGTGATCAGTTCTTATATGGTTTATAATTATATCCTCATTTTGAACATGATCTCGAAGGAATTGGTATCGCACCTCAATGTGTTTGGCCTTAGAATGAAGCACAAGATTCCGTGAAAGATTGATTGCATGTGCTATTGCAGAAAATTGGAATTTTTTTCATTTTAATGCCAAAATCACTAAGTTGCCGTTTAAGCCAAAGTATTTGGGTAGTACATAAACTCAAAGAAATATACTCGGCTTCAGTGGCAGAAAGAGCTACACTAGCTTGCTTTTTAGAAAACCAAGAGATCAAGTTGCTTTCTATGAATTGACATGTACCACTAGTGGATTTTCTATCTAACTTGCAACCACCATAATCAGCATCACTATATGCGCACAATTCTAACTTAGCGTTTCTATCATACCAAAGTCCTAAGTGAGGTGTATGCTTAAGATATCTAAAGATCTTTTTCACTGTATTGTAATGTGATGCCTTATGACAAGATTGAAACCTAGCACACATGCACATGCTAAACATGATATCAGGTCTTGATGCAGTTAAGTATAACAATGAGCCAATCATAGACCTATAAAGTGTGTCATCAAAAGGTTTACCATTTTCATCCTTATCTAGTTTGGTGCTAACACTCATGGGTTTAAGTGTTGGTTTCAATTCTTCAAAGTCAAACTTCTTAATCATATCATTGACATACTTAAGTTGGCTAATGTGAATTCCTTGAGGAGTTTGTTTGATTTGAAGTCCTAAGAAATAATTCAACTCTCCTACCATTGACATTTCAAATTCTGACTTCATACATTCTTCGAAGTCTTTTACTAAGGTAGGGTTAGTTGAACCAAAGATAATATCGTCGACATATATTTGTACTATTAACAAATCATTATCTTTTCTTCTTAGGAGCAATGTGTTGTCTATGGTTCTCCTTTGATAATTATTTGAAATAAGAAAGTTTGCAAATCTATCATACCAAGCTCTTGGAGCTTGTTTTAAGCCATATAAAGCTTTCTTAAGCTTGTACACATGGTTAGGATTCTTTGGATCTTCGAATCCACGGGGTTGTTTGACAAACACCTCTTTTTGGATGTATCCATTCAAGAAAGCACTCTTGACATCCATTTGGAAGAGTTTAATATTACTTAGACTTGCAATAGCAAGTAACAATCTAATTGCTTCTAGTCGTGCGACGGGTGCAAAGGTTTCTTCATTATCTATTCCTTCTTGTTAATTATACCCTTGTTCGACTAGCCTAGCCTTATTTCTTGTAATATTTCCTTGTTTGTCTATTTTATTCCTAAAGACCCATTTAGTTCTTATGATAGACTTGTCTTCAGGTATAGGTACTAAGTCCGATTCGTTGTTCCTTGTGAATTGGTTCAATTCCTCATGCATAGCATCTATCCATTATATGTCACCTAAGGCTTCCTTAACATTCTTAGGTTCTATGTGTGAGACTAAGCTATGTCCTTCAAGTTGACTTATGTTTCTACGTGTTCTAACCCCAACACTTGGATCCCCAATGATTAATTCTTTAGGATGCCACCAATTCCTAGATTGACTAGGTTCACCCTCATCTTGTTCAAATGTTTCATTAGTGTGAGCATTATCATATGTAATTGGATCATTAGTTGTATTATCTTCCAATTTCAAAGTCTCTTCATTTATTTCATCTAAAGGTTCATGCATGTCTTGTTCGGAGGGAGTTGGTTCTAGATGATCAAGTACAAGCTCAAGTAATGCATCATCATCATCAAACATATTTTCAACAATATTCTCTTGTTTATGTTGAGTTTTATTACTAACATCAAAATATGCATTTTCATTGAATTTCACATGCATAGATTCAATTATTTTTCTAGATGCAGGATTATAACACCTATATGCTCTTGAGTTAGTTGAATACCCAACAAATATGCATTCAATAGACTTCTATTCAAACTCGTCAAGACTATCCTTAGTGTTCAACACAAAACACTTACATCCAAATACTCTAAGGTAATCTATTTTAGGTTGTCTATTGTTTAACAATTCATATGGTATTTTATTTAATTTCTTTCTAATAGTAAGCCTATTTATGATATAGCATGCACAACTAACTGCTTCAGCCCATAAATATTTAGGTAATTTATTTTCAGATAGCATAGTTCTAGCAACTTCTTGAATTGTTCTATTTTTGCGTTCAACAACTCCATTGAGTTGTGGTGTTCTTTGTGGTGAGAATTCATGTTTTATTCATGTAATTCACAAAACTTGATTACATCTTTGTTTTTAAATTCTCCACCTCTATCACTTCTAATTCTTTTGACATTTTCTTCGTAGATATTTTCGAGTTGCTTAGTAAGTGTTTCGATTGCTAATGGAGCATCGTCTTTATGTGTTAAGAACAATGTCCATGTGTAGCATGAGTAATCATCTACTGTGACACACACATAGTAGTGTCCACCTAGACTTCTTGTCCTACTTGGACCAAATAAGTCTGAGTGAAGCAATTCTAGTACATGACTAGTACTCACTTCATGTTTCAGTTTTAATGTTTCTTTAATGTGTTTTCCATTAATACATGTTTCACACATTTAAAAATTATCTAAGTCTAACTTAGGCATTTCTCTAATTAAATTATTCTTAGATAATTTCTTAATGGTTGAAATTCCTATATGGCCTAATCTTCTATGCCATAAATTCACATCTAAGTCATGTGATATTAAACACTTAACCTTAACATTTAACATGTTATCTAAGGTAAGAGTATAAATGTTACCATCACTATTTCCTTTTAAAACTGTTTCTCCTTTTTTATTTATTATATCACGTGAATTGGGAAGAAAAGAGACATTATAACCACAATCTATAAGTTGAGAAATACTAAGTAAATCATAAGAGAGATTGCTTACTAACAACACATTTCGTATTTGAAATGTGTTTGGGTCCCCAATTGTTCCTTTTCCAACAACTAGTCCTTTGTTGTTGTCACCGAATGTTACTTTTCCTCCATTCTTGATTTGTTCCAACTCGGTGACTAGATTGGGGTTTCTCGTCCTATGCCTCGAACATCCACTATCTAAAAACCATTTGGTTTGTAGATTCTTTGACGTTGCCTCCTTCTTGCATTGCTTGCATTTTACGTACAATGGAGACAAAGTTTAGGTGCCCTTTATTTGGGTCCTTGAATGTTAGGGGCACCATTCTGGTTTAGATATCCCTTAGGTATCCAAACTTGAACATACCTTCTAGGCATATTTTTAGCATTGCTATAATTTGGAAAATAAGAAGGATTAGCATATAGATGATCATTCCATATAAGTGAAGATGCATAGTTATACATGTTGTGCTATGGTTGATAATTGTTATAGGATGGCAGAATTTTATAATGTGTATATGGCATGTAACTTTGTTTCTTATATGGTGCTCTATATGTATGTTCATATGCATTTCTATAAGACTTGTATGAGTGTTGCCTATACCTAAGTTTATAGTAAATTGGATGCATTTTATTCGGTCTAGTTGCATTTGTATACATGTAGGAATAATTTCTAGGTTGTCTAGATGCAAAATTAGGCCTTGTTGCATGTTGATGTGCTTTTGTGGGTGCGTGTTGTATTTTTGCCTTAGAATAAGTAGAAGAAGAAGTAGAAGAAGATTTAGCCGGCAAAGTTGTTTTTATAGCTTTATAAGGTTGTTTAGTAGTTGAAGATACAAACTTAGTCTTTTTATCTACTTTGTCAATCTTCTTCTTTATATCCTAATCCAGTTTTATCATTGCCATATTTTTGTGATGATATTAGTGTATCTAACATATTAGCACCTGATTTGAATTGTTCTAACATTTTTTCTAAGTTAAGTTTAGAAGACTTAAGTTGTACTATCTCATTTTCACAATTTCCTAACTTAGATTTTAACATATTATTTTCAGTTTTTAATGTGTGTTCATTTTTCCTATATGATTCAATTTTATTCTCTAAAGAATCAAGAGTATTAGTAGACTCTTGTTTAAAAGATTCTATTTGATCGGAAAACTCCAAGTTGGATGTCTTCAACTTGTCATTTTCTTCAAGTAATTTCTTCTTTTCTTTAGATAGCCTCTTACAGTGAGCATGCATTCTTAAGAACTCTTCATACATTTCATCAAATGTCATGTCACTATCAGAATCACTATCAGAAGAAGAACATGCCTCGTTGGATACGAAGCAGACTTGAGCTTCCTCAGTTTCGGATTCTGAGTCGGATGAGTCGCTCCATGTGCTCACCTTCATTGCTCGTTTCCCTTTCCTTGCCTTTGACTCCTTTGTCTTGGTCATTTGTGCCTCCTTGTCCTTGGCTTGTTTATTATTGTTGTTATTATTATTATTTTTCTTCGTGGGACAATCATATGAAATATGTCCTTTTTGACCGCATTCATAATACTTTAATTCTATATTATACCATTTGTTTGTGTTATTTTTCTTAGATTGAGAAGAAGAAGAAGAAGAACGTTGTCTATTTCTATTAGGACATTTGAAAAACTTTCTAAGTTTTCTTGCTATTAATATCAAGTCATCATCTAATTCAGTATCACTATTACTATCATCATTATTTGTATGTGTTTCAGTTGTTTTGAAAGCTATTGACTTACTTGATGATTTAGATGACTCGGACTTCCATTGGTTTAGTTTCACCTCATATACTCTTAGTGAGCCTATCAATTCGCATATTTTTGTGATTGATTTCGTCTCTTCAATCGCCGTGACCTTTGGATGCCATTCAGCAGGAAGGCTTCGCAGCACCTTTTGAACCTTTTCATTGTTCGAGAATGATTTCCCTAAAGCTTTAAGGGCATTGAAAATATTGGCAATCCTCAAATCCATAGATGTTATGGATTCGTTCAGCAACATTTTGAAAGACTCTAATTCAGTCATAAGCATGTTTATTTTTGACTCTTTTACACCACTAACCTTCATGCTTTAATACAAGTGATTTCCACATATCGTGTGCACTTGTGCAATTCGACACATATCCTGCTTCAGAAGTTGTAAGTCCATTCAAAAGTAATTGCATATCTTTAGCATTCATGGACTTTTTCTTTTTATCTTCCGATGACCATTCACTTTTATGTTTTTCAACCTCTTGTGTGACTCCACTAACTTGTACAACTTTCATTGGAATGTACGGCCCATCTTCAACTATAGACCATAAATCGATGTCTATAGCCATTAAGAATAGCCTCATTCTTAGTTTCCAATGAACAAAATTATTGCCATCAAAAAGAGGAGGGCTTTGTGTAGACATACCTTCCAACTCACCTTTGTGAGAAACAATAGCCATTGTATGTACCTTGGATTTGAGACAAGCAGTATACAATGAATTGTTGTTTCTTGGCCTTGTATTGTTCGTATGGTGTTGAATCTTGCTTCTTTTGAATGGTGTTGGCCTCGCTCTAATACTAATTGTTGGACCGTGCACCTGCAATAAACACCACCAAATGAGGGTGAACAGTGGTTAGCAGAAATTACACTACAACCCTTTGTAAAAATCCCCTTTGAAAACAGAATCTGAGACCACCTCAGATTCAGAACCCGTTTTTGAAAAATTCAAAAATAAATGTACACAACTCCAAAAATTATGAAACTTTTCAGAATTTAACTTCAATGAGTTAACAAGAGTCTGTCCAAAAATCAGACAAAAATAAGATCGTTTGACCCTTCAAACAAATAAAAATATTCAGATAGTAAATTTGGATAGAATTGGACAGAATGTTTCTGATTTTGCAAAACGTGTTTCGCTTTAAATACTCTACCAAAAAGGTTGATATTTATATCAAAACACTCCTTAGGATGTGTAGATGAATTTTCCAAGAGGCCCTGACCTTAAACAATTTTTGATGAATACATAATTTAAGTTTTCTCAAAACTGGTCAAATTGCAGCCAGATTGGAGCAGTTATCTTACAAAGACTGAAAGACTAAGTTTCCCTTGCTCAAATCAAGTGATTCTTGTTGAAAATGAAAGCTAACATCTGAATTATCACTCCACCAAAAATCACAAATTTTGAAAATGTTTAGCTATTTTTTCAAAACGTGAGAAATTGTATGAAAACTGCAGTAAAAACGGGCAGAAAACAAAAATGAAGAAACAAGACTAGAACACCGAGGACTTATCCTGGTTCGGTCAATGTGACCTACTCCAGTCCCAAGGAACACCTTTCCTTGGATTTCACTATCAAATGAATCACCTTACAACAAGAAACAAGCTTGATCCTTGGGTTATACACCAACCTTACTCAAGACATGGATGATCACCTTCTAAGCAACACTTAGTTGCAACACCTCTACAACCTATTGATATAGCCTTATAAGAATGGCTAATCAATCTTACAAATGAAGCTCAAGAGGCTTGTAGCTCAACAAAAACAACAAGAACACCTTAGCTACAAAGAATGGAACAAGAACAACAACAAGAACACGATGATAGCTAGATAATTCAACAAATGCTTGTAAGCTTCAAGTGTGTTTCATCTTCTTCACCATTGCCTCTATTTATAGTGTGATTTGAGCCTTAAAGATAAGAAATCCAATGTGTCACCATCTTCATAATCAAATCCAAATGTCTTCTCATTATTGGTTGGCCTTGTACACTTGACAAAATAAGACAAAATGATTGGTCCACCTTGGAATCATCTTGGCCGAAAATGTAAGCTCCAAAAATGACTTGGAATTTGCTTGATTTATCCTTAGAAAAATAGAGATAATTCCCTCAACTTCTTGGCATAAGAATAGGCATGTGGCATTTCACAAATTTGAACAAAAAATTCAGCTCCAACAATCTTCATAGTAGCAGTTGGCTACTTTCCTTTTTTTTCAAAAATAATTTTGATTTTCCTTGATAAAATAAGAAAGGATAATACCACCAAAATATCCCCAACTTCAAGCACAATAATAGGACATGTGAAGTCTTCATTTGACTTCAAAAAATTTGATGAGAACACCCATTAACACCAAGTAGCCGTTTGGCTAAATTTGAAAAATCCAAGTTGGCAATTTTTGCCAACTAGCTCCTTTTTGATTTGTCCACTTGTCATCAGCTCATAAAATGAATACCACATCATACACAGCTGCTAATACACGTTTTTGATCATACAAATATGTGTAGAAACTCAAATTTTTGAAGAAGAAATTAATAGATAATAGTTGACAAGATTATGTCAACGTGTAACACCGAAATTCCCAATATTTCTTCTTAAATGTCGTGATCATTTCCGCACCTGTAACACATTTAACAACTCTGAATAATGATGATAAATATGTTTCCATAACATATATAGGAGGGTCTTCAAGAAAAAACTAGAATGTGACATCTCAAATCGTCACATATCCCGCTATAGTCAACAATATCATCATTTGATAGAATAAAATAAAGAATCACCATATTATCTTCAAGTTAATAATAAATCAACTCCAGAACAAAGATAATAATATGCTCAAGAGATTCCTTGAGTGAAAATGCCAAAAATACTCTCGGGGGTGAAATGACCAAAATACCCCTGGTATATGAAAACTCCAGAAATTACCCGGATGGTCAGAAATAAGTATGATATCACCTTTGTCATGATAAATAGTATAATAATACACCCTTGAATTATTTTCACCATGTGATGTTCCCACAAAACTCAAAATATCAATTTTTC
Organism: Eustoma russellianum; assembly: GCA_036186865.1. Classification (NCBI taxonomy): domain Eukaryota; kingdom Viridiplantae; phylum Streptophyta; class Magnoliopsida; order Gentianales; family Gentianaceae; genus Eustoma; species Eustoma russellianum. The sequence continues at coordinate 3,945,236 of AP025075.1, read as the reverse complement.
CCTTTTTGGTAAGTTGTAGAAACTTCCAAGGCACGTTAGTCACAAGACAATTATAATCACCAAAAACACATGATAATCATATATTAAACATGTCTAAATCATATACAAATGAAATCAATCATTTAAACACTTTTTAGAAAAATATTTCTAGAAACCCTAGACATCGATCGATCGAAGTGCTTTAGCTTCAGAGATCGATGTCTCACAGAAAGGTTCAGATTTTGTCTCTGACCTACATCGATTGATTAAAGTGAGGGTTTGATGTACATCGATCGATCGATGTGTCTCAGGTTTAGAGATCGATGTCTCACAGTAAGGTCTTGAACTTTCACTTCCTTACATGGATCGATCGATGTGATAGATCTATGTACATAGATCGATTGATGTGCACCTACCTGAGAGATCGATGTCAACTTTTTCAACTTTTAATCACATATAACATCATGTGTGGCATTTTTAAGCATTTACCAGTTAAAATCATGTCTTTGAAAATTATCCAAACATATTTCTCAACAGATGCTATGTTATGTCGTTAAATTCTCCTTGTCTTACATGCATTAAAGTTATATCGATGTCATATGTTTTACTTGTTAAAACGGAGACGTGCTTAATATGTTCGTTAATTACGATTATTATGATTTGTCACTCCGTCTTCCTATGCATGATCCACCTGCCGTATCTAGTAGGATTACTTGCTGGGCGATTACTTTTTATCGCTCATACTTGCCTTATCACTTTACAGATAACAGGTACCACTATACATGCTTGTTGAGGACAGACTAGAAGACCACTGATAGAGACGAAGCGTACCTAGAGATTAGCTTTGAAGTGTTAGTCCGTAATACACACTCTAGAGGAGGGGTGAATAGAGTGTTGGGTAATTTTACGGAATTTTCTCGTTTTTGGCTCAACTCAAATGGATATCAAAATCAAAGCAAGAATAGAAGATGAAAGACAATGAATGAGTACACCGGATATAGAGTAGTTCGAATCGTAAATGATTCTACCCCACTGCCACTTTGTTTCCAAAATGGATTTTCAACAACTACTCTTCTTATTATAAGAACAACAATAGCAATACTGACACTAACAACTTAGTGTAAGCAACCATAACAACAACTTCTTGCATAAAACACCTTGGTGCAACTACAACAACTTCATCTCTAAGCAAAAACAAATTCTTGCTACCTCACAACTTCAAAAAGGCTTAACAATGTTTAAACACTTTTACACATATGAGAGAAATATACAACAATGAAGAATGAAGCTTTATGATGGTGAAAGTGTGTATTTACCTCATCCGAGCTTATTCTATTTGTAGGAGGTGTTCACCGTATCTTCAAAGCCTCACCAATGTCTTCAAGTCAATTCTCAAGTATTGACAATTTTAAAATAGCCTTTAGCCACTCTATGGATTGATTTGATCTTCCAAAGCCACCCTAGAGAATCTTAGACATGGATATGATAGTCAAGGAAGCATGTATTATTTTAAAGAAAAGTCCACAAGAAATTTGAGCAAGATTGGAAAGAGAAAACACCATGAATCTCCCTTGGATTTCGTTCCAACGGTCATAAAAATTTGAATTCTGGAGGACATTGATCGATCGATGTCTCTGCATTTAAAAATCGATGTCCTCCAGAAAGGTTCCAGTTTTGGACCTCTCATACATCGATCGATCGATGTATCTTCTTTGAGAGACTAATATATACATCAATTGATCGATGTCCCATGGTTTAGAGATCGATGTCTCATAGTAACATTTCAGTTTTGTACCTATATACATCGATCGCTCGGTGTCTCTTCTTCAAGAGACTGATGTATACATCGATCGATAGATATCCCATGGTTTAGAGATCGATGTCTCACAATAAGTTTCTAACTTTGGACACTCTTAACATAGCTCGATCGATGTCTCTTCCTGAGAGACTGATGTATACATCAATCGATCTATGTGAGAGGTCGATGTCTCACATTGTGTTTTTCTCATTCTGTTTCAAATTCCAAGTGTGACTTACCTTTTTAACTCTTTCAAAACATCTTTTAACTTCATCAAAACATCTTATGTTCCAACAAACTCTCCCTTTTTGATGATTTCAAAACAAAGACTTTTAAAAGATTTTTTCCTTCAAAATTTACATTTGAGCTAGCTAAAAGTTTCAAACTTGAAATTTTCATTCTCCCCCTTAGTCCATGTATTCTATGCTTCCCATAAAACATGTAAACATATCAAAAACTCCCCCTCAAAAGATATTTCTCCCAAATCCAACAAGTATGATAGAGAATTTTCAATAACTCCCCATCAACCAAATCATGCATTAATTTAGAACATGCAAACTATACGTCATGGTATATGTTCATTTTCCATATATGCCAAAGCTTTCATTTTCATGCATATCTACCAAGTAAGCAAATAAGTGTACCCAAATTACTCAAAATACCATAATAGCGCCAATTTTATTATTACCGCAAATTTCATACTCAAAACACCATAATACCAACTTCTCTCCCTTTTTAAGAACATCAAAACGAATAAGAAAAACACAAACATATCACTAATGATCAAAAGGACACATAGAGTTTAGCAAGTATGCATCAACTTAATATTCATCATCATAAGCTAGAATCTATGGATAAAATGGAAAATGGAGATTGGAGAAGATTACTCCCAGTCTTCGTCTGATGAGAAAGCTCAGCCGGAAATGCATGCCTTCATCTTTGCTTTGAGCTTGGCAAACCTCGTTCGTGCATCATCACTTTCCGTAGCTCACCCACCTCTTGTTGAAGAGCAATGACTTAAGCTTGAAGTTCTGAAACATTTGACCTCAAGCCTCTAGTTTCTTCATGAGTTTCGGGCATAGGAATCTGAGTATCCTCTGGAACTTCTTCCTCTTCGGCTGCGGTTGGTGGAGCCATGTCTTCCTCTTCGGCCGCGGTTTGTGGAGCCACGTCTTCCGCTTCATCACCTTCCTCTTTTTGTTCCGTGCTTTTGCGGGCTTCCTTTCTTGACTTGTTAATTTGTTGAATGTTGATCTTGTCATAGTAATCCTTGGGTGAAATTTTCTCAACATCCGTGTCATCAAGCTCAACACTGACTTTTTGAGCATATAGTAAATAAGATTGGCATAAGGAAGGGCTTTGGACTTCTTTGTGGCTGCCTCTATAATGTTGGCCATGAAGATTTCTCCAGAGTTTAATTGCTCCCTATTAAAAATTCTATAGACAATGCAGAAATCAATGTTGCTCGAGACTTTGGCAGATTTTCCATTAATGCAGAAGGTAACTATAGCAGTCAATAATCTATATACCAAAGGCATGTCATTGGTGTTCTTAGTAGGGTAAAATCCTATGAAGCTCTTGACATGCTCTTCACTTATCTGCCACTTGAATTCATCCCATTTCGATACCTCGAATGAGTCTAAACCCTCATCCAGAACTTCAATGTGTTCACATTGTTTTGCACGACCATTCAACATGTTGTCCATCAATTATGGTATTCAAAGAGAAAGGGAAACCATTCAAATACTCAATCCACAAATTAGCATAAAAAAGCCTAGTGTATCTTTTGGACATTTTCTTCATGTCACTTCCGGTCCAAAGATGTCTCCAATTTTGGGTATCTATCCACTCAATGACTGCACCTAACAAATTATTGGAAGCAATGTCATCTATTTGCAATAATTTTAATGGGACAGTGGCTCTCTCAGAATTTTCCCATTCCATAAATAATTCTTGAGCTCTAAGAGAAATATATCAAAATTTACCTGTTCAAAAGGATTCATCCAAGACTCCTTTGATATTTCTCTTGATCCAAGAGAAGTTTTTGTCGGTGAGACAACTTCAAATCTTGCCCAATTCATCAGCTTGACCAAAATCTATGGGTCTACGTCTAGTTGCTCTAGTTCTAGGTTGAGTGGGTACTTGTGACCTTGAGGAATGCCTTGGTTGGACATGACTTGATCTTTCTTCCTCAGCTTGAGAAGTTCTAGCCTTCTTAGAAGGGTTTTTGGATTTTGTCACTTTCAGACTTAAGGTCTAGGATTGAATAAGATGAAAAAATTTAGTGAAGAAGATGAAGAAATAGGATGGGGTTGTCAAATATGGAGTTTGTGGAGAAGAAATTAAGGAATTTTGCAACAAGCAAGAGAGAGGGTCGGATTTGGGGAGAAAAAAATCGCCAGAGCTCCTTTAGGGTTGAAAGTTTGCTTTCAATGAGAAAGAGAGATGAAATTCGGCCTTTTAACCGATTTCAGTGTTTTTGATCCTGCTGACATTGATCGATCGATGTAGATATCGATGTATACATCGATCTCTCAGCTGGGTACACCGATTGATGTACCTGTTTTCATATAATTTTATTTTCTGACTTTTTAAACATTGTTTATCATCCGTAATCTTGTTCTAATTGATTCAAAAGTCTCAGTAGGAAAGGATTTGGTGAAAATATCAGCTAGTTGGTCATTTGTTGGTACAAATCCCACACATACCAACCTTTTTTGAACACAATCCCTTATGAAGTGATGTCTCACATCAATATGTTTGGTTCTACTATGGTGTACCGGGCTTTTTGTGCTATACGTATGGCTGAAGTATTATCACATAAGATCGGTACCTTATCAAACTTGTCATTGTAGTCATTCAAGGTGTTTATCATCCAAAGTAGTTGGGCACAATATGAAGCAACCGATATGTATTCAGATTCCGCCGTTGAAAGTGACACACTATTTTGTTTCTTGGTAGCAATCTCTAAGGAATTGACATGTACCGGAGGTGCTTTTTCTATCGACTAGGTTTCCGACGTAGTCGGGGTCACTCTACCCTCTTAAGTCAAAAAAACCCATTTTTGGGATAAAATAAATCAAAGTTCAAAGTTCCTTTCACATACCTAAAAATACGTTTAATGGCAACTAGATGCGATTCCTTAGGCATACTTTGAAATCTAAAAAATAAGCACACATCATGCAAAAATCCGGTCTACTAGCGATTTAATAAAGTATACTACCAATGATACCCCTATATTTGGTTACCTCAACCAGCTTTCCATTTTCATCTTTGTCGAGCTTTGTACTTATACTCATTAGTGTCCTCACACTCCTTCATCCTCAAACTTGTATTTCTTGAGTAGATCTTTGGTGTACTTCATTTGGGATATGTATACTCCATCTTGAGTTTTCTTCATTTGAAGTCCAAGGAAGTAATTGAGTTCACCCATCATGATCATCTCAAATTCTCCTTCCATCAACTTTGCAAAATGCTCACAAAGACAATCATTAGTGGCACCAAATATAATATCATGCACATAAATTTGGACAAGTAATTGATTGTTTCCTTGTTCTTTAATAAAAAGAGTCGTCTTTTCCTCTTAAAAAACTCATTTTCAAGGAGGAAGTTACTTAATCTCTCATACCATGCCCTAGGAGTTTGTTTCAGTCCATAAAGGGCCTTTTTGAGTTTAAAAACACGATTTGGAGAATCATGATTTTCAAACCCTTGTGGTTGAGCTACATACACTTCTTCTTGAATTTTTCCATTCAAGAAGGCGGATTTCACATCCATTTGATATAGTTTGACGTCCTTATAACATGCATATGCTAGTAGAATTCTAATAGCTTCTAATCTAGCTATGGGAGCAAAAGTCTCATAATAGTCTATACCTTCTTCTTGTCTATATCCTTGAGCTACTAACCTAGCTTGTTTCTAGTGATGGTTTCTTTATCATACATTTTATTTCTAAATACCCATTTAGTGCCAATTATGGGGTGATATTTAGATTTAGCCACTAATTCTCAAATATCACTTCTTTCGAATTAATTTAGCTCTTCTTGCATGGCTAATACCCAATCTTCATCATTTATGGCATCTTTTATATTTTTTAGGCTCAACTTGTGGAATAAAGCATTTTCATTAAATTTTCTTCTAGTCAATATGCCTTGATTTGTTTCACCTAATATCAACTCTCTTGGGTGATCTTTCTTATACTTATATGAATCAGGTCAATTTGAAGTGTCTCCTCTCACTTCTTTTTCTTCTTCAACCTTATGTCCATTTTTGAGTGGATCAATCCTAAGGTCAATGACAATATTTCCTTTTGGATTCTCAAATTTCTATATATGACTTACTTCGATTATTTCATCATCATCACTATTATTAATGCATGGTTCATCTTCAAGGAGTTCACTAAACTTGGCATGAATTTGTTCTTCAACTTTCATACTCCTTTTGTTATATATCCTAAATGCCTTGCTATTTTGAGCATATCACATAAAGATTCCTTCATCCTCTTTGAAATCGAGATTATCCAAGTTGTCTTTGGTGTTAAGTATAAAACACTTATATCGAAATACCTTGAAATAACCAATATTAGGTACTCTTTCTTTCTAAAGCTCATAAGGAGTCTTTTTGAGAGATGGTCTCAAATAAACTCTATTTATTACATGATAAGCGGTATTTACTGCTTCAGCCCAAAAATACTTGGGTAGCGCAAATTCATTTAACAAGGCTCTACTCATTTCTTGAAGTGTTCTATTTTTTCTTTCCGCAACACAATTTTGTTGAGGAGTTCTAGGAACTGAGAAATTGTGTACATACCCTTTGGATACACAAAATTCTTGGAACTCACCATCAAACTCACCACCTCTATCAATTCTAATTTCCTTTATGGTGTCTTCATTTAGGTTTTCTAATCTTCTACACAATTTTATAAACTCTTGGCATGCATCATTCTTTTTGGATAATAACATGACCCAAGTGTACCTAGAGAAGTCATCTACAACTACAAAAGTGTAATGTTTTCAATCAAAGCTTGTCGTACCAATATCCTCAGACAAATCCATATGAAACAATTATAGAGGTTTGGTGGTGGAAATTTCACGTTTGGGGTTGAAGCTTGCTTTAACAAGCTTTGCCTTTTGACAAGTGTCACACAAGCATGGTTTTCGAAATTCAATTTTGGAAGACCTTCGACCTTTCTATTTTTGCAAATCTCTTTAAAATTTTTGAAACTAATATGTCTGAGTCGTCTATGCCATAGTTATGTCAAATCATTTTTGGCAACTAGACATAAAACCTTTTGTGATACCAAATCATATGTGTTAAATTTATAAACATCATTTTTCCTTATAGCGTCAAAAATGATTTTATGATTCTTTTTCACAATGTATTTTCTTTTCACAAATTTCACTTGAAAATTAGCATCACATAGTTGGCTAACACTTACCAAATTATATTTAAACCCTTCTACATATAATACATTATTAATAGTAAAAGAAGAGTTATCAATTTCTCTATTTCCAAGGATTTTGGCTCTCCTATGGCCAAAATGCACCGTTCCACCATCTTGGAGCTTGAGCTTGATGAACAAGGTCTTGTCTCTGGTCATGTGTGTTGAACATCCACTGTCCATGAGCCATTTGGTTCTTTCTTCTTTGGCTACTCCATTTATCTTGAGAGTCTACAAAACCAAGAAGTTTAGGCATTGGTACCCTTTGATGGTTGGGTCCTTTAGGGTTAGTTTGTACCCTTATGCTTCTAAACATACATACTACCAATTCTAGCTTTACATGCACTCTTCACATGTCCTACTTTGTTGCAATGAAAACAAGTGGGTACATGCATTGGTTTATATGATAATGAGCCATGTTATGATTTTCTCTTATTTGGCTTTTTCTTTAATGACTTGGTCTTAATGGACGAATATGATGAATATCCTAAACCGGATTTATCATTTCCGATTCTTTGATTTCCAAGAAATTTGTCTAGATTATTTTTACCATTGGTTAGTTTTATCTATTCTTAATTTCTCACATTCCTTTCTAATCTCCATATTTTCTAGAGCAATGGTTTTATGCATGGTAAGTATGATGTCATGATCTTGGTAAATCAAAATATTTTTATCATGCAAGCTCTTGTTTTCTTCTGCACTTTTAAAATTCTTTCTTCAAGTGTTTATATTTTAAATTTAGTTTTTCAAGCTCATCTTGCAAATCTCCTATTTCTTCAAGTGTTTATATTCTTATCATGCAACATCCTTGTGTTCAATTTCTTCCCCTTCCGGTTCGGAAAGAAGATCATCGCACGTGGTTACTTCTAGATTTAAGGCTTTCTTCTTTTGAGGAAAGACTTTCTTTTCTTGCTTTTGCGGCAACTTGACATGGCAATCTGTAATGAAGTGACCGGGTCGACCATACCTATAGCAATTTTCATTTTCTTCTTTATCCTTGGTTGGTCTCTTGAAAAACTTCCTTGCTTGGGCATTGTTTCTTGTGTCCATTCTTCTAAATTTTCTAACTAGAAGAGCAGATTCCTCATCCAGGCCATCAGACTCTACCACCAATCCTTTGTATGATTCTTGTCTAGGATTGATAGGGTTCATCCTATTTTGCTCATCATTAAGAATTTCATGAGTAAGAAGATTATCAGATAGCTCATCAAGGGTAAGAGTCTTGAGATTCTTTGATTCCGTGATGGCGGTGACTTTGGGTGTCCATTCTCTTGGCAAAGAGTTGAGGAGTTTTGAGACAAGTTCTTCATTTGAGATTTTCTTGTCCGCAATAGAAAGTTGATTCACTATTTGAGTGAATCGGTCGATTGTCTCAATTTTTTCTCCACTCTTCATCCTGAACATTTCATATTCCTTCATGAGGATTAGTCTTTTATCCATTCTTACTTGCTAAGTCCCTAGTATCATCTCAAGCCTTTTCCATGCTTCATGGATTGTTTCGAGACCTTGAAGTCTTATGAGCTCAGTGGTGGTTAGAGCACTTGAGAGGATATTGAATACTTTACCGTTAATGGCGAAGTTTATCTTCTCTTCGTTGGTGTAGTCATCCTCATCTTTGAACCTTGATTCTCCTTTTGAGTTGGTAATCATAGGAACTTCTATTCCTTTGACAACGGCTCTCCATATATCAAATCCACATCCTTTCAAATGATTTATCATTCGAAACTTCCACAAAGAATAATTTTGGGCATCAAACATAGGTGCTTTAATGTTTGATCCTGAGAACAGTGCAGTTGGCTAGGAAGTTGATGTGTAGGATGAAGAGGGTGTCATTGCCTTGATTTTTAACCTTGCTACTTGCAAAGATTGGGCAAGCAATCAAGGTTAGGATCTGATACCAATTGTTAGGTCCATAATACACACTCTAGAGGGGAGTGAATAGAGTGTTGGGTAATTTTGTAGAATTTTCTCGTTTTTGGCTCAACTCAATTGGAATTCAAAATCAAACAAGAATAGGAGATGAGAGACAATGAATGAGTACACTGGATATATAGTGGTTCGAATCGTAAACGATTCTACTCTACTACCACTTTGTTTCCAAAGTGGATTTTCAACAACTACTCTTCTTATTATAAGAACAACAACAACAGAAATGCTTACACTAACAACTTAGTGTAAGCAAACACAACAACAACTTCTTGCATAAAACACCTTTGTGCAACTACAACAACTTCAGCTCTAAGCAAGAACAGCTTCTTGCTACCTCACAACTTCAACAAAGTTACATCAAGAACTTTCTCACAGTGGGTTTAAGAAGGTAGTGGGGATTACACTTTCTCACTTGTCTAAACACAAGAAAGAGATAAAATGTTTATGGTTCCTCTTGTGTTAGGCTCACTATCTCTCAATATATAATCATGAAGAACAAAGAAAGACTTAACAAGCTTTAAGCACTTTTACACATATGAGAGAAATATACAATAAGAAGAAAGAAGCTTGATGATGGTGAAAGTGTATTTGCCTCATCTAAGCTTCTTCTATTTATAGGAGGTGTTCACAACGTTTTTGGAGCCTCTCCCATGTCTTCAAGTTAATTCCCAAGTCTTGACAATTTGAAAATAGCCTTCAGCCACTCTATGGATTCATTTGATCCTCCAAAGCCGCACTAGAGAATCTTAGACATGGATATGATAGTCAAGGAAGCATGTATTATTTTAGAGAAAAGTCTACAATAAATTTGAGAAGGATTGGAAAGAGAAAACACCATGAATCTCCCTTGGATTTTGTTCCAACGGTCATAAAAAATTGAATTCAGGAGGACATCGATCGATCAATGTCTCTTCATTTAGGGATCGATGTCCTCTAGAAAGGTTCCAGTTTTGAACCTGCCATACATTGATCGATCGATGTCTCTTTTTCAAGAGACTGATGTATACGTCGATCGATCAATGTCCCATTGTTTAGAGATCGATGTGCACATAAAGGTTCCAACTTCGGACACTCTTAACATAGATTGATCGATGTCTCTTTCTAAGAGACTGATGTATACATCGATCAATCTATGTGAGAGATCGATGTCTCACAGTGCGTTTTTCTTATTCTGCTTCAAATTCCAAGTGTGACTTACCTTTTTAACTCTTCCAAAACATCTTTTAACTTCATCAAAACATCTTATATTCCAACATGAAGACGTTAATTCATGATGTATTTCAGAAGATTTCACTATTCTGTATATACTATGACTTGTACAGCTTAGGATGTAGTGTATTGCATGTCGATTATGATTTGTTTATATTATGTTGCTTCCCCCTTATCGATTCATTATTCATGTCGACATGCACATGTATAATATCGACGTCTTGTACTTCTCGAAGCAGAGTACGGCAGGTGCACTGGGCCAAAACCCTAGTTTTGGGCGGGGCTCTACAGGTGGTATTTGAGCAAAGGCTCTAGATCTATCGCGGACACATAAAGTAAACAACGACATGGACTTAAGAAGTGATCTTAGAATTTAAGGCATGATCATAGACGTAATATTAGACAAAAGTGACAGCCTTAGTATTAGAAAAATAGAACGGTATAAACATATACGAGTTGTGACACAAGGAATTAAGAGTTAAACAGTAGAACGTACATTGGTGAAAGAACTCATCCTCTCTTGTAGTTTTTGTCGTGATTTCTCCACTAGGGAAGATTTTTGGAAAGTAGATAATGCTTTAATATATCGCTGAAGAGATACCAGAGAGCATAGCTAAATAGGAATATAAGTAGGTCGTTTAGGCTTTCCAACATTTATACAAGGCAAGTCACTAGAATACCTCAATTCTAGTTTCCTATTAGTAACATAGTAGTCATAAATTGTGATTTCCCTAGCTTCGATCTTAGAGTCAGTATCTCTATTGCTTCAGCGTGAGTAACTGATCATTGCAAGGTTTTTCAGTTAAACCAATTATCTTGTACTCTTTATTTGACGGGCTTACCCTCACCCTCAAGTTCTTCAAAATTCGTTTAGCCTTGAACCAATCAATGGAATATGGATCTCTAACTTTCTGATTACTGATGAAGAAGTATACCAGGGGTCTTGGCTGGATTATCATGGTTGTAGACACATCAATGTTCAAGGATAAACCATTATGGAGTGTACGAAAACTAGATTGGAACAATTTAGCTGAACTGTACATCAACGCTTTTCACGTCCACTTTAAAGTGATTTGTCAACAATTGAATCTTCTGTCTCTTGGTACCTTAGCCACCCTTAGCCACGCCTAGCCATCAGAACACAAAGCTTCTTTTGACAGTTTCAGGTTCAGCCTTATTTGGGTTGATATTTTGAGATACTATTAAAATTTTGTAGGATGACTAAACTATATGACAGTTTCAGGTTCGACGAGATTAGATAAAGAACGTTCGAACATACGATAGGATTTACATAAATTTATTCGGAAACAATCTAAGTCGGTAGACATAATAAAAATACCCCAACAGAATACCAAGTGTATAAAATATATATGTATATAAGTATACACCTTTACACATTTTTGGCCATAAGATCTTTGATATTAAAAGTGGTTTTAATATATTTATATACACATACATGTATAATACGTATGTTAAGATATGAAAATGAGTAAGTTTTGTATACAATATAACATGTCATAAAATGATTTTATATATGTTTACACATTTACATATATTTCGACCATTAAGCTTTCATGATAAAATGACTTTATTATATTTTATGCTTGTGTATATATGCATGATATATATGTTAATATATGAACAACTTTATTATTCTTTATGTACACATTTATGAAATATGATCAAGGATATATATTTTAAAGTACATATACACACTTATGGTTATACGGGTTATAATTGTGGAAATGATGAGTTTTATCGGATGTTAAGTATAAATAAAGGTATTACATATACTAAGATATGAAATATGACTAAATTATGTACTATACGTGATAAGTATGAAAATGTATTGTCAAGTATACATATATGTAATAAACGGCCATATATAAGCCTTTTTATAAGGAAAATAACTTTAATGTGTAAAATGAACACTCATATGTATATTGTAAGAAAGTGTATATATATGTGTGTGTGTGTGTGTACATACACATAAATACATATGCACGGATAAACAAGATTTTTGTGACATAAATGATTTTATTTCATGTTATGTATATTCATATGTGTAATAGATGATAAGATGTAATTTATGATACAAGTTATGAAATTCCTAGATGATATGTTAAAGTAATTAAGAATTCAATGTTCAAGGAACCTAAGTTATGAATTATGAATTACATGTGTGGAATAGATGCTAAGAAAGTATGGTTGGTGGAAAAATGACCAAAAAGGAGGATGTTTATGATGTTGGTCGATTTGTACCCTTGTAGGGGTAAAAATGGCATTTTCTTTAAGTTGTGATATGTGGAATGTAGATAAACAAATGATGTTTGATTACAAGTTGTAGTTTGACCAAAATACCCTCCTTGACCGAGTTCATATTGCATGAAGTAAAAGATTGACAAGTTATTTTTATTGCATTACATGTTTAAAATGACTTATATGTATGAATAATAAATGCGAGACGAATGATTCCAGTGAGACACGTTATGTTATGTTATGTTATGTTCATGATCATGATTATGTATGTTATGTTGTAGCGCTTTCCTGACATCGGGACCGGAGTGGCATATGTCAGGGGCCCATGTCTACATTATGGATGACTGTAACACCGGTCTGGGACATGGGATCTTAGCCATAATGCATCATTGTTAGCACATGTACATATGTTTATGATGTTTTATGTTATACATGTACTACATGGGGAATCAATCGGTATGTCATGCGTTATTATTCTTATGAGAAGTGCTATAGCTAACATAAAATGTTATGTCATCATGTTACGAAATGCCAATTCATGTTTATGAAAATGCCAAGTTATGTTTACGGAAGAAAGTCATGAGACGTTTATAAAAAGTCATGTTTTATGTATCATGTCATGTTACCTTAGGATTATGATTAGGGATTCCTTAAGTCTATGGTATTATTACAATGGTAAATGTAGTGATTATACATGAAAAGGGCTGTATATGTATTGATGTATGAGAGAAGTATGAGTTATGGATTAGAAGCTAAGTATGAACCTGGTGTGAGGTTACGGACTAAGTACAATGAGATGATGCTATGTTATGTTGTTAAATTCTCCTTGTCTTACCTGCTCTAAAGTTAAATCGATGTCATAATGTTTTACTTGTTCAAACGGAGACATGTTTAAGATGTTCGTTAATTACGATTATTATGATTTGTCACTCCGTCTCCCCATGTATAATCCACCTGTCATATCTAGTAGGACTATTTGCTGGGCGATTACATTTTATCGCTCATACTTGCTTTATCACTTTACAGATAACAGGTACCACTATACATGCTTGTTTAGTACAAGCTAGATAGAGCACTGATAGGGACAAAGAGTACCGAGAGATTAGCTTTGAAAACATTAGGCCTTGGTTCATGATGTATTTCAGAAGATTTCAGTATTCTGTATATTATGACTTGTACAGCTTATGATGTAGTGTATTCCATGTCGATTATGATCCGTTTATATTATGTTGCTTCAGTTTATCGATTCATTATTTTTGTCGACATGCACATGTATAGTATCAACGCATTGTACTTCTCGTAGCAGAGTACGGCGGATGCACCGGGCTGGAACCCTAGTTTCATGCGAGGTGCTACAATACACACACGTATTCATTATTTCTGAATTTATGCACCTACAGTTTTCAAAATTTATAAATAATATATATACACACACACACACATATAACTGTTATGAGAATTAAGTGTGTATATATATATTTTTTTATGAACGAGTATTTATTGATAACCTCACTTATGATGGAGGGAAGACCATATTACAATGAGTTCGTATAGTCAAAGCAATAATGAAGAAACCAAATGATTTTCAACCGCCAATCATATATGATATGTCGCATTAAAACCTTGCCAAGTAAAACCACGCTTGTGGATAAAAACTTGGCGAAGGAAAAAGCATGCATATTTATATGATTGGGCCAGCGAAATATTACGTGGGAGATGAAATTTTACATATATGTGCAGTACAAGAATTTTGCAATTTGGTGGTCCTAGTCGATGCAGCCGCGCAGAAGTAGTTGAACCAAGTTTGTAAACTAGGCTTGATCTCTTTCGTCAAAAGCTTGGAAAGAACCCATGATTATGTGGATGCTGCACACAGAATGAGCGGAAGAAGATATTGTCTCCAAGAAGATGCATTACTCCATTTCACCTCAGACGAAGATAAAGAGGGATATATCATTAGTGTTGAGATAAGATTGTTGAATGAAAATAAAATTACGACATACGTACCCATGCCACCTTGATTCCAGATGAACCAAGGTGGCTGTGAACAGTAGCCTGGCCATAAAGCGAATGAGTACAAGCAATGTTTGTAGGTGCTGCTACCAGTTTGCTTCCGTTCCTCAGCAGTCCAGCATTTGATTGTCAACCACCAAAAACGGCATGAGAGTAAACATAAGATGTGTATGAGAATAAGCATGAAATAGCATGGAGTGGTGAATGTGTTACGCACCAGTGTTGCCTGTGCATATTGACACAGGCAACTAAAAGAAGCAATCGCCAACACAATGTGAGACATCTTATAGGCGTAAAGTGGGTAGTTGATGCAGATCCAACTGTAATGCTCCACGCACCTCAGCTAGAAGTTCCCGTACGCTGGTATATCGACAAATTCCTTGAGAGTGAAATCCATGCCGCGCTAGGAAATGGGCTGTCGAGTTGGCTTGACGTGGGCTATACTGCAATGTGACTTGATTGATAGTCATGAAATCAACAAGTCTATCGAGGTCCTCAGATAAACTTCCTGTTGTAGCTGTCTTGTTCGGTATAAGCAAGAGAATAGATTTACAATCCGTCTCCACAATAATTTGCTAGTGATCCGATGCATAGTAAAGAACGGAAAATAGCATTGTTTGTATCTCAGCACGGAACGGTGATAGGCGGGGGAGTGCAAAGCATACAGCGGAAATTAGGTGTCCTCGATCATTCCTCAACACAGCACCACTTGCTTCGGATTTTGCCCCAACAATCGCATCTACGTTTAACTTGAGACGTCCAGTAGGAGGAAGACCCCACTTCACCAAGCGCATTCTCTTGTGTGAAAGTGGCGGCGCAAAATTTAACAATTGGAGATGAGGCAAAGGGTGAGCAAATTTCTTTTCTCGCATTGCTGAACACCATGTGTAAATGGCACTACGAACATGTTCATATAGAGGACTGTAGTTGAATTTTTCATCTCCAAATCGAGCAGCTGTATACCTTTTCCAGATTTCCCATGTGATAATAGACGGAACCACTGATTTGAATTGGCTCGCCATAGTTGAAAGAGAGGATAATCTCCACCATCTGCGTATGTATTGTTTAAGAGGTTCTTGTCTAGGGAAGGGCCCAGAGAACAGTATCGACGCCTCAATCCAGATTGGCCGTTTTTGCATGCAGCCAAGAAAAATATGATCCGTGGTGTCAGAGGAGCGTCGACAAAAGACACATTGTGTGGGATTTACAGTTTGCCATAGATTTTCCACTAATGGCAGTGAATGTGTCCAAAGTCGCCAAAGGAAGAGACGCATACCTGGTTGAGCATTCGGCCACTAAATGTAACGATGATCAGCAAGGTGAGTGCGAGTTGTACTGATAGTGATGTAGGCCGATTTAAGAGAAAATTGTCCATTTGTATCCGGTATCCAATCAAATTTATTTTGAATTTGAAGCACATGTTCCCCCATGAATGGATCAATACGGTATAGGCGCTTCCACAATGGTGAATCGTATATGTGTGCACGCATGGTAGGACGAGTCCCATATTTTGATTTGCAGTATGTAGTCCACAGCTCATTACCATGTTGATACTTCCACCAGAGTTGACACTCGAATGCCTTTTGTAGATGTACTAGATGTCGGATACCAAGTCCGCCTTCTTCTTTTGATTTACACACCGTAGTCCATGATCGCCAACTGTGTCTATCCCTCCACAGGAATTTCGATAGCTTTTGGCTTAAGACGTCAATTACTCCTTTGGGCAAGCGCGAACTAGCCATTATGTGCAGTGGCACAGAGTTGAGAACATGTTTTATGAGTATTAGTCGACCTGCCATCGATAGCAACTTAGAAGACCAAGAATTTAGGTAGGAATCAAAATGCTGAATGAGTGATGTGCAATAACGGGCTCGATTTATTCCTTTATGTAAGTAAGATCCCATATATTTTATAGGCAGAGATGTTAATCTCATTCCCAAAGCCTGAGCTGCAGCCACCTCAGATACGCTATCGCCCACAACAACTTGACTCTTATGGTAATTAACCAATTGTCCGGATGCCACTTGATATAGTTCCAAGAAAACGCGAAAATTTTCCAAGTTAGCCGTTGAGCCATTGAGAAAAATCAGCAAATCATCGGCAAAACCTAAGTGTGAAACACATGGTGTACGGCCCGCATGAAAACCCTTTATTTTCTTCAGGGAAATCATTGCATTAAACCCACGTGAGAATCCCTCTGATGAAATAATAAACAAAAGCGGCGATAGGGGGTCACCTTGTTTCACTCCTCGCCCAACAGGGAAGAAACCAACGTGCTTAACATTTAACAGTATGGAGCATCGCATGGAATGGAAGTTATTTATGATCAAGCGAACAAGTCTCTGGTGAAAGCCTAGTTTCTGCAGAAGTAGTTCCAAATAATGCCAACTTACCCGGTCAAACACTTTTGCCATGTCAAATTTTACCATGACATGACCCTCGCGGGTTTTCTTGTCTATTACGTGCACCATTTCTTGCGCCATTAAAATTTGCTCAGTAATGCTTCTGCCTTGCATGAAGCCTGATTGTTCAGGCGAAATGAGTTTTTTGACAGCATGGGAGGTAGCCTAGTGGAGATCAACCGAGTAATAACTTTTGAGATGAAATTTGTCAAACATATTGGTCTATAATCTGCAAATGCCCGAGGTACTTGCACTTTTGGTATGAGAACAATAGTCGTGGCTGCCATCTTCTTTGGCACGATTACTCCAAGAAAGAATTCTTGTATTTCTTTTTGCACATCAATATATATAATATTCCAAAAATGTCGATAAAAAGATCCTGGATACCCATCCGACCCTGCAGCACTGTTGGGACTAAGGTCCCAAACTGCAGACCGTATCTCCTGCAAAGTAGGCATGCTTTGCAGTTTTCTGTTATCATCAGCAGTTATGATCGAGGGAACGTAATGCAGAATGGATTCCTCCTTATGAATAGGCTCAGATGCAAACAACGTAGAGAAATACCGAATCGCTTCAGATTCAATGTCATCGGGTTGCACACATTCTACTCCATCAGCACGCTGGATGCTCTAGACCATCTGACGCATACGTCTATCTTTAACAATTTGATGATAGTACGCAGTATTGGCATCCCCTTCATTTAACCATTTAATATTTGCCTTTTGCTTCCAATATAGAAAAGCTCTTTTTTGTGCCATTTTTAACTGAGCTTGACTTCGGCTGTGGTGTTCTCGAGCTTCATCTGTCTGCAATTCATCATAAGCCTTTTCATGTTTAATTTTCCTCCTCTTCTGCCATAGCCACGGCATCAAATATATTTCCGAAGACCTCTTTATTCCACTGTATT
>AP025075.1:3916687-3927290 GCA_036186865.1 Eustoma russellianum | reverse complement strand
ATAAGTCTGTAACCGCTGAGTTGCATAGATAACGATCTAGACGGCAACAAACCCGACCTAATCCTCGGCCATCGCTCCACGTATATAAGGATCCTTGGAAAGGTATTTCCTGAAGATTACAATCCGAAATGCAATTGTTGAAGTCTTGTAGTTGACGTAAAGTGGGGGAGGATCGACCACGATGCTCATCAAGTGTACGGAAAGTGTTAAAATCCCCTCCCACCAACCATGGTAATTGGATATGATCATGTAGAATCCTTAAGTCTGCCCATAATGGTTTTCAAGCAGCTACTGTGTGTAGCGCATATACAGCGGTGAACCAGAATTGATCCCCCGAAGCCAACCACGACAATTTAAAAGAGCAATTTTGGTTACCATAGCGCGTCTCTTCTAAAGAAATAATAGAATCCTTCCGAAAAAACCAGATATGATCATCACAGACTGAAACTGCCTTTGAGAAACCAAAATGTAAACAATACGACACTAAGCTTGTAATTCTTGACCTTGGCTCAATTATTACTAATCCATGCAGCTTGTAGCGTCTAATTAGTGAGGTAACCCTTATTTCAGAGGTACGAATACCTCTAACATTCCAAATAAGTAACTTCATTGTGCTAAGGGGTCAAAAGAGTTAAAGAGTTGGGCTGCACTAACCTGGTAATTCTTGGCGAAACGGTGGCAGCCTGCGGTGGACGCCACAATAATCTTGGCGGAGAGGTTACTGTGGTTCTTTCGGTTGGCATAGTCTCTGCGTTTTCGCAACTAGTCTCCAAATATACAGATTGGAAGCCGTTTGTCATTTCTTCTAGAATTTCCCTGTCCTGTGCATCAAGGTGATTAACATGTAAGGGTAAGAGAAGCTCACTTCCGATAATGATGAGAATTCATGCTGTTGCGCTAAATCGCGAATGATACAATCATCCACCCCTTTGAGACGAGATATGTCTTACGAAGACGATATTACACGTGTTGGCATACATCTGGGGAGTTAAGATTTGCCACTGACGAAGAGGGCTTTGCTGTTGTTGTTCCCACTGGTTGTAAGAGATAAGCTTCCGGCTGGGTCTCTGGTGCAGTGATGCTGCGAATCTCATGCACAGGTAGGGCATCTGGGTTGATTTTCTTTGGTGTCCAGCGTTGCTTTTGGTCCTTTGTCGATTGGCGCTGAGATTTTGTTATTGGTGGCTGCACATGAATTTTCTCTTTACCACAATCATCCTTCTCATGGCCTAGACGAAAACAAGTACCACAGCAAGATGGTAATTCCTCATACTCCACAGTTTGTGTAATGATCTTTGTTGGCCCTTGAATATATATTCGCTAAGGTAACTCTTTGGAAACATCCAACTCAACACATAGTCGTGCAACCGAAGGGCGGCTAACAGCGGTTGTGGCAGCGTCCATCTTCATGGGCGTGCCTATCATGGTTGCAATCTGAAAAAGTGCATCTTTTCTGTGATAATGGATTGGAAGTCCTGGAAAAGATACCCAAATTGGAACGATGGGTACTTCGATGGAGGGATCGTAATCTGGCGTCCACTTCGTGACTCTCATATGTTTGCCAGATATAGTCCAGCTTTGTCGTGAAAAACAACGTAAGTAATCCTGCTCATGATCAAAGTGCAAAAGAACATGCTTTGCGTCCAAAATTCCGACCTTTACCGAGCCTGTAAAACCAATGCGATCCACTGATGATCGAATGGTTGCTAGAGGAGGCCTACCAAACCAGAAAGTTCCAACCAAGGTGAGCTTGTAGGGTTTCGCCAAAGATTTGATTTCTTCAGCGGTGAATGAGATCATTGGTCCACCTTTGTATTTCAGAATTGGTTTTGGAGGAATGGGGGATGATGATGAAGAAAAAAGAGATGCATATGTTTTTGACGATCGTGGCGGCGGCAGCCGCTCCTTTGCTGCAGTTGTCACCTCCAATGGCCCCTCCATCTCCATCTCCTCTAAATCCATCGCCAAACACAAAGGTCATCCCATGATCTCCTTCTAAGATGTAGAAATTGACGCCCTAGCCGAGCCTCACCGTCTCACTCTTGTTGGATCTTTTTGGTTTGGTTTGCCACCTCTCAAACTCATCCGAGATATTTTCAATCGAATTGGATTCCGTTCTGATATAAAAATCACTCTTCATGATCAATCTCATATATTGCTTAAATTTTCTCATGAACCGGATTACCTACTGTGCTTCACTCGTCACTCTTGGATGATCGCAGGATGTACGATGAGGGTCACCAAGTGGACTGTGGATTTTGACCCCCCGACTGATGTTAGATGTGTCAACTACGGATGGCCTTCGGCCGTCAGTCGCCAGAGTCTGTGTGGAATTGGACGTCTCTGAAGAATTGCCAAAGAAGGTTTTTTTGCAGGGTAAACAAAAGATCATTTAACAGCAAATCATATATGAAGAGTTGCCACCATTTTGAACAGACTGCCGTCGCCTAGGTCACAAGGTCGGAGCTTATGATGACACCCAGCCAGCGGCACCGGCAAAACCCTCCAAGCCTGCAACCAGATGGACTCCCAAGAAATATGTCCATCCATCTCTAAATCCTTAAACTCCTGTAAAGATTCTCACGCAAGATACCCTCCCACATGTAGCCCATGCAGATTCCCAGATTCTGGGAGGAGATCCACCACCACCTTCAACATCAACTATTGCTATCACTTCTAAACAGGATCTTGCTCTCCTTAATGCAGACACCGAAGATTTGCTTTTACAAAGTAAAACTACTGATGATACTGATGTGTGTCAATGCTCCGATTCCAATGTAGGTCAAACCATAGTCCATGAGCGTGTATTTGATCCTAACTTTCGTTCAGAATTCTGTAAATAGATGCAGCAAGCCTCGGACTCAGTTGTTAAGCGTTTTCTTCATTGCCCTGAACTTTCTACTGATGACGTCATTCTACAGGAGTGTTTCACTAGTGTGTCTACAGACGATGATGTTTTTATCCTAGTGGCCCCTCGTCGACGTCGACAGACAATGAAGGAACTACCTCCTCGTCCACCATCTAATGTTTTGACATGAAGTGCAATGCGTAGTGGTGTGGTTCTTGATCTCTCACAATGAATATGCTAATCTGGAATGTAGAAGGACTTCGTACCTCCATTGATCGTTTGTTGCATTTGCTGCGAGAACATCCGGTTGCGATGTTAGTTGTTATAGAACCTAAGCAATGACCTTCGAATATTACATACTATCGGTTAAAGTTGCGATATGATCATGCAATTCATACTTGTGATGACAATATATGGGTTTTCTGGCATTCGTCTGTTTTTGATTTTCTGCATATTGATCATGGAGCTCAGACATCTTTATTGCAATATAAATGGCGACAGGCACAACAACAGTTTGGATTGTGTGTTGTGTATGGCAGGCATACCATTGTAGAGCACAAATTGCTTTGGGATTCATTGATACATCACTTTCGGACAATGACAGTACCATGGATTGTTGGAGGAGACTTTAACACCTTTTTAACGTTGGATGAGCACAGAGGTCATTCTACTCCAACGCTTCTTTCGTTAGAGGATTTTAATGCATGTGTTCATCATTGTCAGCTACAGTCCATTCCTACGATAGGATCTTTATTTACTTGGGTTTGCGGACATGGGCAAGGCCGGATACTACGCCGTCTGGATCGCATGTTACGTAGTTCATCCTTTGCTGATTTATTTGCCGTTATAATTGTCCATCATTTGCCACGTGCCATTTCAGATCACTCTCCACTATTACTCAAATGTTCTATATCGCGGGCAACACCAAGGGTTCCATTAGGATATCTGAATGCATGGTCCTTGCATGAGGATTTTTATTCTTTCGTGTCATCTCAATGGCGGCAGTATCCCATGATAGCAGGTATGAGTGGCTTCTATAATAAACTTCGTCTACTTAAAGGTGATCTACGATGGTGGAACCACCTGGTTTTTGGAAACATTTTCAGTCAGGCTAAAGAGGCAGAGTCCAATTATCTTCGCATGGAAAAAGACTACGACGACGCTCCTACCCCTGTAAATTAGACGTCATTTTCGCTTGCGCAGGCTCTTTTGGTGCGTGCACAAAAGGCACAAGCATCATATTGGTCTCAAAAATCCCGAATACATTGGATGGCAGAGGGAGAGGCCAATACTGCCTATTTTCATGCCTTGGTCAAGGAACGACATCGATGGCAGAGGATTCGTCACATTCAAACCGAGGATGGGGAAATACTCCACGACAATGACGTGCTAGGGCAGGCTGCTGTAGCTTATTTTCATCGGCTATTCTCTAATGAGCCTGTGACAGATGTTGCTTCCTTTCTAGCCCATATTCCTACTTTGATTACAGAGGAGGACAATGCAAGCTTACTAGCCATTCTAGACATGGCCGAAGTTAAAGACACTATATAGAATCTCAATCCAAACAGTGGGGCTGGGCCTGACGGCTTTAATGGTCATTTCTTTCGCACATGTTGGGATGTCATTCGATGGATGTGTTGTGTGCGGTTCAAGAGTTCTTTCTCGGAGTGCCAGCGCCTAAGGTTATGATCTATTCCCTCATTACGTTGATCCCTAAGAAGTAACATCCTACTTCGTATGCGGATTATAGGACAATATGTTTATCTAATTTCATAAGTAAAGTCACGACTAGAATTATTGCCTCTCGGCTTTCGCCTCTTCTCCCTAAGATTATTTCAGAGGAGCAGATAGGTTTTTTTTGCAGGATCATGATATTAGTGAACATGTTCTTCTAGCAAATGAGATGGTACATGATGTGATTATAAAGTTGGATATGGCTAAAGCTTTTGACCGTGTTAACTGGACTTATATTCAGAATATTATGAAAAAGTTTGGCTTTCATGAGCACTTGATACGTATAATTCTGAATAATATGCACTACTCAAAACTTTCAGTTTCAATCAATGGTGAAATATATGGTTCTTTTTCACGAACAAGGGGTGTGAAGCAGGGTGATCCTTTATCACCTTTATTGTTTATTATTGGCTCTGAAGGATTTAGTCGTGGCCTAAACCAGCTCTTTCATAGCGGTGCGCTAAATGGATTCTCTTCAAGCAGAGTTCGACCGGTGTCTCACTTGTCATATGCTGCTGACCTTCTTATCTTCCTAAATTGTTCAACACGAAATCTGCAAGCTTTCCAGAACTTTCTAGCAGCTTATCAGCAGGCATATAGACAATTGGTGAATTATAGTAAAAGTCAATTTGTTGCTAGTTCCTATTCGCGTCTTCATCACTGCGCACAATTGGATCGGTTCTTCTTATGCGGCCGTCTAAGCTTCCAATTAAATATTTGGGTTCTTATCTTTACCGCGGCATTAATCGAGCACACTATTGTACTTCACTTTTGCAATATTTTGACGCAAAGCTAATGGGTTGGACGCAACACCTGTTAACCCCAGGAGGTTGACTCATTTTGGTCCGCTCTATCCTCGCGGCCATACCTTTACACTTGTTAGCATCGGCTAGATTGCCCAAAAGTGTGATACATGCAATTAGAAGGAAGATAGCCCATTTTATTTGGGGTTCTCATTATCATTGGACATCATTCTCATCGCTTTGTCTACCTGAAGGGAGGGCAGAGTAGGTATTCGCAATATACCATGGATACAGCAGGCATATGATTGCAAGTTATGGTGGATTTATCAAAAAAAATACACCATGGACAACATACATGCATCTTCATTATGGCCATCGTTCGGATTATATTCCACAGATATATGACTCACCTGGCTGGAAGCGGATATGTTCAATCCACACGGTTCGCTCTTTGCTAACTACCATAGACTCTTCTCTGCAATGGTGTTTGTCTCCATCTGGTATGTTTACTATTCGTAATGCATATGATGATGTCCATGTGGTTCATGTCCAGTTATATTCACACAAATACATTTGGTGGCCGAGGTTGCTTATGTCCGCGAGCTTTTTCCTTTGGCGTTTATTTCATTGGGCATTGCCTATAAAGGATAATTTAATCTGTTTTACACAAGTTTGTCCAACACTATGTCCTTTTTGTCGCACACATTCTGCCAATTTTGGATTACATCTTTCTACAGTGTTTGTATGTCAAAGATGTTTGGTCGCAATTCTCATGGATCTTGAATGGACCCCCATACACTGAAACAACAATTCGATCTCATTTGCTCAAGTGGTGGCTCTCCTCTACATCTCGAACAATTTTGGGGCATTTTCGAGTTGTTGGCCCGATAATGGTTTGCTGGGCAGTATGGAAAGTTTACACAAATAGGACGTATGGTGCCGCCGATCTTCTTCCTTCTAGTATTTATTCCATGGCTCGTCAATTGTGTTATGATTAGTCTTCCACTTTGCATGGCACAAAACTAGCGGCCAACGTCCCTATGCTAATCTCGTCAGGCTTTATTCCTCATCTACGGATCAAGCATGCACGTATCATAAAATGGACGCTTCCACCTTCAGGAAAGTTAAAGTTAAATGTTGATGCATCTGCAGGATCTACAATGGCGTTGGCTGGAGCAATTTTGTGAGATTCTGAGGGACATATGATTGCTGCTATCTCTTTTGCCTTACCTTCTCTCTCACCATTACGTGCAGAAATTCAAGCTTTGCTGTACAGTCTTCTTTTCTTCGGACGGATGCATCGTAATTTAGTGGTTGAGACAGATTGCAAGCAGGTTGTGCAAGCCACAGATTTTTCTTCACTGCAGGAATATTTGCGACTACAGTCGCTTCTTCATCTTACTGAAGTTGCCTCAATTATATCCCGCGTGAAATAAATATGGTCGCACATCATTTGGCACACCATGGGTGCATGTTTTCGGCTACTATATTATATACTTCAGCTACTTCTCTTCCTTCAGTGGCACGTGGATTTTACTATACGGACGCTTCTATTGATGCTCTCAGACTTTAGCAAACCATTAAGCTTTTTGGAGGCTGCTTGCATTATACACATGCATGCAACATGGGTATGGTTTCTTTCCTGTTGGATTCTATATTTAGCATTCTTATCTCCCTTGTGGGTTATGCTGATCTATATCTGTTGCCCGCAGTCTATAGACTTCGGGCAACCTAGGTATGCCTACACATTTGGTCACTCCTTTTATATACTTTAGTTTTAATTGCAACCATCGTATTTATCTGGTCATTTTCTTGTCAAGGAAATTACATACAGACCTTTGCGCTGGAGCTATCAACTTTTTTGGAGTTTGCTGTTTACAAACACCCGTTGCTTTGGTGCGCTAACACCAAACCAACCTCGGAATGCCTGCCCCATTCCCGTAATGCTTTTTCGAATGAATTGACTTACTTTTTGTCTGCTCTATTGTTTGCTTTACCTGCCTGCAAGATGCTCGGATCCTACCATGGATATGCCAAGCCACCCAAGTTATGCCTCAAGTGAGATCGCATTGTCTATTCAACATGGAAGAGCTGCACTCCATTTCTTAATACTTTGCTTTTACATGTTTTATTTTGTTGTATTTTACTACTTTCAACAACCTTTCGATCCATTGCTTACTTTGGGAGAGTCTCCCACCGTAGATTGGAACATCATTTAACCACGGTATTCCTCCGCCACCAGTGAAGGCAAAATTATTAATAAAATACTCAGACGGTACCGCCCGTCCTTCGCCTAATATATATATATATATATATATATATATATATATATATATATATATATATATATATATATATATATGCACGCTTTTTCCTTCGCCAAGGTTTTATCCACAAGGGTGGTTTTTCTTGGCAAGGTTTTAATGCGACATATCGTATACGACTAGAGATATCACATTATTAGCTTTTTGATCTTTTTATTTACGTATTCTGACGATTGTAAAATGGTTTTCCTCCGCCACAAGTGAGGCTTTGACATAATAAAATTCGCTGTTTCACAGAAAAATATATATATATATATATATATATATATATATATGTATATATTTCTGTTCAAATTATATATATACATAAGTACAAATTTAAATATTTCAGGACTATATATTCATACATATATTCTGTTTCGGAAACAAAAATAAAATACATAAACTGTTTTTTATGGATATCTAATTTACTATTTCGAATTTCATTTACATGTGTACATATATATATTAATTTCAGATTTACACATATATATACATTTACTGTTTTTTTGAAATTATAAATATTTGTACTAAAGTGTTTTAGAAATTATTTTTATATATATAATTCTACTTTTGATATTATATATATGCACATATATATAATATTTTCAGATTTATACATATATATACATTTAATGTTTTCTAGAATTATATATTTTATTAATATTTAACTGTTTTGAAATTTATTTATTTATATACATATTTTTTGTTTTTCAAAATTAAATATATATATATACATATATATAATATTTTTTGAATCATACATGCGTAGATATATATTTTTTGTTTTTGGAATATATATAAGTATATTTAAAATGCTTTTAGGAATTATTAACGTATATATATATATATCTGTTGGCAAAATTATATATATAGTATTTTCGGAAATTTTATGCATATATATGTATATTTACTATTTCAACACCAAATATATGTGTACATATATTTTAACTGATTTCAGAAATTATTCACATATTCAATTACTGTTTTTGAAATTTAATATATATATATATATATATATATATATATATATATATTAGTTTTGGGAGTTTTATACTTTTTTTATCGAAAAGAAATTTTTATTATGATAGTGCCTCACTTATGGCGGAGGAATACCATCATACATCAGAGCAGAAGTTATCATATGCAAAAAGATAATGTAAGAAACGAATTATCTCCAATCTCCAATCATATATGATATGTCTCATTAAAACCTTGCCAAGTAAAACCACCCTTGTGGATAAAAACTTGGTGAAGGGAAAAGCGTGCATATTTACATGATTGGAGTGTTGGGACAATGAAGACCATAATGAAAATATCGATAAGCAATATGTTCGACATCCGACACTACTGATGCTCCAGCGATGGGTTTGATGCTTTGTCGATCAAGACAGAATAAAAGCTGCTGAGGAAGAATATGTGGTTGTGCCCCCTAGCCGGTTCAGTCCATCTCCCAGGGCAATGCCAGTGAAGATCCATGCAATGCAAAAAATAAAAGCAGATAAATATCCAATGATGAACAAGCAGATAATGTGATAGTACAAATTGTAAGGGGAAATTATCAGTGTTGCCTGCATCCAAAGACACAGGCAACAAAGGGAGTTTTATACATATATTTATATATGTTTACTTTTTTTAGAACTATATATATACTTTTATATATTTAAACTATTTTTTCCAGAATTTATATACATATATATATTCACAATTTTTGAAATTACGTATTTATATATATACATTGTTTTTTTTATGAAACAGGTTGCCTTTTATTATGTACCCCATTTCTGGCTGGGTGTAAAACCATATTACATCAGTGTATAGTGTATGTAAAGAGAAACTATAAAGCAGTGATGATTGTCAACCTCCAATCATATATGATATGCCGCATTAAAACCTTGCCAGGTAAAACCACCCTTGTTGATAAAACCTTGGCGAAGGAAAAAGCGTACATATTTATATGATTGGAGAGATGACACAATACAAACATCACGAAGTTTAAAAGCCAACTGTAAAGCCTTGTCGCCCATGGCTGTATCTTGCAATGATCCAAAAATGTAGACCCAATTATATCTTGACCTCGAAAAATGATTCTTCTACCTCGGAGAATAATATACCGCAGCCTATTTGG
The DNA here is from genome assembly GCA_036186865.1 of Eustoma russellianum. Classification (NCBI taxonomy): domain Eukaryota; kingdom Viridiplantae; phylum Streptophyta; class Magnoliopsida; order Gentianales; family Gentianaceae; genus Eustoma; species Eustoma russellianum. Next base: position 3,917,534 of record AP025075.1, on the reverse strand, counting down.
ATGATGAGTCGAATGTCGCGCTGGCCAGTGCCATTCAAGCAATCCATGTTCCTCAGAAAACCAACAGAAATGCACCAGTTGAGTTATATCATTATCGCAGCAAAACAAGATAATTACTGAAGAAAAGAGATGCAGTAAATCATACCAACGTTGCCTATGTCCATAGACATAGGCAACCATTCTTGTCGTTTGCCAACCCATTGGGAGACTTTGTTCAGAATCTTAAATGAGGAGTAGACGCATCCAAAGTTAAAGCTCCTCGGACCTCGCATGGCAAAGCAGTATGTTGTTGGTAAACTGTAACTCCCACTGATCTCAATCCATGCGCCGCTAATGAATGTGCCACCATATTTGTCTCACGAGGGCTGTACTGGATTGTTGAAGAATTCAATCTTAAGAAACAAGCAAGTCGTTGCAACTCCAAAGCATAAGAACCCGTGAAAGTTTCCGCTGCTGATAGGTTTTGCAGAAGAACACTACAATTCGTTTCAACAAAGAGCTGATCATATGACCGAGAATAATAGATAAGAGAGAATAGTAGCGCCATGAGTTCCGCACGCAAAGGTTTATATATATACATTGTTTTTCTATATTTTGTATATATATAAATGTAAACACTACTTTTCATTATTTAATATATATAGAGAATATATAAATTGTTTTTATATAAGTTTATGGTTTTATGTATGGAAATTCTTATTTAATTATACAATAATATGGAAAAATATTTCGGTGTTTTTTCGGTTTAGATATTTAATTAATTTAATAAATTGTTTTTAGAATTATAGGTACATAATGCGTAAACTTTTTTTTTAATAAATTTATATATTTATGTGCATTATTTTTT
>AP025075.1:3889624-3909835 GCA_036186865.1 Eustoma russellianum | reverse complement strand
CATGTCAAGTCATAAAATGTGTCATGCATTTCTTTATTATACATTATTTAAATCATGCATTTTGAAATCACTCAAACCCCTTTTTCTCAACAATCTCCCCCTTTTGATGATTTACAAAATAACCTAAGTTCACGATTTAAATTTTGTCGTTCCCCCTCCAATCGTGCACAAATTCAAATTTTGAATTTTGAAATCTCTCCCCCTTGATTTGTGCAATCAATCTCTCTCTCTCCCCTTAAATCATGCATTCTCTCCTCATTATTTTGGAAAGACAATCAAAAGTGCATATAAGTATGGAGATAGCAAAAAAATCATGCATTTCAAATAATAAGTGCGTTCTTAAGGGTTATTTATTCAACCCTTTGAAAATGTCCCTTTTGGTACCCAAAATTTGGGTGACCTTTCTAGGTCTTCAAAAAGGTGAGAAATGAGATGAAGATATAATATAGTAGACGTTCGGTGCAAATCCGTTTGGCCTTCAGCCAAGAATTCCCTTATTGCGCATTGTGTGGCGTTTTGATATGCTCTTGTGTTCGCGTGCATAGTGTGTGATCTAGATGGATGGAATGAATGTCGTGTATGCATCACTTGTTTCTTCTCATATCTATATGGCACACAATTTTATTTTTGCATGATATGAAGAAGTAGTATGACGAGATAAGGGGAGAGGGGGGTTTTTGTGTCATCTTAGACGCCTTGTTTGCTTTAGGTGTGTCTACTTTCTTAGACAAGACGAATTTGGTTGGTTTAATTGACACTTCATTTGTCTCAGTGTATCCTAATCTGGTTTTATCACTATCATGTTTTTGTGATAAAATAATACGATCTAGCATGTTAGATTCCGTGTCAAATTGTTTCATCATTTTCTATAAATCCGTATCTTTGATTTCAAATTTGAAATCTCAGATTTCATTTCATATTATGAGTAGTTAATGATGAGATCTCGGACTTTAATGCATTGGTGATGCATGACGACTCTTCTTTTGAATCGTTTAATTGAGAAACAAGATTCGTGCTAGAGGATTCTAGCAACTTCTTGTCTTCAATTAATCGTTTCTTTTCTTTGCAAGAGTCTTTGAGAACTTATGCAACTCTAAATATTGATTAAATAAATCATCGTAAGAACAATCAGAGTCAGAATCAGAGTCAGAAGATACCTCACTTGATGCCTTAGATGTAAAGCATACTTGTGCCTTTTATTCTTCCGCATTGTCAGTCTCAGAGTCGGATGTGTCACTCCAAGTGGAGGCTTTGAAGGCTCTTCTCATTTGTTTAGTTTCTGAGACGAGTCTAGTTTTGATCGATCCTTGTCAAAGTGTTTGTTCGTTTGTTTGTCCTTGTTAGGGCAGTCATATGACAAGTGTCTAAGTTTGCCGCATTCATAGCACTTTACATCTCCATTATTTTTATTTCTGTGATCCTTAGATGAAGTAGGCTTATGTTTGTTTTTAATCGGTTTTCTCAAGATCTTTCTTAATCTTTTAGCCATTGTGATTGAATCTTCATCATCGGAATCTGTTTCACTATCATCTACGATGTATTCATTTGATTTAAATGCTATAGCCTTATCATTTTTAGAAATAGACTCGGAATTTCTTAAATTGAGTTTGTTTTTATATACCTTTAATGATCCGATTAGTTCCTCCATTTTTATTGATTTGGTTTCTTTGCTTTCCTCTATAGCCGTCACTTTAGGGTCTCATTCGGATGGAAGACTTCGTAATACCTTTGGACCTTTTCCTACGTAGAGAAAGCCTTGCCAAGAGACTCAAGAGAATTATAGATGTTAGTCAATCGTAATACATCTCAACAATAGATTCATTTGGCAATATTTAAAAGACTCAAGTGTGGACATAAGCATATTAATCTTGGACTCCTTTACTTGACTACTCCCTTCATGTTTCATTTCAAGAATTCTCCACATCTCTTGAGCACTAGAACAATTAGACACGTAATTAGACTCGCTTTTACTTAGACCATTTAACAGTAGTTGCATGCCTTTAGTATTCATACTTAGTCTCTTTTTATCATCACTAGTGTATTCTTGTTTTGGTTTTACAACCTCTACACCATCTATAGTAGATAATTTAGTAGGAACAAATGGACCGTCTTCTATGATGGACCATAGATTCAATATCAATAGCCATAAGAAAAAGTTTCATTCTTAACTTCCATTGAATAAAGGACTCACCATCAAAAAGAGGAGGCCTTACGGTTGACATTCCTTCTTGCACGGTTTTGTAGCTAGTGGTTGCCATCTCACTAAGATCGTTGGATCTTTTTGTTGTGACCGTTCCTGCTCTCTGATACCAGTTGTAGGATCTGCAAGACACCACTAGAAGGGGGAGTTGAATAGTGGGTGCGGGAAAATTTGGTTTTTAAAATTGTTTTAACCAAAAATCAAATCTTCTGAAAACAGTTTTTGTTTTCAGGACCTGTTTTGAAACGTTTTGAAAATTAGGTACAAGTCTTCAAAAATTCTGAAATTTGGAGAGATCTTAGTCTCAGATGTTCTGCATATCTCCTAAAAATTTCAGATTAAAATTCAACCTTTAACCCCTTTAAAAAGTCATTGGTGGTCAGATTGCACAAATCTGCTAGAAACGGTAGTCTGATTTGAAAAATTAATTCCGATTAAACCGTGATTCCAAATGTTATGAAACTTTAATGACAAACTCATTATATGTTTATTTAATTGGGTTAAACAGTTTTGAAAAATTCTTTTGGGAAGTTAGTCAAATACGTTCAAAGTCTCAACCTTTGCAAGCCTGAAAATCAGACTGCACTAGTCTCAGAACCTTTGACGTTTGGATGATTTATACTTGTCCAATAGGGTAGAAAACTTGCACCAAATGTAACCTTAAGATGTGTGGTTATGTTTTTGGAAAGTTTCGTGATTGTTGAAGTTTGTTTACTATTTTTAAGAACGTGATGAAAATGATGCACTGTGCTGAAACTGAAAGTAAGTGATGAAAAGTAAAGAACACAAGGAATTTTATACTGGTTCGGTTAAATCAACCTACTCCAGTCTTCGAGGACACCTTCCTCGGTTATAACTAATCACAAAACAACAATAACACCTTACCACACAGGGTTGATGGAGTTACACACCAACTCCAACCCTTTACAAACCTTATAAGGAATCACAATGATCACGAACACCACACCTAGCGGATGCAAGATTGATCACACCTTGATCAATCTTTTACAACAAGATAGAGTGTATGGTGGTATATATGAAGCCTATTCAAGATGTATGAATATGAATACAATAGGCTTAAGAGAGAAGAAAGAAACAAGTTTAGAAGAAGAAAGTCTAGAAAACGTTTTTCACTTTGCACTTGTGAGACTTGTCTTATCTTTTGTTTGCTCTCCTTCTCCTCTTTTTATCAAGTTGTGGCCGCCCCCCCTTTTTCTTTTCTTCCTCTTGAAAATTATCTTTTAAGTCCTTGTAAGAATATCTTGCATCATTGTGACATTCGCTTGCTTACTTGGCACCACTTATTGGATGATCATTTAAGGCCTTCCTTACTTGGCACTCATTGATTGGATGAGACTTGTCATCATTTGATGACTGTATAAATCTGAAAAATATCACTAAAAACGTGTGCCATATAGTCATAAAAACATTGCCAATTGTCTTACAATCAATCCCACATAATTTGGAAGACAAATTGATCACCATTTATATCCATAAATTCGGCCCACCTCATTCTACACATGCTGAAACTTTTAGCATGTACACTATCCAAGATGTTGAGAATCATGGTTTGAATGATTTACAAGTGCATGATTTATATGTTACATGATTACATGATCTAAATGTTATCAGATTTCAAAATGTATATGTCTATATCTATCACTGTTGTACTAACAAGCCATGAAGCGTTAAGGCTTAAATCATATGGCAAACATTGTTGTATTTATTCTCAAGTGATATACACGGCATACATACAACTCTTGGATATGGTATATATATATTTCTTGGATATCTCGACACACGGCGTATCTATTTCTTGGATATCTTGACATATATCTTATGGACACACGTCATATATATCTCTTGGATATACACTCTAAACATATATCTTATGGATACTCATGGCATATATATTTCTTGGAGTCTCACGGCATATACATATATCTCATGGATATACATACGACATATATTCTATCTCAGACGACAAGCTACATTATTCGATCTCGATATTTCGTCAACATGTCATCAACATATGTCAATGACAAGAGAGTCATATATACATCATATACACATCCATGATACTCTCAAGTCATATACTTCATGTCATCAAACTTCCAAAATTACATCGACATGACAAAAGTGCAAAAACCGAAATGTATCATATCATATGACTACCGAGCCATCTCCGACACATCATATACTTATCATACAAAGATGGTCAGCCAATATACATTTCCAACACTCAAAAATTTCGTGCACTACATGGAGAGATCAATACCAAAGTCACAAAACAAATACATATATCCAATTCTCCATCATCTTCCTTATTTCTCTGAAAATCAAACTCAAAATTGATATACCTCTTGGCCGGAACATCTTATACACATTGGAGCTGAGATTATACATATTTATATGTATATTGCATGTTACATTACACATTTTATATGTTGAAGAGGTTTGAGACAAAACGGAGAAAAACCGAGAAGCAATCAACGGAAGTTGAAATTTGAAGTTACTACATCATCGTACATGGAACGTTTATTTGCTACATGATGCCACATGTATTTATTCATGTATTATACATGAATTACACAGCCAAAGACATATCTTGAAAGGTTCTAGAAGGCAAGGTAAAATGGTAAAAGAAATTTACCATGTTCATGAAGAATTCTACATTGTTACCATGCAAAATTCAGATTTGAATTCAGCACATTGGCTGACCAGATGGGGCAGCTGGGACAGCATGTTGGGAGCCTTGGAGGAGTTCATAATATAATATAATTGATGAAGAAAGACCAATCAATGATGGAAGACAAAGATACACAAATTAAGGAGTCAAAGACAAGACCAAACAAAGCTGAAATTCTGTTTTTGAATTTGAAATTTCAGATTGGTGGCTGAAGTTTTGGGGGGAATTAATGACCTAAAGCATTCAAATTTATTCAAAGGCATTACAAGACAATTCAAATCAGATTGGGAGGCTCCCTCTCAACCTTCTACGCGCCCCCAAATGACTATAAAAAGGGCAAGAGATGATCAACACAAAACAAGAACAACAAGTGCAAAATTCTGTTTAGTGTTTGCAAGACTTCACTTCATTTTCCATATTCATCTCTTGTATATACCCAAAGCCTATCATACTTACATGTCATATTCAGTATAGGCTTCATACACATCACCCAAATAAGATTAATTGGAGTACAAGGTTGATCAAGGTGTGATCAAACCTTCATTTGGTGAGGTGGTGCTGATTGGTGATTCTTTGGTGTTGTTCTTTGTGTAGAACATTGTAAAAGGGTTTGGATTGAAGGAGTTGGTGTATAACTCTATCCACCCTTATTCTAAGGTGACTTTGGTGACTAGTGAAAACCAAGGAAGGTGTCCTTGAAGACTGGAGTAGGTCACGTTGGCCGAACCAGTATAAAATTCTTGGTGTTCTTACTTTCAGCATTTTTTACTCTCAGTTTCTGTTTTTGCATCATCTTTATGATCTCGCTAAAAATAGAAAATAATTTTCAAAAATCATAAAAATTTGCAGAAACATATCCTTGTGTCTTAGGTTCATTTCCCACTGATTTTATCAAATTTGGATAAGTATAAGTCATCCAAACGTTCATAGTTCTGAGACTAGTGCAAACCTGTTTTTCAGATTGGCAGAGGTTGAGAACATCAACTTGGTTGACATACTTCTCAAAGGATTTTTCAAAACTGTTTTAACTGAGTATACTAAACATCCTAAGGGTCATCTCCATTAAAAGTTTCAGGACATTTGGAGTTGTCACCAAATAGGAATAAGTTTTTTCATTTCAAGGCTACAGGTTCTGTCCAAACTGACACAGTCAGATCACGTACCACATTTGAGTGACTTAACCTTTGAGTTTTAATCTGAATATTTATGACACCTTCATAACACCTGAGAGTACATTGTGTCAAAATTTCACTATTTTTGGAGGTCTACAACCCAGTCAACAAAGTGTTTCAAAACGGGTCCTGAAAGCAGTCTCTGTTTTCAGAAGTGAGTAATTGGTCCTTAAAATTTTTATAAACCAATTCTTTCCGCACTCACTATTCAACCCCCCCTTCTAGTGGTGCTATACAGGTCCCCAACACAAGACACATTCAAATTGTTGTCATATTATCATCCAATCACTCCATTTAATTAAAGAAGCAAATATATCATCATTATACTCAAGAAATTCGGCCATTATATTACACTTATGCTGAATTTTAGATGTGTCACATATGTGACATAGTTTGAAACATTACCTTGTGTAGCTCCCTCCTTTATGTCACCAACCTTGTATTACTTCATTCTTGGCCAATCAAGATGACAAATAAGCTCCACATATGCTCCATCAAAGACTGATCTAGGAGTGTGATGTAGGATTGGCATGTGCTGAATTTTATTTTTTGCAAACTTTATAAATTCTGCACAATAATTATATAACATATGGTATATTCCAATCATCCCTTAATAGATTTTTCTAGAACACTTTAGAACATATATAGTATGTAAAAAGTGTCTAGATACATGTTATATGTCATGCCAAAATGTTCCATGTGTCGTGTTCGTAGAAAACCGAATTTTCACGTTTTGTCGATTACACGATTTTTCTCCAATTAAATTCTAACTTTTTGCACATGTTATATATATTATGTTAACATAATATACATAAATTAAAATTTAATATTCAGCTTTAATGGCTGAGTTAAGTGGCCCCTTACATGTGCTAAAATGTTAAATTTGAAATCTCTACAATTTGGCCTAAATTGAGGGTGATTTGTGTGTGCCAACATGGAATGATTTTATGAATGTATATACCATGTAAGCCACAAATTTATGGCCATTTTTGAAGTGTAGGGGCTGGCCATCTATATATGGCAAGTACGTGACACGTTGGCGAAGTTTCGGTATTCACTCGATACGACAATTTTTTGGTTTAAAACCTTGTAACGTGTCGTAAGGATTTGTCATCACCATGGACTTATATCATATGATATAAGACCTGGATATACTCATAAATATGAGGTAAGTATAGTGGTGTGACGTTAACATAAGTTCGTTTAAAATATAAACGTGTCGGTAGTACGTTGGAATATATGTGTATAGTACATTTTAAAAAATCTGAATATATATATATATATGTAAAAGGCGTGTGATAAGGAGGAGTGGGAGACCTTTCCATTCTTCAATTGTTGCCTTTGTGCCTTCTCCAGATATATCACCATTAATGAACTACTTAGTTCATTTAACTAAGTACTTTCACTTAGTGAACTAGTTTAGTTCATTAATGGTGGCACCTGAAATAGTTCAACACAACAATGTTCGCCATTGATGTAAGCTTTAAAGCTTCATCGCTCTTTAGTAGGCAACATTATATATGAACTATATATGACAGGTTTCATGCCAAAAACATGTCAAGTCATAAAACGTTGTCATGCATTTCTTATTACACGTTATTTAAATCATGCATTTTAAAATCACTCAAACCCCTTTTTCTCAACAATACTTTCTTCAGTCTCCCAAGTGGCTTCATCAGCAGAGTGGTGCTTCCATTGCATCTTAACCATGGGGATAGATCGTTTCCTTAGAGCCTTTTCCTTTCGGTCAATGATCCTCTTCGGCTCTTCTTCATAAGTCACATCGGCTTCAATTTTCAGTGGCTGCTCCTTGATGATATGACTGGGCTCATGCACGTATCGGAAAAGCTGGGATACGTGAAATACATCGTGCAACTGAGACAGCGATGGCGGTAGTGCTAATCTGTAGGCGACTTTCCCCAATCCTTTCAAGAATTTCATATGGCCCGATGAATCTTGGACTCAGTTTTCCATTTATGCCAAATCTTTTAACGCCATTCAACGGCGACACCTTTAAGAACACTTTCTCACATGCCTGGAATTCCACTGCTCGATGCTTTTCGTCAGTCCAAACTTTGCTTCTATCTTGGGCCGCTTTCAATCTTTTCTTGACAATCATCACCTTTTCTCGGGTTTGCTCCACTAGGTCAGGCCTGCAATAATCTTGTCTCCAATTTCATCCCAAGTCAAGTGGAGATCAGCACTTTTCTCCATACAATGCTTCATAAGGGGCCATCCCAATGGATCGATGGTAACTATTATTATAGGAAAACTCAACTAACTTGAGCTTTTGTCCCAACTTCCTCCAAAATCCAGGATACAAGCTCGTAACATGTCCTCCAATGTTTGGATTGTTCTCTCCGATTGACCATCAGTTTGAGGGTGATATGCTGAACTCATCCGAATCTCAGTGCCCATTGCCTTCTGGAAGGCTGCCCAAATCTAGAAGTGAAGCGAGGGTCGCGGTCACAAACTATACTCATGGGTACTCCGTGCAAGCATACAATCTTATCAATGTACATAGTAGCCAATTTCTCCATAGAGGCTTTGATCGACACGGCCATGAAATGGGCAGGACTTCGTCAAACGATCAACCACTACCCCAAATAGCATCATATCCATAGTGATGTGATCCCATTTCCACTCAGGAACTCAAGGGGTTGCAAAAATTCCCGCGGGGTCTTTGATGTTCAGCTTTTATCTTTTGTCAAATAAGACATTTCTCAACGAAAGCGGCAACTTGCTTCTTCATACCCGTCCACCAGAACTTCTGCTTTAAATCTTGATACATCTTGTTAGCTCCTGGATGAATAGATAGGCGAGAACTATGAGCTTCCTGAAGGACCTTCACTCTTTAGGTCATCATCATTAGGTACGCACAATCGACCCCTGAACCACAAAACTGTCATCATTTCTGACCTCAAAATCTTCAGATGGCTTCATTTCTAACTTATCCTTAATCCTCTTCAAAGCCTCATCTTTTCCTTGACCATCTTTAATTTTGTCGATCAATGAAGGAATCAACACCAACTTAGCAAGTACATTATCAATAGAATCAACTACCTCAAGGTCAAACTCTTCCATATCACGCTGCAAAGGTGGTTGACGCCGATGGCTTGTCCTTCTGACTCAAAGCGTCGGCAACTCTATTGGCTTTCCCCGGATGATACCAGATGGAGAGATCATAGTCCTTCATCAACTCTAGCCATCAGCGTTGGCGCATATTCAGCTCTTTCTGGGTGAAAAGGTACTTAAGGCTTTTGTGGTCAGTGAAGATTTCACACTTTTCACCATATAGATAATGTCTCCATATCTTCAGAGCAAAAACCACAGCTGCAAGCTCAAGATCATGTACTGGATAATTCTGTTCAAACGGCTTTAGCTGATGAGATGCATATGCGATCGCTCGATCTTATTGAATTAACACACATCCGGAGGCCATTTTTCGAGGGCATCGCTATATACCACAAACTCTCATTGGGGATAGGTTGAGCAAAACTGGAGCAGATGTCAACTTCTCTTTCATTTCTGCAAAGCTCCTTTTGCAGTCAGAACTCCATTCGAACTTTGTCTTCTTTTGTGTCAATCGGGTGAGGAGGCATAGCAATCCGGGAAAATCCTTCAACAAATTTACGATAGTAGCGGTGAGACCAAGAAAACTCTGCACTTCTGTAACGTTCGTTGGCCTTGGCCCATTCCGTGATTGCTTCAATCTTCTTGGGATCCACTGATATCCCCATCCTCATATGTGACATGGCCGAGAAATGATATGCTGTACAGCCAAACTCACACTTACTGAATTTGGCATATAATTGCTTCTTTCGTAAGATATCAAGAACGATCTTAAATGGGCTGCATGAGACTCTTCGTCCGGTGAGTAAATCAAGATATCGTCAATAAAAACCACCAACGAGCTTATCCAATTGCTCCTGAAATACTCGATTCATAAGGTCCATGAATGCCGCAGGGGCATTCGTCAATCCGAATGGCATCACAAGAAATACGTAATGCCCATAACGCGTCTTGAATGCAGTCTTAGGTATATCCTCAGCTTTGATCTTCACTTGAAAATATCTAGAACGAAGATCAACTTTACTGAAAACTCGTGCTCCATGCATCAAGATATTCTTAGATAGTGCTCAAAACAAAACATATTCTTTATTTTAATCTTGGTGAGCTCTCTATAATCTATGCACAGACGCAGGCTTCCATCCTTTTTCTTTACAAATAACACTGGAGCACCCTAAGGCGAGACGCTGGGCGTATAAGTTTCTTTTCTAAGAGCTCACGCAACTGCTCTTTTAGTTCCTTCATCTCAGCAGGCGCCATTCGATAAGGTGCCTTTGATATAGGCTCAGCTCTCGGAATTAGATTGATTTCAAATGAGATCTCTCGATCTGGGGGAAGGCCCGGTAATTCCTCTGGAAAGACATCATGATACTCCTGAACTACCAGAACTTGAGAAAGATAGATGGCGCTTGATCGACACTTAGCGCATAAACTAGGAATCCTTCATGTCCTTTCTTCAACACCTTGCGGGCACGGATCACATTCACATAGATATTCTTGGGAAATTTCCTCAATTTCGAGCCTCCATAAAAAGTTACTTCGTCACGTGTTGGGTCCTTAATAGTAACCCGCCTTTCACTGCAATCAATGTGTGCGCAATTCTTGGAGAGCCAATCCATTCTAAGAATTATGTCAAAGTCGCTCATGGCTATTAGAATCAAATCCGCTGCAAACCGTTGTTCGTCAAACTCAATCTCACAGCCTTTGTACAATTAATGAGAAACAAGCACCTGATCACCAGCTATTTTGAACTCTATATGGCATCCCAAGATGGACTCGGCTATGCTCAATATTCTTTGTAAACTTTCTTGAGACAAATGAGTGGCTAGCGCCACTGTCAAACAACACATTTGCGGGCACACTACATACTAAGATAGTTCCTGAATCATACAAAATTGACTAAGCAACAACAAGGCAACAATATCTTGCAAAAATTTAAACATTGCATAAATCTTAAAAACATACCAGTCACAACTTCGTTAGCTTCATCAACAGCGGCAATCAGTCATAACATGAACTCTTGCGTTTGCACGCTGACGCTGGTTCCTGGATGCTACTGCTAGGCTCCTTTCTCTGGGCAGTCTTTGATCATGTGGCCGACTTCCCACATCCAAAACACGTGCTCCCTTTCTCTGGACAGTTCTTGAGTACATGGCTCACCTTACCACATCTGAAACATTTTTCCTGCCTGAATGAAACATTCTCCCATATGGTTCTTCTGGCAATAAGGACAAGCAGGAATAACTGGCTGCTGCTGACCCTGATTTCTTGGCTGATTCTTTTGCTGTGAGCGGCACTGAAAGCAATTCTGGTTCTTTTCTTGACGACCGGGGTCCTCTGAAATTCTGTCTGGCTGTCTTACGGGATCCTCCACTTCAGACGCTTCTCTTCCTCTTTTCTGTCCAATTTCATCACAACGGATGATGTCCCTCTCAATTCTTGTAACAAGCATCAAGTAACGCTCCAAAGTTTGCGGGGATTTGCGTTAACCAACCAAGTCCTGATTCTCAGATTCAATCCTCTTTCAAATTTCAGCATCTTAGTCTCTTTGTCGTTCATCGTTAATGGTTGAAATCTCCCCAAGCTATGAACTTATTAGCATAGTCTGCATAGTCATTCTTTGCTCTTGCTTCAACGACTCAAATTCATGTCTCTTCTGTAGCTTGACTGAAGGAGCTATGTAAGAACTTGTTGAACTCTTGCAAAAATCTCTCCCATGGTATTGGTCTCTCTAAAGATTGCAAATTTGCTTTCCACCATTGTTTGCTTCTCCAAGAAAGAATGGTCTAACAGCTTGGTTTTTTCATTTGCTTCTGGGGCATGGATTAACTCAAAGCAATTCTCCACTTCATCTAGCCATTTTTTTAGCAGTGTCTGGGTCTGATTTCCTTTGAATGGTGGTACATTAGCTCTTTTCAATTTCTCAAATAGCACTGTGCATCCCTAACTGGCTCATGTGGCTGAGGAGGGGCATTCTGCTGCATCATCACCTGACCAATCTGAGTGACAGTCTGGCAGAAAGCTTGGAAAGCATGAATGTCCAGAATCATCTGAGGTAAAGACCCCTGAGGTAGAGGAATATTCTGAACAGGAGGTGGGTTCTGATCCGGTGGTGGTAGTGATGGTGGTGGTGGGACCTGCGCGGGTGGAGGAAGGAACGGGTTCCTGAGGCTGTGGAACGAGTCTGGCTCTAGCGGGTCTGCCTCGAGGTCAAGCCATCTGCACTATAGACCGTCAAAATTATTCATAGTTGAGTAATCAGAATATATGACGGAAATAAATTCATAATTTAAAAGTACTCTCGAACAATGAGAAAAGAGATAAGATTCATATTTAAAATCTATTGACTAGGATTTCAGTCATAGGCTAAGGCCCTAATTCCAGTCTAAGTCATTCTAGTCTAAGGTCGAAACTATTCTAAGATCATAACTTAGGTCTAAGATCAAACTTAGATTTCTATAATCAAAACTTAATTCTATATTCTGCCCGAATCTAGAGCCTGGGCTCTGATACCACCTGTAGCGTCCCGCACCAGCCTGTCCGCGTACGGTGTGCCCACCGTACTTCGCTACAGAGAGTACCAGGCATCATGCATAACACGTCATATTTCATAACAATATTTATGACTTTCATGCCTTCATCGTAGCAGGCAATAAAAACTTAGGCAGAATAAAAACTTTTATAACAAAGCATTCCGAATATCCTACTTAAGGTTACAACCATGTCCACAAACAAAAGGGTAATCCGAAATTAATGTTCCATCGTAAGTTCATCAAAACATAAACCCATCATAATAAAAATCCTTAAGCTGCCATCCTCTCACATGTCTACGGATATGAAACTCTAGACTCATCGTCAATCCACTCTACCCCATTTCCTGCAGGCTCTTGGAGGAAAATAAGGGGGGTGAGTGACAAAGTCGCCAGCAAGTACACCATAAACAATCAAGAGTTAAATGGAGAGTATACACAAGAACCAAATCCAAAGAATTTGGATTCCTAACATACCTGACCTTCAATCCATTAGCCGCAAGGGAAATAAGATCATAACTTATGTGACGTAAAAATAATAAGATCATAACTTAGGTAAAGAAGGATAATAATATCATAACCTAAGTAACAGTACATCTAGCATTCGACTAGCAATTAGATGCCATGTGTATGAATATGCAATGTGATGCAATGTGGAAAAAATGAGAATTAATTCGATCTTTCTTTCTTTCAAAACATCATCGTCGTAAACAAGGAGTAGAGAGTGTTCAGATCTATTATCTCCAAATCTGAGGCAGTCATATCATTCCTTTCATATCTATTATTTTCGGATCTTAAAACGGTCATACAATCAATTATCATCATCAGGTCTATTCTCTCCGCGTCTGAACGGTCATAAATCATCATCATCAGGTCTATTCTCTCCGAGCCTGAACGGTCTTACTCATCATCAGATCAATTAACCCTGGATCTGGAGCGGGTTGTGCTGGCCAGGAATTTATGGTACCAATAGGAATCTTTCTTTTAAAACTAAAATCTTTTCTTTAAAAGGGTTTTTCTTAAACTTCTTTGGCATAAAATCAGTCTCATAAATTGCATGAACATGGACAATGCAATGCATGATATGCGACATGCAAGTCATGCCTAAATTCATTATCTAACACTTATACGGACTTGTTCTTTTAAGCTGGAAAAATATTCCAACAATAACGCTCTTGTTCATACGGCCTCAAACTTATCAATTCAGGGCCCATTTTCAGAAACTTATGCCACACATATGCACAATGGGATCTTAGTTACAGCCATAAAAATTTTGTAACGTTTCGAGGTGATTAAAACCCTTAAATCATTAATTACTGAAAAGGGATACTGCTGAATCCAGAGTGCAGTACCCAACCCTTACCTTAGTTTCAAAGTATAAAATCTTATTTAATTTGGGCCATCACCTGGAAATATAGTTAACATTACCAGAGAATAGTATTCATATGCCCAAACTGTTAGTGTATGTGCCCTAGGCTATGATTTGGATATTTATGTTATACATTTATTATTAATAAAAGAGGTTTTATTATCATTATTGTTGGTTAGTATGTTACACAATTTTGATATATGTCCCTGATTCGTTATTGTTATAGAGATACAAATAATTATATCAGTATGAGTATTAATTTGATAATAATGAGATGATTATGTGTATGGTGATACAAATCAATCTCATAGATACTTGTTAGAGGACAGTGTATTGGATAGACCCATCATGAGATTACTACATGGATTGGCGTCATAAGTAAATCTCATGATAGTCATGTTTTAATCTTTTGACTTGAGATTGTCATAGTTTCCAACATAAGGACTATTATATTTTGACATGATCAAACATTATCCGTAACTGGATAATAATAAAAGTCATGATTGAATGTGATAGAAATTATGTAGAGGATATTGAACAATAAATATAGAATTTGTCCCTCTCTTTTGAGAGAGATATCTTTGGGCCCCCTCGATTAGTGAGACTGTGAAATGCATGGCCGTGCTCAAATGAATTGATAGTGTGATCAATATCATTTGTTTTATCAGTCTACTTAGAGATCGAGTAATCATATGTTTGAACAATATAAGTATGACGCTGACCATCACTTATGTTCAAACTAGATATCGTGAGACAAAGGGATTGATGCATGTGCTATTATTAGGCTAGTTGGACTGTACTCGTATTAATTGGTAGTCGTAATGCCTTGCTAGAGGCCAATTACAACTTGTTGGTTTAATAGAGATTTAATCAACTGCCAATTAATATGGGCCTATCGGGTCACACACAAGAATGCGTATGGGCTGATATTAATAATATTAATAATATTAATATTAGATATTAATTATTATTATTATTATTATTATTATTATTATTATTATTAATTTCATTTTTATGGGTATATATATATATTATCGGATAATAATGAAAAATTCCATATCTCATATGGATTTTGAATATCCTGTTAGAATCCATATTTGATATGGATTTTGATTGACACTAACTAATCCGATTAGGAATCGGATTTTGATGTCGATAGATGTGTATATATATTGTGTATCTCGTATACAGAGACAACACAAGAAAACAACAGAAAACTCCAGAGTCGTTTTTTGAAGAAAAGCGAGTTCTCTCAGCCGCGCCGTTCAAGAGCCAGCACTCCGGACGGAAAGCATTCGTGTGGATACCGACAGAGGGTGTTCGTGATTTCGCACCTCTTCCATCTGCGGATTTCGAATCTTCGGATGGGTAATTTTTGAGTTTCTTTCATCGATTAAACGACCAACATGGATCCTTGGTAGGAAATCAGAGATCAAGTTTTGTTTTTTCCGCTGCGCGTTTTTGTAGTGATCTCGTCTGATTTTCCTAAAAGTGGTATCAGAGTCACTTGTTGTCTCATTTAAATCGATTATATCATGATTATGTGACTATATGTTTTCTGTTTGAATTCGTATGGCATGATATATGAACCAACCCCAAGTCGGATTTCATATGATGAGAGAAAAAAAAATTGTGTTTTTCAAATCGTTTTCATGAGATGATTTGTATACGGCAGGTATTCGTTTGTCATGTGATGATTAAAACCGATTTTGTTTATATTAGATATAAACACACGATATGTGTAAAACCCTATTTGAATTTCATCTGGGGAGGAGCGGATTGATGTTTTCAATTCGTTTTCATGAGAAGTTATAATTCGAGATTGTTATATGTGATATAAAGTTTTTGTTTTTCATGTGATGATCAAAACGATTATGTTTATATCGATATGAACAACCGATAATGATTCTGTAAGAGTTTATGCATATTCAGAACAGACAGATTATCAAGTTGATTGATGATTCTGTTTTCAGATTTCAAATGGCAGATTATCAATTCGATTGATGATTCTGTTTCGGATTTCGAATAGCAGATTATCAACATGATTGATGATTCTGTTTCGGGTTTCGAATGATAACTCTCGGTTCGATCGATGCTTCTATAAGGGCTTATACGTATTCAAAACAGTAAGTGGCTTCTATAAGAGCATTATGAGTGAGTTAGAAAAAATTTTAAAAAAAATTTGGCCTGGGGCAGGGGGGGGGGGGTGGGTGTGGGGATTGGGGGTGGGTGGGTGAGTAGGAGTGCTGGGGCGTTGTGGGTAATTTTTTATTATTTTTATCTTTTTTTTCCATAATTTTTCAATTTTTAAAATATTTTTTAATTAATTTTTACAATTTTTTAGAATTTTTAAATTCCTTTCAAATCACTTTATTCAAAAATACAATTTTATTTTTTTAATTAAAAGGGTCGCCACGTGTCAACTCCTGGTTGGTCTGAGAAAGTCAAAGGTTGGTCAACGATTGGTCACGGTCACCTGGCTACAAGTGAGACATTTTGGACAAAGAGTTGTTTGTTAAGTGAGTTTCATCAACGTTAGGCTGCTAACTGAGTAATGGGCCAAACTTTAGGCTAATAAGTGAGATTTTCTCATTATGCTAGTAAGATGTAAAGAATGTTTTTGTAAATTGAGAGTTTGAAGAAGTTTATATATATATCACACCTGGTTTTGCTGATAACACTAATGTGAACATGATATGTAAACTCAAAAATCACTATATGGCCTCAAACAGTTATCTAAGACAAGATTTAAAAAATTACTAAAGCTGCCAAGGAGTTTCAGTTTTAACAAAATCATAGTGATCATACTTTATTTATTAAAGTTTCAGAAGTAGGAAGACTAAATATTTTAATTGTCTATTTGGATGATAAAATAATTTGCTTATCTCAAACTATATCTGACATCTGTTATATTGTGAGTTTAGTTAGTAAATTTATGTATGATCCCGCTAATGAACACTTTACGTATGCTTTAAGAGTTCTTAGGTACTTGAAAAATGCATCAAGTCAAGAATTAAATTTTTTTAAGAAAAATACCGACAGAAGCATACAAGTTTCAAAGTTACACACTAGGAAAGCTCTAAAATTGATATGAGATCAGCTACAGAATATGAAACTTATTTGTTAAAAACCCAGTAGACTGAAAGCAAGAAACAACCTGCTGTGCCTTGAAGCGAAACTGTGGGCATTGCATTTGGACTTTGTGAAGAATCATGGATAGGAAAAGTGATGGAATATTTGAGACTATCAGTTCTAAACCTATCAGAATCTTTTATGATAATCTGTTTGCTATAAGTATAATATGATAATCCAATATAACATGACAAATCAAAGCATGTAGACACACATAGAGACTTCATCAAAGAAAAATTTTGAAGATAAAATGATCAATCTGGAGTTTGTCTCGTGAAAAGACCAAGTGGCACACATCCTAATCAAACCAGTCTCTGCTAAGGTTTTCCAGGCCTTAGTTTTCAAGCTTGTTTGTATTAACATCTATGACCAACTTGAGGAAAAGTATAGAAATAAACAGAAGAATATGCATATAAGTGAACAATAAAATACGTACACATGTATATGTATACAGCAGTAGTACAGTGACTATACGTATAAATATGTTTATTCTTTATTCTTTAATAACCGTTAGCTAGATGAATTCTTATTCTTTTATAAAATTGAGTCGTTAATGTTTTTCTATAGCCGTTGAAGCTAAGACTTTCTTATATAAGATGAACTCTTTTGTGCTTCAAAGTTTTAAGACGAATAACATTTATTCTTCTAGCTAAATAGTTAGGATCGTAACTAAATGGCGATAAATGTCTCGAAAATAAAAGCTAGTAACATTTCTAACCTTCCTCCTAGTACCAACAAAAGATATAACCTGATCAATTTCTCACTGCCTCCTCTGCTGCCTCCACACCATTTTTTCTTTTTTTCCTTTCTATTTTCAATGGAATCAAGGACACACTCTTCATTGACTTTGAAATATGATGGAATAAAACAAAATGACTGACTAAATTGGTTGCGCTTCTTATATTGTGAAGTAGCAGTTGATCGACACATTTGACGTAATTTTCATTATGTGTCATGGGGAAACAACCTCTGTGTGTTTCTAACACACATGTATAGTTGGGTACATCCGACCCTCTCCCTCCAATACTCGGTTGTAGTCGGACCTAAGATAATGGAGTAATGCTATTGTCTCCCCCCAATCCTGAGGTCTCTTTTCTTCCACACACACCATAAGTGACAGCTGTCAAATTATATAACCCCTGATTTGTCTTCGGACTCAACATGATCTCTTCCAGCTGAAACATCTTCCTTTGCAATCTATAAAACCTAAGCAATACGACCAAATATCTTTTTGAGACGTTAGCTGCTTTTAACCTTGGGACCGTACCTGAATCATCATTTTCAAATTGCTTTCTCGAATGTTACCATTTCGGAGTCTGGAATTGTCCGCACAAGATGTTTGGTACAGCCCCATATGCTTAGTATGGACTCTGTGACTGGCAAGTTGACAACATGACATGCCTTTGGATTATTTGGCCCTAGCTGAAAATCTTCCCTTGCAACCTGTAAACCTAAGCGATACGACTACATTTAGGCAGTAGTTGCTTTTGACCTTGGGATCATATTTGAATCACCATTTCCAAATCGCTTTCTTGTGTGCTTCTCTTTTAAGGACACAGGAAACCAATTTGAATGAAGTGGTAATGTAACATGGTACGGCTCACATACGCTCACTATGGACTCGATAACTGTGTCAAGTCTATAAATGTTAAAATATTCTTTAGCAGTTTAAACTTTTAGGTGCAACTGTAATGTAATATGTATTAGAGTTAAGAAAGTTAAACTAGATGTGTGCACTACAAAGACATATAAGGTAACAAGTACATAAATTTGATGGGCTTTCAAGTACATCACAAATGAGGAAATGAGGGGGGATACAACCCCCCTTAGCTGGCATGGTTTGACTCATTTCTTGTGATGTTGAGAAGCACATTTTAGGTGGCATTTGGTTGGGGGAATGGGAATGAGGGAATGGGTTTGGAGGCCTCCAAACCCATTCCAGCTGTTTGTTTGGGGTAAATGGGGGAATGGATTTCATTTTGATATCCAACTATTTGGTAATGGATATCGTTTTTTGATATACTAGGCCCCCCTTATCTATCAAATTGGGGGAATGGGGAATGGGGAGCCGCCGGTCAACGCCGGCCACCGCCGCCGGCCACCGCCACCGTCCGCCGCCGTCCCGCCGCCGCCGGCGACCACTATTCCGGCCGGTCACTATTTCCATTCCCATTTTAATACCAAACAACTATCACTTTTAACCCCAAACTCATATCCTCCAAACTCATTCCCTATCATACCCATTCCGATTCTAATTCCGATTCCCAAGTTCCAACCAAACGCCACCTTAGACATGATGAGATATAAAAGGTAGTCATCGGATACAGTATCAAGGAAGACAAGAAAGATACGAAGACCAGAATAGGGGAAATGGTTACTTGTCTTAGCACATGTAATATACACGACTGGCTATAAGTGAACGGGTTCTCGTTACTGATCCCACCTGAGAGTAATGCATGTACTATATTTTATTTTTTGTTTATGCATTATGGAAATTTTTACCGTGGATGATGAGCCAAAATCTGACCTGCTCAGAAAAAGACAAAAGTTTTCGGTTAGTCAAACGGTCAACGTAGCTCAGGTTCAGCTACTTGACTAGATAGCCTCGGCCAAAAGGCCTCAACATATCTCGGCCCCAACTCGTTCTAGGCCGGTAATTGCAGACTACATTCTAGGTGTCAAACATCGACTAGGCTGAAACATTATCATCACGACAAGCCGGCCTACACTTTATAGAGTCGGCCGCTGACACCTCAGCTCGGCCACTTGCACCTCGGAAACAGACCATTCGGCCTAGTCCACCTTGGGCACTTTGGTTATTTACAATCCTAAGGAATCAAGCTCAGCTCTGACCCCTGAAGTATACCCTAGGCAATTCTGCCAGGTAAGATTCCTCTACAGGTGTCTACAGCGACCTTGCTCAACCAAGCACAACGCCGCATGGCAAGCATGCAGAAACAAGAGTCATCTCTATTGCCTCCTTACGTGTCCCGTTCTCTGTACTCTCGCACATGCATTGGCCCAGGCATACATATAAAAAGCAGAAAACA
>AP025075.1:3870272-3882838 GCA_036186865.1 Eustoma russellianum | reverse complement strand
CTTCTGAAGATGTCTGGACATAACATGCTTCGAGGTCGGCGTTTCTTTTTTCCAGCTCTGCCACCAAAGAGTTGGAGGCAGCACACCTCAGTTCAGCCTCTTCCTTTAACTCCTGAAGCTTGGTGACTTCCAACTTCAGGGATGAATTCTCCTTGGCTTGCTCGGCAATAACTTGGGAGGCTTCTTCAAGCTCTCGAAGCTTAGCCAACAGACAGTCCTTTAATTCTCTACCTCAGCTGACAATTTCCATTTACTGGACTTGGATCTGTTTCACCAAAATCAAGCGTCAGCGAAAGTTATTTGATCAAACATATACGTTAAAAGAAACTATCCCTTACCAGAGCTAAGTTAACATTGAAGGAATCTTCTAGATTCTCCCAGGAAGCGGCAGAGAACCGCTGTTTGTCCAAAGGAAGGATTAGATTATTCATCTTTTTGGCTGTGGCTGGGTTGGCCACAGTATCTGTGTCAAAAAACTCGTCCAAGGTCAAAGTGTGTTGCTCAGCCTGGGGAGTTGGGATCTCGGCTTCTGGAGCGGTTAGTTCATCTCTCCACCTCTTCCCAAGGACAGAGCCCTCGGCCTGCTGGGATTCTCCCAGATCAGCTTGTGCCGGACCTCTTAGAGAGACCTTGGCACCTTCCTCTCCTGCCACTACAATTGGCATATATATAACAACTGTTTGGAGGAACAAGTTATTTTACAAATTAGAAAAAGATAAGTATAGAATACATGGGTTTGAAGACTCAGATACAACAACAATCGGCTGATTCACCTCAGCCTCGGCTGATGCTGGTTCAGCCACGTCATCCATAACAATGTCTTCAGCTGGGGGCAATGCTGATCCGGGGAATACCTCGGCCCTAGTATTCGGTGTCTTTGACTTCTTTCCGGATGCCATTTTAGCAAGCTTGGCCGCCAGATTTTTGTTTCCTGGAGCCATGGAACCTACATGGAAAGCAAAAGCTTTTATAAAAAGAAAGAAAAAAGAAGAAGAAGAAGAAGGTTGCATAAAAAATGCAAAAGCATACACTGACTATTTCCAAGTTATCTAGAGAAAGAGGCTTATAGTGGGGACCCGAAGCTAAGGAGCTCAGGTCCGCTGCCCTCAAAATAGATTCATCCACTCTGTGCCAATCGATGACTACAGGCAGAGAATACAATTTGGTTTCTTCATCACAATACTCCGGGCTCGGCTTCATATTGTCTGCCTTACTCGACTTCCATATATCTAGTTTGGGCAACTCTAACTTCTTAATATAGAAGAATCTGCCTTTCCAGTTCTTCTTGAAGGTGGAAATGTTGATAGCAAAATTGAACTCATTAGAGGGAACTCTTTTGGTAAAGTAGTATTAGATCTCAGAAGACCTACAGGAGAATAGGCTTCTGAAGACTCTATGATCAAAGCGGATTTCAAAAGCTCTAAGGAAAAGGAAAAAACACAGAATGATTTTTAGCCTATTGGGCTTTATTTGGGGAAGCCTGAGATTGTAAGATTGAAGGATTCTAAACAAAGAAACAGGGACTGGAAGACTAAACTCGGATCTGAAGTATTCTTCGTAGACAGCTTCATAACCCGCGGGAGGATCATAAGCTGTCTGGTCGGATTGAGGCAAAATTGGATCGAATTGGTCAAGATTGATTTCATAAGTATCACATATCCAAGACAGATCAACCTCGGATAGGGTACAAAAAGCCTCCTGGACCTCGGCCGAAGGGGGACCGCGGTAAACTACCCCCGTCTGCAGAGCCAAAATCCTTGGCTCATATGTAGGAATGGCAGTTGCCGGAGCAGGGATAGTTTCCGCCTGCTCCGGCAAAACTTCAACTACAGTAACGACTCTGCTAGGCTGAGCACGTTTACTGGGTCTGGCAGAGCTGCCAGTGCCTTTACGCAATCTGGCTATAGGACGGTCGTCAATAGCAACCGTCCTCTCCGATGATGAAGAACTATAATTTTCTTCATTACCGATATAAGAAGCTCCCTCAGACATGTTTTGGGATTCAGAGGCAGAAGACATGATGAGCAAGGAAGAAGACTTACAGGGGTGAAGGAAGCGATGAAGAAGGAGGAAGAAAGTTGCTGGAGAAAGAAAGACAGTGGATTTTGAAGAAAGACGCCGAAGAAAAGCAAGCTGCAGATGCGGAAGAACAGAAAATAAAGAGTTTGAAAAATATTCGAAGTCCTTATTTATAGGCCTTCATCTCGGCCATCCCAAGCAGCACTTCAAAGATGCCAACCTCGATCCCTGCAACCGTTGTACCTGAAAAGTTGTGCAGTTAATGCCTCGTGCTCTGCGCAGACAGTAAATGCGCAGTACGGCTCAATCAATGGCCGACACGTCATGCTTGAAAAGACTACACATTAAAAGCTCTGAATCGATTAGACTGTCCATCCTGGTCAGCTCGGCCAGCCTAATCTGGGGGCATAAATGATGAGCCAAAATCTGACCTGCTCAGAAAAAGACAAAACTTTTCGGTTAGTCAAACGGTCAACGTAGCTCAGGTTCAGCTACTTGACTAGATAGCCTCGGCCAAAAGGCATCAACATATCTCGGCCATAACATATCTCGGCCTCAACTCGTTCTAGGCCGTTAATTGCAGACTACATTCTAGGTGTCAAGCATCGACTAGGCTAAAACATTATCATCATGACAAGCCGGCCTACACTTTATAGAGCCGGCCGCTGACATCTCAGCTCGGCCACTTTCACCTCGGCAAACAGACCCTTCGGCCTAGGCCACCTCGGGCACTTTGTTTATTTACAATCCTAAGGAATCAAGCTCAGCTCTGATCCCTGGAGTTTACCCTAGGCAATTTTTCCATGTAAGATTCCTCTACAGGTGTCTACAGCGACCCTGCTCAACCAAGCACAACGCCACATGGCAAGCATGCAGAAACAAGAGTCATCTCTATTGCCTCCTTGCATGTCCCGTTCTCTGTACCCTCGCATATGAATTGGCCCAGACATCCATATAAAAAGCAGAAAACAGGAAAGAGAAAGCTAAGGGAAACCCAGAAACTACCTACGGTGAATCATTTTCCTCACAGTGAAATAACCAGGTTTATCAGAAAGACTCCATAAATTCACTAATCCAGCATTTAAACTCCCTATATAAATGGCTCTAACTGACTTGAGCGTCGAAGCGTTTTACCCGGGGCCTTAGTCCCCGGGTCCTCTAACGTCTTTATTTGTACAGCTTGGCGGACAGGTCTAACTTTAGACAACTAACGGGAGGTTGACGGCGTAACCTCCTGGGGTCACACTTATTGCTTGGTGATAAATCCAACATCATCAAATAATGATATTATGGTTCTAGAATAACGAATGAAGTCCCATTAGTGTGGCGTTGATGTTGATCAGCTTGAATAGACTAACATATTATAGTTGACTTGCTTTTCATCTTTGTACAAAAAGGTACTAAGAGAGTTGAATTGGACATTTCATTGCAGATCCAAATAATATTTTCTATAATATGATTCACTTCATGAGACAACTATGGATTTGTATCAATTATATTCTACATTAGGAGCTCTTTCTTATGACAGTATTGGATCATCTGTAGCGACCCGTCCCGAGCTCTATTACTCGAAACGACTCACCCACTATATTTTGCTAAGGAAAATACAAGGCGTCAATGCAGTTTAATTACATGTCAGGAAAATGGCGCAAATCCATGTCAGCGGAAGTCATAAAATAAAAACTTCGAAATCATCATCATCATTAATATCAATGTCTAAGCAAATCTAATTTGATACAATTGTCAAATGTAGATAAATTTTAAATATCCAAAATTATATAAACCTCGAATATCAAAATATCTCTCTTAACTAAGTCCTGAATGAGTCTCATCAGTATATCCTCGAATCTCGAAATCTCCACTCCTGTTCATCCTCGATATATACTAATCTTACCCTTGAAACTTTGCAAAACAACATCAAAGTATAGTATGAGCGACATACATCGTCCAGTAACTAGCCTCACTGTACTTACCGTGGGGTCGTACACGTGGAAATTAGTGTTATATAATAAATGGCAATTTATATAAAATAGCATGTTTCCATTCGCAAATGAAATTACTATTATGCCCTTATAACAATCAAACAGCGAATCAACTAAGTCAACAAAATCCCATGGCCAAGTCAAACAAATCGATAGCCAATCAAATGTTAGTCCAAGTCAAAATTAATGATGTAGTTTCCAAATCGATGAATGCAAATCAAAGTCAAAGTTCAATGTCAAAATTCCAAATTTTCCAAGTTTCCAAATTTTCAAAACCAAATCCAAATCCAAGTACAATATCCAGTTCCAAACAATATCCAAATCAAAATATCCAAATCTGAGTCCAACTCGCTACAATATCAAAACCAAATGATTTCCGATACAATGGCTATAACACTTTTCTTACAAGTGACTTATACCGCAAGACTTACGAATTGATTCCCTCAATAACCAAATATACTATAGACACCGTGTCCTAGACTATATAGTTACAGTCAGGCCCAAATATTCATACATAAGCCCTGTCCCAGAAGAGGTAGTTATATCTGCAGCGATCCAAATAGGCATACAGAAACCTGTCCCTGACGAGGTGGTTATCTCTGCAGCGCTCGATAAGAAATAGGAATCAATCCGACTTACCGATATATTTTCTTTGTAAGGGTGAATTTCCAAAATATGTGATGCAGAATTTCCAAATGATTTTCAAATGTTCGATGTTACAAATATTTTCCAACACAATTTTCAAATCTCAAATATCAATGTCCAAAGACCGATTTCCCAAACGACTACCACTCACGTATATTTATATACATATATATGTCCATGCCCATAAATGTGCATATACACGTATATACATACATATTTCTCCCTCAACCCACTTTTTTCCCAATCCTGTTACGACCCGCACCCCTGGGTTAGTGGAAAAGAGAACAAAAGGAATTATGACGGAATCAGAATGTGATCATCTTACCGCATTAGGTATAATATGTGTATAGATGTACCCTAAATAAAAATTTAAGAACTAATAAATTCCCTTAATAGGTATAAGAATGATTGAATAGACACATAAAGAATGGTACAACTTTTATTAGAAATTATAAGAAAAGAAAAAGAAAATAACACATAAGAAAAGAAAGGAGGGACAAAACGGTAAAATTCTACCCACTTGCACCCCCACCCCACTTATCTAGCCACCCTCTCTAATTTCCCAAATTTTCACCTTTTCTTTCTTTTATTTTATTTCCCCATCATCATCATCATTCTTACATCTGAATGCCTACCAGCCAAATTACATGCAAAAACTTTTCCATCTCCACTAACTTGTTAAACCAAGAATGATAATTATTTACCTTCCACTACCCATTTTCGGCCAAGCAAGGATCGAAGGCATAAAACTTAACTTCTTCACACTTCACACTTCATTTCATCTGACCCTCACCCTCTCACATCTATTTCTCTCCACTCTCACTTTATCTCACTAGCAAAAGTCTTCTTCCACCCTCATTTTCTCCTTCAATCGCATACACCAAAGCAAGAAGAAAGAAGAGAACTCTTCCATTTGCAAAAAACCTTCAAGCCTAAGTATAAGGATTCTCAAGGTAAATAACATCTCTTTTTTTCTACCTTTCTCTTTCCTCATCCTTTTTTCACAAAAGCCTCTAATGTCTTCCATATAGGCCCTTAAACCGTGCGCCAAGTTAAGAAGGAAGAAGAATTTCTTCCAACTTCAAGTGAAAAACCAAGCTTGCATGTGTAAGAATCCTTAAGGTAAGAACATAAAGTATCATTCTAGTCTTCTTCTCTTTCATCCATCTTCATGTTTGCTCAACCTCTCTCTTCAAATAGGCATTTAGGCTGAGAACTCCATAGAGGAGAAGAAAGAAGAAGTTCTTCTAAATTGTTTAAGGTAAAAAACTTCAAGGATTTCCAAGGTGAGTCTTCTAAGAATTGATCTTAGGAATTTCTTAGTCCTTATGCCTCAAAAATGACTTATTTTCTCTCCACTTTGGCCAATAGGCCGAGAGCTACCAAGGGGGAAAGAAAGCAGGAATCTTGCACTCTTAAGTGTAAGATTCAAGAACAAAGACAAGTATTCATCCTAGTTTCTTCATGCATGTAAAAGAATGAAGCTTTAGGTAATGGTCATGCATGCATAAGATTAAATTATGTAAATGATAAGAACATAAAGAAAGTGCACTTGCATGTTCATCATCTCATGATCTTGATGAAATTCTTCACATATGTATTTTTATGACTATGGTGAAAGGAAACAGTGTCTTGCATGCTACCTCTATGATACCTTTAGGTGTTTTATATGTATATGTGTAGCATCATAATCATAATCATAACCATAGTCTCCATTTTCATCATAATCATAATCATAGCCATAGTCTCCATTTTCATCTTTACGATAACTATCAACATGTATGACATTGGAAGTGTATGAGTAAAAAAGAGAATGTTGGTTATGTATTTTACCAATTTGCATATACATAGGAAAGACAAAAATCTTGTATGTGGGATCATATGAAATTTTGGCCAAGACTAAATGGAGGCATCAATAATATGTTTGTTTTGAAATCTTGGTACATGCATGTGCGATATATGTGTAAATGATGCATGAAATGTGTATACCCCCATCTACCCCCATGGCCATGCATGCTTAGGTAGCCTAGGAATATATAATGTTGGATCGTACACCTGTAAACACCACTAGAAGGGGATGAATAGTGGTTAGTGGAAATTACACTACTACCCTTGAATAAAATCTCCTTTGAAAACAGAATCTGAGACCTCCTTAGATTCATTACCTATTTTTGAAAAATTCAAAACTCAGTGTACACAACTTCAAAAATAAGGCAACTTTTCAGAAATTAACTTTATTGCTTGAATAGACTATATCAAAAAATGAGACAAAAATAAGATCGTTGGCCCTTCAACCAAATAAATATATTCAGATGGTCAATCTGGAAAAATTGGACGGAATAGTGCTGAATTTTCAAAATGTGTTTCTCTTTAATTACTCAACCAAAAAGGTTGATCTTTATGTCAAAGCACTCCTTAGGATGTTTACTTTATGTTTCTAAAAGGCTTTGACCTGAAACTATCATCGATGAAATCAGAATTCAAGTTTCTTTAAGACTGGTCAGATTGCAGTCATAATAGAGTAGTTGTTTTTCAACGAATGAAAGACTAATTTTTCTTTGCTCAAATCAAGTGATTCTTGTTGCAAATGAAAGCTAATAGTCTGAGGTATAACTCCATCAAAAATCACGAATTTTCAAAGTTTTTTACTATTTTTTTAAGACGTGTGATTTTGTGTGAAATCTGCAGTGGAAACGGGCAGAAAATAGAAAAGTACAAAGAAGACAAGAAAATGGAAGATTTATTTTGGTTCAGTCAATGTGACCTACTCCAGTCCCAAAGAATATCTTTCCTTGGATTTCACTATGAAATATAATATTATTGTCATACTAACGTACCATGAAGCGTTAAGGCTTACATCATATGACAAACATTTGTTGTCTTTATACTATTTTTAGGTGCCATGATAAATGAACTAAAAAGGTTCCTTTAACGAAGTGCTTAGGAGATAAACTAACTAGTTCATTAAATGAAGAGCTTAAGGAGACATATTTGGAGACAACTACCTGGAAACAAATTTGGAATGGAAAGTCTCCTCTCCACACTACCCACACACGCCACATATATGATATATATATATTCACATTTTTTATAACGGCGAACAATATACTTCTATCCCGACGTTTCAACAACACGTCATACACATCATAAACGTACGTTGACACCACACCACCATATACACATCATATTTGTGAGTATATACAGGTTTTGTATCTTACAATACAAGTCATCATGTTGCCAAAATTATGTCGATATCACAAGTCCATAAACCAAAAATTGTCGTATCGGGCGACTACCGAACCATCACCGACATGTCACATACTTACCGTATAAAGACGGCCAGCCTATATACACTACAAAAACTTAGCAATTTCGTACATCACATGTCAAAATCATCCCCGAAGTCATACCTGTTTACTCACATCAATCACCTACAATTTGGCTTGATTTGTTGAAAATTCAAACTCAAACTTTTTAACACTTGTGCCATTTTTATATCAGCTATTTTAGCTGAAAATACACTTTATTCTATGTGTATTAGGTGTGATATCACATATATTACATGTCTAAGATGTTTGAGATTAATTGGAGGAAAATCACATAATCGACAAAAGTCGAAAATTCCTTTTTCTACACTTATATATATGTGGGACGTTTTTACATGCATGTAACATGTATCTAGACACTTTTTACACATCTAAGACATATTGGAGTATTCTAGAAAAACAAATTAAGGGTTGATTGAAATTTACCATATGTGTGAATATTGTGCATCATTATGTGACAAATTTCAAAAGACAATTTTAGAACATGCAGTGGAGGTTTGAAACGCCATTTCAGCACATTTAGAGCCTAGGTGGAGCTTGTTTGGCACTTTAATTAGTGAAGGATAAGCCACATGTCATTGGTGACATTGAAGAAGGCAAGACAAACAAGAAAACATTTCAAAATCAAAACAAGGGCTGAAGTGTTCCACACATGGTTGTTATGGCCGAATTTTGCATGCTAATTTGCTCCAAATTTCTTCCACAATGAGTGGCAATCACATCGTGATTGATTGATAATTAACTTGTGTGATTTTTAGCATATGTTTCAGATTTTTTTAGTTGAATATCCAGGTCATATTATGAAGTGCCAAGGTGGAAAATGATGGCCTATCTTGAAGTGGCAACTAGGCAAAGACACATCGTTAGTCCAATCATATTTTGCCAAGTAAGCAATAGTGTGCCACAATGTTATACAAGGAAATCTTCCAAGGTATTCAAGACAATTTTCAAGGGAGAATTCGGCCATAGGGGGCGGCCAAAGGCTATAAAAGGAAGACTATTATCTTCTTCTCTTATTCTTTTCTCTTGCTCTTAGCCACAATCCTATCATTCTTACATTCTAAATTCTGTATACACTTTGCTTATACCACCCACATTCATCCCATTTTTGTACAAGGTTGATCAAGGTGTGATCATACCTTCATTTGTTATGTGATGGTATTTTTTCGGTTGTTTTTGTTTGTTCGTTGTAAAAAGGTGGAATTGGTGTATAACTACAGTCACCCTTGTGTCAAGGTTTTGTTTGTGTTTAGTGAATACTGAGGAAGGTATCCTCCAAGACTGGAGTAGGTCGATTTGACTGAACTAGTATAAAAATCTCGGTGTTATTACTTTTCAACAATTTTACTTTCAGTTTCTGTTTTCTACATCATTTTCATAGCCTCCGTAAAAATAGCAAAAGTTTTCCAAAAATCATCAAACTTTGCCAAAACATAGCCAAACATCTTTGATTTGATTTGAAACAAGTTTAATCAAATTTAGATAAGTATAAGTCATTCAAACGTTCATAGTTCTGAGACTAGTGCAATCTGATTCTCAAATCTACAAAGGTTGAGAACATCAATGTGGTTGATATACTTACCAAAGGAATTTTGAAACACTGTTTTAACCCTTTAAAGTCCACATCCTAAGGGTCATACCATAAAATTTTTAGATCATTTAGAATTTTCAATTAATAGGAACAAATTTTTCATTTTGAGGAACAGTTTCTGGCAGATTGACACAATCTGAGTAAAAACGTTTTTTAAGGGGTTACACTTAGAATTTTAATCTAAAATTTTTGTGACACATTCATAACCTCTGAGAGCACAATTTTACCAAATTTTATGCCTTTTGGATGTCTATAACTGATCATCTAGTTAATCTAAAACATGATCTGGAAACAGAATCTATTTTCAGAAGTGAGTTATTGGGTAAGAAAATTATTAAAAACCAAATTTTCCGCACTCACTATTCAACCCTCCCATTCAAGTGGTGCTATACATGTCCTACAAGTGGTGTCAGAGCAAGGTTCACTCAATACACGAAGATTCAACAATCTTTTTGAGATGGTATCCACTAGTTATAAAACCAAGCAAGAAGGTATGTCAAGCCAAAGGCCTCCCCTTTTGGACGGTGAGTCTTTTATACAATGAAAACTTCGTATGAAACCTTTCCTTATGGCTATTGATATAGACTTATGGTCCATCATAGAAGACAGTCCTTTTGTTCCGTCTAAGATAACTACGATTGATGGCATTACATTAGAAGTTGTAAAACCTAAGCAAGAGTATACCATAGAAGAAAAAAGAGATTGAGTATGAATGCTAAGGCTATGCAACTTTTTATAAATGGTTTAAGTAAAAGTGAATCAAGTTATGTGTCAAATTGTTCTAGTGCCCAAGAAATGAGGAGATGTCTTGAAATGAAACATTAAGGTACTAGTCAAGTTAAAGAGTCCAAGATATACATGCTTATGTATACTCTTGAATCCTTTAAATTATTACCGAATGAATCTATTGTCGATATGGATTTAAGATTGTCTAACATCTAAAATTCTCTTGAGTCTCTTGGAAAGTTTTTTCTTCATAGGAAAAGGTGTAAAAGGTATTAAGAAGCCCCCCCATCCGAATGGGATCCCAAGGTTACCGCAATCGAAGAAAGTAAGGAAACTAAATCAATAAAGATGGAGGAATTAATTGGATCACTAAAGGTATTAGAAAACAAACTCATCCTAAGGAAATCTGAATCAACGTCAAAACAAGGTAAGACTATAGCATTTAAATGAAATGAACTCTACTTCCTCTGATCACGCAGATGATAGTAACACAGAATCAGATAACAAAGATCGAATATTATTAGCTAAAGGTTTAATAAATTTTATGAGAAAGTCATTAAAGAATAAACCTAAGGCTGTTTCAACTAAGAAAAATAAAAATAAAAATAACGATAAAGATATAAAATGCTATGAATGTGGAAGACTTGGACACATATCATATGAATGCCCAAACAAGGACAAACAAATAAGCAAAAACGGTGACAAGGATTGGAACAAACCTAGACACGTCTCAAAACCTAAGCAAAGGAATACAAGAAAAGCTCTCAAGGCCTCCACATGGAGTGACTCATCCGATTCTGAGACTGAAAAAACGGAAGAAGAAACGGCACAAGTATGCTTTGCATCCAAGACATCAAATGAGGTATGTTCTTACTCCGATTCTGATTCTAAACCCTCTTACGATGATTTATTTAGTCAATATCTTGAGTTGCATAAATTCATGAAGACTTTTGCAAAAGAAAAGAAACGGTTAATAGAAGACAAGAAATAGTTAGAATCTTATAACACGAATCTTGTATCTCAATTAAACAATTCAAAAGAAGAGTCATTTTGCATGACTAATACGTTAAAATCTGAGATTTCATCATTGACATCCTAGAATAATGAGATAAAAGCCAAGATTTCAAATTTGAAATCAAGAAATGCAGATTTAGAAAAGACGGTAAAATAATTCGATATGGGTACTTTCATGCTAGATCGTCTTATTTCTTCTCAGAAACATGAAAATGATACAAAATAAGTCTACAAACTTTATTCTATCTTCGTCTAAGAAAATTCATGCATTTAAGACAACTGTACGTCCTAAAAAGATGTCTCACACAACATTCCATTATATCTCATCGAACTCCCTCTTGTTCATCACATACAAAGTAAAATCATGTACTATATATATATATGAAAGAAAACCTTCGATGCATATACGACATTCATACCAATGCATCTAGATTATGCACCATGCATGCCAGCCGAAATGCATATCAAAGACAATAAAATGATGATTTCGGCCATAGGCCAAACAGAAATGCTCCTAAAGTATATTATTCTTCATCTCTCTTTTCACTTTTTGTAAGACCAAGAAAGGTCACCCAAGTTTGGGTACCAAAAGTTACTCTTGCAAAGGGTTGAACGCTAACTCTTAAGGACCCAAAATAAAGGGTACTAAAATCATCGTTACACATTGCAGGGAACACATAAATCAAAAGATACATCAATCAAGTGGTTCCTTGATAGTGGTTGCTCGAGGCACATGACGGGTGACCCGATCTTGTTCACAAAATTTAAGAATGTTACGAAATGTGGATCGGTAACCTTTGGAGATAACAACGAAGGAAGGATCATTGGAAAAGGAACAATTGAAAATCTAAGCACTCTTCAAATCTCCAACGTGTTCCTGATAACTATCCTATCTTACAACTTGCTTGGCATTTCACAATTTCTTGCTAATGGTTTTGATGTGTTCTTTTCTCATCCATACTGCAATATAGTTAACGAAAACAGAGAAACGATATTAAAATGAAAAAGAGAAAATGCCATGTTAGATGCTAAAGTAAAATGTTTTATGTCAAATGAACCAAAAGTGAACTTATGGCATAGACGTTTAGGACATATTGGCATCTCAACCCTTGAAAAACTTCAACGTAAGAATCTAGTACAAGGATTGCCTAAACTTGATTTGGACAACTTTAAGTTGTGTGAATCTTGTATTAGAGGCAAAAAAACACGTGAATTATGAGATTAGCACATCTAGAGTCTTAGAATTATTACATATTGATTTGT
>AP025075.1:3846664-3870262 GCA_036186865.1 Eustoma russellianum | reverse complement strand
TTGTATTAAGCACAAAAGACAATCTAGATAAATTTGAGTCAAAATCTATTGGATGCATATTTGTTGGATATTTGTGAACTCTAAAGCATATAGATGCTTTGATCCTATCACTAGACAAATCTTAGAATCCATTCACGTGAAATTCAATGAATTTGGTGAACTTGAAACAACTAAAGATTATGATGATGATTTTAAACTAAAACCCGTAATTGATGATATAGAAGAAAATATAGTACATGATGAACATGACACACTAGAAATGAATGAGAACTTAGACAATATAAACCATGATGGCATAAGGGTCACCCACATGACCTCACAATAGGCGACATATCACAAGGTGTATAACCACGTAGAAGAATAAATCAAGATGAAATAAATCAATTTCATGCTATGATATCTTAAATAGAACCCAAGAATGTGCTTGATGCTTTGAATGATTCTTCTTGGATAGATGCTATGCATGATGAACGAAATCAATTTACAAGAAACGATGTGTGGGATTTTGTACCCCGACCACAAGATAAAACGATAATAGGCACAAAGTGGGTGTTTAGAAATAAAATGAATGAGGATGGTAAAGTCGTTAGAAACAAAGCTAGCCTTTTAGCACAAGGCTATAATCAAGAAGAAGGAATATATTACGAAGAAATATTTGTACGAAGAAGGAATAGTCGTTAGAAACGTGCTATAGCCTTGTAGCACGTTTAGAAGCTATACGATTAGTACTTGCTATTGCCTGCATAAAGAATTTTAAACTTTATCAAATAGACGTAAAAAGTGCATTCTTAAATGGTTTTATACAAGAAAAAGTCTATGTAAGACAACCACCCGGCTTTGATGATATAAAATATAGCGCCCCATACCCAGGCTATACCCAAGTATGGTGTACCCGCTATACTTCGCTAAGGAAAGTACAAGGTGTCGATGCAGTACCAGCATTGTTCCATTAATACACCATGGACTACTGATTTGAAACATCAAACTGTGGTAAAAACGGTAGAGTTAAAAACTCATAGCGTCTTACATATTACAAGCCATAATCCAAAGTTATAAAAATATTCAAAAAGTCCTTAATATAAAACAGAACATCAACTTCTAAGCTTCGACAACTTTCAGGGGTAGGGCATCTGCGGCTCATCCTCCACATACTCTATCACCGGCTCCTGAGGCTCTGAAAATGATAATAAAGTATGAGTGATACAGTCACCCAGCAAATATCCCATCATTCTACCGAGGTATATCAGAACCATAAATAAGACCATAAACCCACCAGTTTAAGGTTTTAATGTAAGTGTCATACCTGTCGGAAAAACTATGCTGATGAACTTATCATCTAGAACATACATCCTTCCACTGAGCTAAGGTTATGCAATGCAATGCAGCATGATGACATGCAGGATAGAGCATAAAAGAACTATGCAGACGAAACAGAACATAACATAACAGAATAGTACAGAACTGAACAGTATAGCCATGGCCTCTCTTCCTCCGTATGAACCGAGCGTATACTACGAGTGATTTCCGTCAGAATAATACACGTATGAGTCCGAACAAATATTACCACATGTGAGTCGGAAGAAATCATTTATCCCAAAAGGTTCTACCGGCTACCACAATGAGCATCTGGGCAAAACAAAACGTAACCCTCACGTGGGTCTACCGGCCACCACCACAGGACGACCGGGCAGAATAGAACATGTACACGTAAGGGTCTATCGGCCATCCGAATGGAAGAACCGGGCATAACAGAACATGCGCCTCATAGGGGTCTACCGGCCATCCGAATGGAGAATCAGGCAGAACAGAACACAACCGGAATCATTCGCAAGACCCAATATTCATTACGGGTTTTTAAGAATTGTCTTTGCCCTTCTTTTAAAATAGAATTTTTCTAAAAAAAAGCATCATGACATGCATGTGATGGATAGTGCAGTATGCAATGGGTACTAGAGCGCCAAAGTGTCCTAACGATCATTATCCAAACAATTTCAGGTTATAACCTATTCATAAAGCAAGGCCTAAATTTTCAGCTTAGTACCGTACCATCCTAATCCCATGGTTTAACCTTAAATCTGGTGTATTTACTGAGATTTCTTTTAACAACTTATTAGTTTAAGGTGTGTTTTTATTTATCCATTAGTTAAAAATAGTATTAAGTCGTTACACAAGCCAATCAAGACTATTTTACATAACATGCCGAATCAGCCCCCTTGTTTCGGTCCTAAGCTCGTAAACGGCCAAAACATAACCCTCATGTCTTTCTTTCCCTCAACAACCTCTAACTCTCCTAAGGTTTAATTTTAATTTACCCTTAACCTTTCCGTTTGTCAATTTAACCGTGAATAAATCCTACAGGACAAACGATCTCATGGGATAATTTAGTGGTCGTGACTACTTTGTTTACGGTAGTTCTGAGCTTTTCTCTAGTCTTGTCACCATTCCTAGTGACCACACCTTCAATCACCTCTTCAATAGCTTTAAAACAAACATTCCCTAATGTTAGAATCACATGAATATCCCAATAAATGGAAGTACACAAAACAGTCCCCATAACATACCTATTCCATTGTAACAAGCAACTTAAAGCCCTTAGAACTTACCAAATTTGGTGATTTACCAAAACAGTCCCTTAACCATTAGTTTTAGCGGGAATTTCGGTGCCAAAATTATTTCCAACCCACCCTTAACACACGGTAGTAACTTGGTTCCTTCCTTTCTCCCATTTACCGAATAATCCGTGGGTGGGAAGAAGGATATTCCTTCTAATGGTCGTTTCTCTTTCCCCCTTAGCTTTATGTCTAACCCTCCAAGTAACTTATTCCCTCAAATATTGGTCTTGTAGTCATGTTTAAAATACTAAATAAAAATTTCTTAACCACAATGTGTCACGGCCAAGGCACACAAAATAACCCCTTTTTGTTATAGCATTCAAGTAACACTTAACACTCCATATGCTATCTAAATTATTCTAGTAACATAATAAGGTGACTCACCCCATTCCCTCGAAACCTCCTCAAGGCCGTGGATAGGGATTGAGAAATTCTTAAAATTCTTATCTTATTTCATCAAGGTAGATCATTAGTCTAGATGTTAAAACTATTTTCTAAGTTTCATACATATGCTTCCCAAGAACCATATTAGTAACTCTTACAAAAATTTCAGCAATGTTTTATTGGTCACAAGGGCAAGATTAAAGACTTCAAAATATTTAGACATCTTATTTAAAAGTTCTTCAATATCTCAAGGAAGAATCAAGGGATACTTGCCTTCTTTGTTCAAAGGTAGAGTCCTTGTTGATTGGTCTTACTAAGAGCCTTGAAAACCACCTTTCCTCCCTCCTATTGTGATACACGATTTACCACACCTAGGAGTGATGAACAAAACTCTTTGATGAAAGAAATAGTAGAGGGCTTTAAAAGGTGGTGAAAAGGTCTTACCTTGATGAAGCTCTTGATGTCTTACACCTCCTAGGACTTTTTGAGCTTGAAATCCTCCTATGGTGATGAATATAGGCCATGGGGTTGGGGGGTTCGGTTAGGGAGGATCTTAGCTTAAACTCAATACAAAGCCTTGAAGAATAAAGAATGTAATTCTAGGAAACTATATTCATACCTTAAGAGTTGGAGAGCTAGACTTGAAGGGTCTTGGATCACTTGTTCTTGGTGTTCTTCTTGGTGGCCAAAATCCTTGGGGCTTTAGGTGGAAAGGATGGTTAGTTGGATAGTTAAGTTGGGTACTAAGTACAGTGGAGTGTTTTGTGTTTGTTTGTTTGCCTTAAGGGAGAGGCTGGCCGAATTTAACAGGATGGAGGGGGCATAATTATAATTTCTTTTCATGCATGGAATGTGGAAGCTTTTTGTCTTAAGATCCTTCTAGAATGGGAGGATATTTTTGGGGTTTTTGGAGGGAAAGTGGCCGCCTTTCTCAAGGGCATTTTGGTCACCTTCCTCCCCTTGATGCCCTAATGATATTTTCCCCTTTCTTCTTTTTTTTTTTGTAGAATTTAAATTAGGAAGTTGTTCAATTAAACAATTTAAGACATGCATGAAATATTTTTCATTTCCACTTGAGCCTCTAGAAATTGAAATTACAGGGTTCGAAAATTTTAGGAATTACATCTGCAGACGTGGTGGGTACAACATCCTTCCCTTCTTATAGAAAGTTTCATCATCCTCGAAACTTTATTCAAACAGCTGGGGATGTTGTTCTTGCATATGTCTTTCGGGTTCCCATGTTGCTTCCTGCTCCGAGTGATTACTCCATTGCACTTTTACGAAGGGAATGGAGCGCCTTCTTAAAACTTGTTCCTTCCTGTCTATGATTTTGACTTGCACCTCAGCATAAGTAGTATTTTCTTGAATCTTCAGGGGTTGATCATTCACCGACATGACTCAGGACGTGGACGTATCATCGTAACTGCGACACATAGAAGACGTCGTGTAGCTGTGATAGGGTAGGAGACAGTGCTAACCGATATGCCACTTCTCCCACTTTCTCTAGTATTTCGTATGGTCTGATAAACCTTGGGCTTAGCTTTCCCTTTATACCAAATCGGTTTATTCCCTTGGTCGGAGATACCTTTAGATATACCTTCTCTCCTTCTTGGAACTCAATTGGGCATCTCCTAGTGTCAGGCCAAACCTTGCTTTGGTCCTGAGCTGTCTTAGGCGTTCTCGGATGATCCTTACTTTTTCCAGGGTCTGTTCTACCAGGTCCGGTCTCGTGAAGGCTCTTCTCTTATTTCATCCCAATATAAGGGAGACCGGCATCTGCAACCGTACAAGGCTTCAAATGGGGCCATCCCAATCAACCGGTGATAGTTGTTATTGTAGAGAGCTCAATCAGCTTGACGCTTCGATCCCAGTTGCCTTTAAATTCTGGGGCACATGGTGGAGTATGTCTTCGATTGTTTGAATGGTTCGTCTGATTGCCCGTCAATTTGTCGATGATATGCAGTGCTCATCCAGATTTTTGTCCCCAAAGCTTTTTGGAAGGCAGTCCAGAATCTCGAGGTGAATCAGAGATCTTGATCGCAGACTATACTCATTGGTACGCCATGTAGACTGACTATCCTCATCGAAATACATCGTCGCTAATTTCTCCATAGGCGCGCCGATAGTCATAGGTATGAAGTGGGCGGTCTTCGTGAGGCGGTCGACTATTACCCATATAGTATCATTACCGCTTCTGGTTCTGGGAAGGCTGGTGATGAAGTCCATAGTCACATGGTCCCCATTTTCATGACTTGTTGGTATATAAGGCATTTCTCTATGTACTCTGCTATTTCGCGATTCATTCCAGCCCACCAGAAATTTTTCTTTAGATCTTGGTACATCTTATTTGCTCCTGGGTGGATGGACAGTCGGGAATTATGAGCCTCCTTCAACACTTCACCCTTAGGTCGTCATGATTCGGCACACAAAGCCTTCCTCGATACCAGAGGCTTCCATCATCTTTTACCTGAAAATCACCATCGGACTTGTGAGCGGTTCTTGATCTTTGTCAATGTATCGTCTATCTTTTGTGCGTCCTTAATTATATCGACCAGGGAAGGGGTGATAACTAAGGTGGCCAGGATACCCGCAACTGAATCCACAACATTCAATCCAAATTCTGCCATTTCGCGCTCTAGCGGGGGTTGACAAGGGTGATCTGACTTTCGACTCAGAGCATCTGCCAGCCTGTTTGCTTTTCTCGGGTGATACTGGATGGTGAAGTCGTAATCTTTGATCAGTTCAAGCCATCAACGCTACCGTATTTTAAGCTCTTTTGCGTAAAGAGGTACTTGAGGCTCTTATAGTCTGTATATATTTCACATCTTTCGCCATACAAATAATGCCTCCAGATCTTTAGAGCGAATATGACAGCTGTTAACTCCAAGTCGTGAACCGGATAATTTTGTTCATATGGCTGGATCCGTCGTGAGGCAATATGCGATCACTCTTTCTTTCTGCATCAATACACATCCTAGCCCATTCTTTGAGGCATCACTGAAGACAAAAAATCCTTCACCCGGGACTGGTTGTGCCAAAACTAGGGCGGGTCCCACCGAATCCCTTCTTTGTTTCTCAATGTCCTCTAATTCCAGGTTCTATACACGAATCGCTGCCTTCTCCTACCACTTCCGGCAGCGATTCAGGGGGAGTGGTACGAAACCTCTACTTCTGCGCCACCTACATCACCTCCTAGCCTTATACCTCGGTCAAAGACACCTCCACAAGACGCCATCATAGTTTACTCCACAAAAAAAACCTACCTCAAAATGATACGAATACTGCCATCTCTCTAGAGTGCCAGTCCCCAGAACCAATTCTTGGTTCATGCAAGGACACTCAGAAGGACTTGAATCTACCTATTGCAGTAAGAAAAGGGAACGAGTATGTACCCAGCATCCCATCTCTAACTTTGTTTCTACTAATAAACTGTCTCCCAATTTTTTGGCCTTCACAGCAAAGGTCACTAATACTCCAGTTCCTAAAGATACTCATGAGGCGATGAAGGATAAAAACTGGAGTGCAGCTGTCCGGGAGGAACTGCATGCACTAGAAAAAACCGGTACTTGGCAGGTTGTGCAATTACCGAAAGGCAAAAAAAAAACGATGGGCTGCAAGTGGGTTTTTCAGTCAAGTATAATTCAGACGGAAGTATCAACAGGTATAAGGCTCAACTGGTAGCCAAAGATTTCACTCAGGTATCTGGATTGACTACAATGAAACTTTTGCCCCAGTAGCTAAATTAAATTCAGTAAGAATACTTCTGTCTCTTGCTGCGTGTCTCGACTGGCCTCTCTAACAAACTACATGTTAAAAATGCGTTCT
Source organism: Eustoma russellianum (assembly GCA_036186865.1). Taxonomy (NCBI): domain Eukaryota; kingdom Viridiplantae; phylum Streptophyta; class Magnoliopsida; order Gentianales; family Gentianaceae; genus Eustoma; species Eustoma russellianum. The sequence continues at coordinate 3,863,441 of AP025075.1, read as the reverse complement.
TAAACGGGGACTTGCATGAAAAGGTTTATATGGATTTCCCTCATGGTATTACAAATGGAAAAAATTCTGTGTGCAAATTGAACAAATCTCTTTATGGTTTGAAGCAATCACCGCGTGAATGGTTTGGAAAATTACACAGGCTGTCAAAACTCAAGGATTTAAGCAATCTCAAGCTAATCATACCCTGTTTTACAAACACTCAATTGGTGGAACACGTGCTATTCTTATTGTCTATGTTGATGACATTATTATTACAGGGGATGCACATGATGAGATCAACTTGCTGAAGAATTACTTAAGCAGTGTGTTTGAAATGAAAGACCTGGAGGCCTAAGATACTTTCTGGGCATGGAAGTTGCGCGTAACGCATCAGGTATAAATGTTTCCCAAAGAAAATATGTACTTGATTTATCAATGGAAATAGGAATACTAGGGTGTCGTCCAGCAGATACACCCACGGATCCAAACGTAAAGCTAAGCCTTGAAGGAGGAGAAGGAGTAAATCAAGGACAGTACCAACAACTTGTGGGTAAACTTATTTATTTGTCACACACTCATCCTGATATTGCATTTGCAGTTAGTATAATGAGTCAGTTTATGCACGCACCAAAGGCACAACATCTTGAAGCAGTATTTCGGATACTGAGGTATCTAAAGAAAACTCCATGCAGAGGCCTATTCTTTGGAAAAAAAAAGGCAGAAAGAAGACTTAGAATCTACACAGAGGCAGATTGGGAGAGATCTGTGGTAGACAGGCGATCTACATCAGGATATTGCACTTATGTATGGGGTAACTTGGTTACATGGCACAGAAAAAAAACAACCCGCGGTAGTGCGCAGTAGTGCTGAGGCAGAATTCCGAGCTCTAGCACATGGAGTGTGTGAAGGACTATGGGTAAAAAGATTACTTGGTGAGTTACTTGTTTTGTCAAACGGTCCAATACAGCTTTTTTTGCGACAACAAAACCGCGGTGAATATTGCACATAACCCAGTTCATCACGATCGAACAAAACATGTTGAAGTGGATTGTCACTTTTTTAGAGAAAAGATCGACAACAAAAGTTTCTCAATGTGCTATATTCCTACAAAACAGCAAGTGGCTGATATTTTGACAAAGGGAGTTCACAGAACCAATTTCGAAGACCTTGTTAGTAAGCTCGGCATGGAAAATATCTACATACCAGCTTGAGGGAGAGTGTAGGAATTCATGCCTAAATATCCGGCAGTTAAGAAATGGGAATAAATGTGATAAATTGCTGCGTTTAAGGATCCGGCTGGCAGCATTGATGGCATTGAAGAATCCGGCGGTTTCATATATTTGACAATATTAATTGTTGAATATTGATGTAGTAATTATGTTGTAATTGTATGACTTGATTGTAGGAGAGATTAGTGGAATATCTTTGGTAGGAATTTAGTGTAGAATCCCTTAATCAATGGGATTGATAGCTGCCCATAAATGATCATAATTAGCATAGGTGTATATGTTGAATGTATTGTGAATACCGATTTTTGCTAAGGAAATACAATCAGTTTTTTCCTCCAATTGTCCGGCTACTACCTTCACTCTATGCTTAGCTGCTATTTCAACTGGTGCACTAACATCTAAACTGACATAGAAGTGAAAAAATGATTACTTTTACCTGCTGGGTGCCTCTGGTGAATGAACTGGTGTCTCTGTTTCCACTTTATCCAAACCTAAGAATAAAAGATATAATCGTAAGCACCAGATAATTTACGTAAAACTTCAGATTCAGATAATCTAGCAGTAAATTAACTGAAATCCAAAGAATTAAAATGCAAAGTATGTCTTCTCCTGAAAAGGGTCCACATCCAGTGTCATTTTATATATCCAAAGGTAACGTTGATGGCAGAAGAGACAAATGCTCTCTTTTAAACTCAAATTAATTATATTTCATAATGGGATTCCGGTACTTTTTTGTGTCGACTTTCATGACTCATATTTTCCAGAATCCGAGCAGAATAAGCATATTTGAGTCAACCACATGAAAAGAGGACAAGAGGAAAAAAAATATCATCCTCTACACAATGATGTACCCAATATTTTTAAATGAGGCTCAGAAGATGAGAAATTTGATTGCCCTAGTTTGATGTGTACGCAATGATCGTGTACGTCTTGCTGATCAGGGATATTTGAAAGAAACTAACATTAGACATGCAAGAAATAGAAAGATCCTGGAAATAAATTCATATAAAATGATAGTGTAAGCAGGATGTTCGAACATATAAATTCACAAGGAGAACGGCAATCAAATTTAATAGAAATCCGAATCATGTCCATTTCACAAGGGGAAGTCTTCAGTTCAAAAGAAAAGTTGAGAAACGTCATCATCTGTCCGACTTTGACCTGTGTCGAAGATGAATTCCAGAGAAAAATCATAATAAAACCAGAAAAATTTAACTATAAACTTACAGCTGTCACTTTTTGAGGTGATCCACCCATCCATTGCAACATTTTTGAACAATCAGAAGACTATCTCAACTACGCAACTAAAGAAAAGCAAAATGTCAATTTTCTTGGTTGGAAACAAAATTCGCGACTCAAATAGATGAATCGAGTAACAGAGGATGTAATACGGAGGCTCCAAAGCGGCAGCATGGTGAGAATGACTAATTGAGAGCGCGAAGCATTTCGGCGACCGGGATGCAATAGAGGCGATAAAACAAACTAATCTGAAGGCAGAGTTCCTGCGAAGGGATGATCACTTCAGAAGAAAAGTATGTCTTCTCTGGCAGTATAGTTGGAACCACTGGATAAAATGGGATGGTTGGACAGCTCACAGAATCATCCACAGATTTGTCTCTTGCCCCTTGTAGTCGTACAAAAATAAAATTAGGAGACGCTGCTAAAGAGTCAATATACCTTATCTTTATCAGCCACCATATACAGAAGAAAAGGAATCCCTGTGAAGAAATGTTTCATAACCACATTAACAAAAGGGAAAAAGAAAAAAAAAAGAAGGGAAATCAGGGGACACTATTAAGGAGTCTATTTTGCCAAAATTTTCCAGCCATCATTGACTAAAGATAAATGCAATCTAAAAGCTATTCCAACATTAAAAAAGAAATAATGTAAGAGAGCCCAAGAACACATTTTACGTACCTAAGAAGCAATCTGAGTTTTGCTCCTAAGCAGCAGTTGATAAGTTGATCAAACTAAGAATATCAAGTGACCTATTATTATCTGCAAGCTGGCTGCATGTTTTCTTTCCCTCAAAATAGCTACTGTCTACAGAATCTTGCTGCTGCTGTCGTCTTCTCCGTTCAAAGTATGTCTTCTGCAAGAAAAGGATTCACATCAAGTGTCATTTTATATATTCAAAGATAACGTTGATGGCAGAAGAGACAAATGCCTTCTTTTAAACTCGTTAATTTTATTTCATAAGTAAATGGGATTCTGGTACCTTTTCTGTGTCGACTTTCTTGACTGATATTTTCCTGAATCCGAGCAGAATAATCATATTTGAGTCAACCACATGAAAAGGTTAAAGAAAGAAACAAGAAGCAGTACAGAATTCTGAAATGGATCATCAATTTGTTTGAAAATCGAAAAATTAGTCGAACCATGACTTAAATAAATATAAAGAACCTGAGTATATGATTACTAAAGCGCAACCCTATTTTTCACGAGTACAGTCGATTTCCTTTGGTACGTAGATCCATAAGGACGTGCAAAAGAGGACAAGAGAACAAAAATATCATCCTCTACACAATGATGTACCTAATATTTTTAAATGAGGCTCAGAAGATGAGAAATTTGATTGCCCTAGTTTGCTGTGTACGCCATGATCGTGTACGTCTTGCCGATCAGGGATATTTGAAAGAAACTAACATTAGACATGCAAGAAATATTGGAATATTTAGTCATTAATTTGATTAGATATGATGTATATGGTAGATGTGGTGTATATGGTAGATATTTTATGATGTGTATATTCTTGATTTGATTGTAATTATGATGGTAGATTGGATAGCTTGATTATAGGGCCTAGCTTAATTGTAGGAGTTAGTAGAAGTTTTATTTCATATACATTGTAAGCAATATTGGTAATGATAATCAATACGTGATTGCACGTTTTCTTCATGGTATCAGAGCGAAAACCCTAATCTCCTCCCTTCGCCGTCCTCAACCGTCCGGTGGCGAGATGGCCGTCGCCAACGTTTCCGGCGCCGCCGCTGACACCACCACAGTCACTCTTGCCACCACCGATCCTAAATCCGCATATTACTTACATCCATCTGACCATCCTGGTCTTCTTTTCGTCACTCAACCATTAGGTGAGAATGGTGAGAATTATTTCGTTTGGCGAAAGGCGTTTGTCAATGCTTTGCGATCCAAGAACAAAGCAGGTTTTGTCGATGGCACCATCCAACGTCCGGATGTTGCCTCTGCTAATTTTTCAGTCTGGCAGCAGTGCAATGCGCTGGTGTTATCATGGTTGTCCAACTCACTGGTGAAAGAGCTTCAAGGGGCGGCTGCCCATGCGGAGACTGCCCGAGAAGTCTGGGTTGATTTGGAAGAGCGATTCACACAAGGTGTGGATGCTCGTGTCTATGAGTTACGTCGTGCCATAGCTTCTCTTCGCCAAGAGAGAAGCACCGTCTCTGTCTATTATGGACGACTCAAGGCCCTTTGGGGAGAGCTCCAATCTTTTGATGAAATCCCGATGTGTAGTTGTGGCCTCTGTACGTGTGGTCTGTCCATGGCCATGGAGAAAATTTGCGAGAAAGAGATGGTCTTCGACTTTCTCATGGGACTAGATGAGACCTTCGGAACGGTACGCTCTCATATTCTGAGCATTGATCCCCTTCCTTCTCTTGGACGCGCATATGCTATTGTAGCGCAGGAAGAAAAGCAACGTCATGTTGCTCAGAGTCTCGTTCCCCAGTTTGATGCAGCAGCTCTAGCCACCTGGCAGCCACCCCAGGAGAATCGCCCAACAAACTGGCAAAACCCTCAGGATGGCCGATCCTCTAGAACGAAGGGAAAAGGAGAGCGTCCGCGATGCAGCCACTGTGGTAAAGTAGGTCATTTTCGTGAGACATGTTTTGATTTAATTGGTTACCCTGCTGATTGGAATCGCAGTCGTCGAAGTAACGCTTCCACAGGTTTGGGCCAGTCACCAGCCGCGGTGGCGGCGAAGGGAATGGCCGCCTCTGCCATTCCCGATTCTCAGGCGGCGGCACCCTCTTTTGCTGGACTCACTCTTGCGCAGCAACAGCAGTTGGCGCAATTCATAGATCATCTAAATGGAGGTAATTTTGCCTCTCACTTGCCGACCCCAGGCAAGCCGCACTCGGGTATGGTCCCTTCTCTCTCTACATCAAGGTCTCGTTGGATATTGGACAGTGGTGCTAATGCACATATTGTCAATGATTTATCTTTGCTTACATCGATTACCACTGATAAATTATCTGCTACCATCCAAATTCCGAATAGTGAGCATGTTGCTGTTCGTGCGGTGGGTACCGTGCGATTGTCAGATGCCGTGATGCTTCATGGTGTCTTGGGTGTTCCAGAATTTGCTTTCAATCTAATTTCTGTCAGTCGTTTGGTCAAGGATTCGAGATGTGCACTAACGTTTGGCCCTGACTTTTGTGTTATGCAGGAGATACCCTCGAGGAAGCTGATTGGAGTGGGTAGGCAGTATGATGGCCTCTATCACTTTGTGTCCCATTCGGCCGCTGCTGCACACGCCAGTGTCCAGTCTTCCGCGTCTCTTTGGCACCGTCGCATGGGCCACCTTCCGGTGTCTAAATTTCGTTTCCTTCCGTCTATTTCAGTTACAAATAAAGATGTTCTTTGTGATGCTTGTACTCGTGCTAAGCAAACTCGTTTACCTTTTCCTGCTAGCACTAGTGTTACTAGTCGTACTTTTGAATTGATACATTGTGACATTTGGGGGCCGTATAAAACATCTAGCCTGTCTGGGGCGCGTTATTTCTTAACAATTGTTGATGATTACAGTCGAAGTACTTGGGTATATTTGATGAAATCTAAGTCTGACACTTGTCGTTTCCTGTTACACTTTTTGCGTTGGGTACATACACAGTTTGGGCGTCCAGTCCAACGGGTCCGCAGTGATAATGGGTTGGAATTCACGAGTCATATTATTCGCACTTACTTTGCAGAACATGGAATTGATGCCCAAACTTCTTGCGTTCACACCCCACAACAAAATGGTGTAGTTGAACGTAAACATAGACACATTCTAGAAGTTGCTCGTGCCCTTCGTTTCCATGCCAATTTGCCTGTGTGTTTTTGGGGGGAATGTGTTCTCACTGCTGTGTATCTTATCAATCGTATGCCTGCTGCACCTCTTCAGAATAAGACACCCTATGAACTGTTAGTTGGTCACTTGCCCACTTATAATCATCTTCGTGTTTTTGGTTGTCTCTGTTATGGGTACACGTATCATGGTCCTCGCGACAAGTTTGCTCCCCGTTCTGCTCCTGGTATTTTTATTGGTTATCCACATACTCAAAAGGGTTACAAAATCTTTGACATTTCGAGTCGTCAAGTATATGTCAGTTGTGATGTTACGTTCTATGAAGATGTTTTCCCTTTTTCCGCACAAACTAGTCTTGATTCTGCTTCAGATCACCTTCATGTTTCTTCTCCTGCAGCCAACTGGGACATCACTGTCCCAGATTTCCCGTCTGCCGGTGAACAAACCACCGTCCCGTTGCCCGTCCCTCCGACGGCTCCATTCGCCGAATCGGGCCACTCTCAGCCGACGGCCACGTCTTCGCCGTCGGCTCCCACTGAATCCGTGCCACCTCCATCTCGTAACCTACGTACTCGTCACCTTCCACGTCGTCTTACAGATTTCGACGTTGCTTTGCCTCCGTCCCTTGTGCCATCTGATGCTTCCACCACTCCTGCAGCAAACTCCACGGTATTTCCCTTATCCAGTTATCTTTCCTATGCTCGTTTATCATCATCTTATTATGGTTTGATTGCGGCCATCACTGATGGCGATGAGCCAGTCTCTTTTAAGCAGGCAGTTAAGCATGCTCATTGGCGCGATGCGATGCAGCGTGAGATCGCTGCACTTGAGGCTAACCATACCTGGACTATTGTGCCATTGCCTCCAGGTAAACGCACCATTGATTCTAAATGGGTCTATAAGATCAAGTACAATCCTGATGGTTCGGTTGAGCGTTATAAGGCTCGTTTGGTAGCACGTGGGTATACCCAAGTTGAAGGTGTTGACTTTCATGAAACATTCGCCCCCGTAACTAAGTTAGTCACAGTTCGATGTCTCTTAGCTGTTGCAGTTGCTCGTGGTTGGTATATTCACCAACTTGATGTCAATAACGCTTTCTTACATAGTGATCTTACTGAAGATGTCTATATGCGTATTCCGCCCGGTTTTTCTCGCCAGGGGGAGAATCATGTTTTTAAATTACAAAAGTCTTTATATGGTTTAAAACAAGCTTCACGGAATTGGTATGCGAAGTTCACCTCCTCGTTACTCTACCTCGGGTATTCTCAGTCTCATGCTGATCCATCTCTCTTTATTTTCGCCACTGCTTCTTCCACTGTTATTGTCTTAATCTATGTTGATGATGTTATTGTTGCTGGGAATGATCTTTCGCGAATTGAGGCTCTTAAGTCCTATCTTGATCATAAGTTTAAGATAAAGAATCTTGGCCCTCTCAAGTATTTTCTTGGCATTGAGGCGGCTCGTTCTTCTGCTGGAGTTGTTTTGAATCAGCGTAAATATGTCCTTGATATTCTCAAGGAGTGCGGCCTACTTGGCGGACGCCCCACGTCCACGCCCATGGATCAAAAGGGGCAATTTTCGGACACTTCACCTCTTTTGGATGATCCTGTTTTTTATCGTCGCATTGTTGGTCGTTTGCTCTATCTTACGGTCACACGCCCTGATATTTGTTTTGCGGTTAACACTCTTAGTCAGTACATGCATACTCCACGCAAATGTCATTTGGATGCTGTTTTTTATTTACTGCGCTATCTTAAGAGTGCCCCAGGTCAAGGCTTATTCTTTCCTACTCAGTCTCAGTTAAATCTACATGCTTATTGTGATGCTGATTGGGCTGGTTGTCCTATTACACGTCGTTCTACTTCCGGGTATATGGTCTTTCTTGGTACCGCCCTTGTGTCTTGGTGCTCCAAGAAACAACCTGTTGTTTCTCATTCTTCTGCTGAGGCCGAGTACCGTGCTGTGGCACATGCTACTAGTGAGATTGTGTGGTTACGTCAACTTCTTGCTGATCTCGGCGTTCATGTTACGCACCTAGTTACCCTCCGTTGTGATAATCAAGCTGCTTTACACATTGTGGCTAATCCAGTTTTTCATGAACGCACGAAACATATTGAGATTGATTGCCATTTTGTTCGTCAACACTATGTCAATGGCGTTGTGCATCCGTGCAAGGTCCCCTGTCTCCATCAACTTGCTGATGGGTTTACTAAGGCTCTTGGTCCCGAGCTCTTTCGGCGGTTTAGTGGCAAGTTGGGCATGCTCGATATTCATGCGCCAACTTGAGGGGGAGTATTAGAATATTTAGTCATTAATTTGATTAGATATGATGTATATGGTAGATGTGGTGTATATGGTAGATATTTTATGATGTGTATATTCTTGATTTGATTGTAATTATGATTGTAGATTGGATAGCTTGATTATAGGGCCTAGCTTAATTGTTGGAGTTAGTAGAAGTTTTATTTCATATACATTGTAAGCAATTTTGGTAATGATAATCAATACGTGATTGCACGTTTTCTTCAAGAAATAGAAAGATCCTGGAAATAAATTCATATAAAATGATAGAGTAAGCAGGATGTTCGAACATATAAATTCACAAGGAGAACGGCAATCAAATTTTATAGAAATCTGAATCATGTCCATTTCACAAGGGGAAGTCTTCAGTTCAAAAGAAAAGCTGAGAAACGTCATCATCTGTTCGACTTTGGCCTGTGTCGAAGAAGAATTCCAGAGAAAAATTACAATAAAACCAGAAAAAATTAACTATAAACTTACAGCTGTCACTTTTCGACGTGATCCACCCATCCATTGCAACATTTTTGAACAATCAGAAGACTATCTCAACTACGCAACTAAAGAAAAGCAAAATGTCAATTTTCTTGGTTGGAAACAAAATTCGCGACTCAAATAGAAGAATCGGTAAGATTGTGTCCCTTGTGAATTTTAGGTATATGATTTATAATTAAATTCTAATTGGTTATTTACGAAGAGTTATCTAGTAGGGTTATGTCTTTTAAGTTAAAAGACATAATTCTTCATTAAAGGGACGTGTCCATTTATCAAAGTGGTGTTATGCCAAAGGTTATGATGGAAGTGCCTTTTGGTTCTATAAATATGGATGAAGGTCCTCTCTTCACCCTGGCATTGTCTTTACTTATCCATCAAAGTAAACATTATAGTAAGGGTTAGTGGAGAGAAACCTCCGTTCAAGTTCAGGATCATCTGCATCACAGTTGAAGTTTTGTTCATCAAAGACGTTTCCGCGCATCGAACAATGGTGAAAGGTACGCTTCCGCTAAACATACTCTTATGATTGTGAAACGATTGTGTATGTAAAAACATAGATTTCTAGATCCTGAAGACTTAATCGCTTACATGTGGTATCAGAGAGCGGTTTAGAAATTCATGTTTTCCATACATTTGTTATTTACAATAAAAGTACACACGGTGTCTTTTACTGACTGGATGCCGGAGACAACAACCTACCGCCATTCCTTATGTCCTCCATTTGCTTCAGTGATGTTGCTATGCTTTAATTACCTAGGAATTGAAATTACAATATGAAAGTTTACCCTTTACGTGGAAATGTAGAAAGACAAACGTGGTGGAAATGCCGACTGTGATCAGGGGCTTGAGGATCTGAGTGCTAAACCTGGATAACTCCTATTGCATATGCTTAGTTTGAACAAGCAAATTCACTTCTCTTACCCACAACTCCTGGTTGTCATTAGGCCACATGGTTATAGTTTAAATGCATAGTGAGAACAAGAATTGTATATTTAGTTGTGGAAGCAATTAGATATTTAAAGTGAGTCTGCATATAGGAGGCTTAAATGGCTCGATCCTTCTCTGTGCCTACTGTACCCTGTAGGGTGTGCGTCTCTTGCATAAGCATGGGTGTGGAGTCATGAATTAGAGTTTCTTTAAATGAAAAATAAATAAATAAATAAATAAATAAATAAAAATTACCTGCATTTCTCTACCACATTCTTCCATCCCTCAATTTATGGTCGTTTGAATGGTGCAATTGCTGGTGGTTTACCAGAAAGCATAAGTGAGCAAAGATGCTTAAAGAAGAAAAGGAAATTTGAATTTCCGGCAGACGAGGAAAAGAAAAAAAATTGAAATCCGTAGGCTTTTAAACTTTAGTAACTATCAAAGGTTGGAGATAAAAGAAGTGCAACCGTTGATATGAGACTGTTGGCTGCAGTTTTTTGATTTTTGTACTGTTTTTTTTTAAATGTGGAAATGACCAAAAAGATACTACGCATTCGCGGTGCATTTTTAATTATGGAAAAGAAAAGCAGCCGGAAAGACATGGTTCTTGGTTTGACAAAGTTTATGGTATTATTGCTACATTGGGTGTGTTTTACGTTTTATTTGGGCTTTCCATTTGGATTATGTCATATTCAGTCTAATCCGATTTGACGTTATCCTTTGTTGATGACGTATTAAAGTTTGTGACAAACACAAAAGATGAATTATTGATATAATGAAGTTGTGATAAATACACCGTACACGTAATTTCTGTCTAGAAAGTCGGTACTTAAGCGGGACCGTCTGTGACCCCACCGTACGACTTGAGATTTTACGTGGAATGGTAATACTGTCTAGGAAATTGATTGTGATCTTTCCTGTGCATTACCGAATCGGTTTACTTCACACTTCCAGTATGACTTCATCTTTTGTTGATGTCATATAAGAGGATTTATCATATTATATGATTTGTTAGTCACCAAAGTGATCAAGTTATATAACATGATAAAATTAAAGTTATGAAATTTTAAAGAATGACATTATATGTTTGATTTATTATAAAACAATTTCATGATCGCCCAAAGGTTGATTAAATGTTCTATAATAAATGTGTTGGTTGGTGTATATGTTATTTAGTTTATTTGCATATCCAAAGATAGCATATAAATCTAAGTAGCATATTTTTACCAAATTAAAGTTTATTATAGTTGCATATCTTAATATCCAAAAGAGAGTTTTGATGTGCATTTTATGTCAGCCTCCATTAAAATCTGAATTTCTGTGATCCATTACTTGCATTATCTGCTTTTACTTTGTTGCTTTTACATGTTGTGTTCATTCATTTATTCAACGGTTTGAATTTCTCGGAATAGAGTGAACAAATCCGGTTCCATTTAGGCGCGTTGGACCTGGATATGTCACTCGAAGAGGAGAAACCAGGTGACATCACTGATGAGAGTAGTGATGATGATAAGTACCATTATAGAGTCTGGGAAAGATCAAACCGATTGAGTTTAGTATTTATGCGAATGGCAGTTGCAAGCAACATTAGCCTATCCTTCCTAAAAATAAAAGTGCTAAGGAATTTATGGTGAATGTAAAAGAATGTTCTCAAAGTGCTGAACAAGTCGCTTGCTGGTACATTAATGAGTAGTCTGACTACTATGAAGTATGATGGCTCACGTACTATGCAAGAGCAAATTCTTGAAATGAGAATTTGGCAGCAAAATTAAAGAAGTTAATATATGGACTTAAACAAGCTCTCCGACAGTGGTACGTCAAATTTAATGACACTGTGACCTTGTTTGGTTTTAAAGATAACACCGTTGATCGGTGTATATATGTAAAGGTCAGTGGGAGCAAGTTTATTTTCCTAATATATTGACCATATTTTGCCTGCCGCTAATGTGGAAAAACGTTCAGCACGAATAGTTTCAATTCAGAAAGGAGACAAGTTCAGTTTAAAGCAATGTTCGTAAAATGAATTGGAAAGAGAACAGATGAAAAATATTCCTTATGCATCAATAGTTGGGAGCTTAAGGTATGCTTAGACTTGTACCAGACCAGGTATTAGCTTTGATACCGGAATGTTAGACAGATATCAAAGCAATCCTGGGATGGATCATTGGAAGGCTGCAAAGAAAGTTCTTATTGCAAAGAATTAAGGACTACATGCTCACTTATAGAAGAATGGATCAATTAGAGGTGATTGGATATTCAGATTCATATTATGCGGGATCTGTTGATTCAACAATCTCGTGGAAAAGTGTGAAGCAGTCTGTCATTGCTACTTCTACCATGGAGACTGAGTTTGTGGTATGCCTTTACAGCCACTATTCAAGGTTTATGGCTGCGGAACTTTATTTCAGGGCTTATGATTGTCGACAATATAGCTAAGCCACTGAAAATTTATTGTGAGAATGCTGCAGTAGTCTTCTTTTCTAAAAACGACAAGTACTCTAAGGGTGCTAAGCATATGGAGATAAAGTACTTTACCATTAAAGAAGAAGTTCAGAAACAAAGAGTGTCAATTGAGCATATTGGCACCGGTCTTATGGTAGCAGATCCATTAACGAAGGGATTGCCACCAAAGATATTTCATGAGCATGTTGAACGTATGGGTATTGTTAGACGTCATGAATGACATGTATTAATGTATAGACACTCTAAGCTCAATAAAAGTTATATGTTTCTGATATTTCCTGTTTCTGACTATGGTGTACATATAAGTGTGTCAGAATTATGTTACAGGAATGGATGTTTATTAAAGTTGTATTTTACTCTTCATTAAAGGTTGTAGTAAGGACAAGTTTATTGATGTAGTACATGGAAGAGAGTTTATCAAAATGGATGATTTACAACTGTCATGACTCACATTAGACTTTACTTACTCACAACATTATAAGAGACCAATATTATGGTTAAAGGATTTAATACTAAAGTGCACATTATGGTTTTATAGATTATATAAAATGTCACAAAGAACAAGTGGGAGATTGTAAGATTGTATCCCTTGTGAATTTTAGGTATATGATTTATAATTAAATCCTAATTGGTTATTTACGAAGAGTTATCTAGTAGGGTTATGTCTTTTAAGTTAAAAGACATAATTCTTCATTAAAGGGACGTGTCCATTTATCAAAGGGGTGCTATGACAAAGGTTATGATGTAAGTGCCTTTTGGTTACCTATAAATATGGATGAAGGTCCTCTCTTCACCCTGCCATTGTCTTTACTTATCCATCAAAGTAAACATTATAGTAAGTGTTAGTGGAGAGAAACCTCCGTTCAAGTTCAGGATCGTCTGCATCACAGTTGAAGGTTTTGTTCATCAAAGACGTTTCCGCGCATCGAACAATGGTGAAAGGTACGCTTCCGCTAAACATAATCTTATGGTTGTGAAACGATTGTGTATGTAAAAACATAGATTTCTAGATCCTGAAGACTTAATCGCTTACAGAATCGAGTAACAGAAGATGTAGTACGGAGTCTCCAAAGCGGCAGCACGGTGGGAATGACTAATTGAAAGCGCGAAGCATTTCGGCGACCAGGATGCAATAGAGGCGATAAGACAAACTAATCTGAAGGCAGAGTTAATGCAGAAGAGATGAGCCCTGAGAATTTATGCAATGCGCAGGGAAATTGATTGCTAAATAGCTCCTCCGAGTCGGCGACGTCCAACGGTTATTTTTAACGCTGTTTGCTTCCCGTTTTTGTGGACTTTCCTTTTGCTACACAAACTTCGACTCCAGCTGTAACCGCTCCACCACCCCGCTTCCCTTTTTCTTTTTCTTTTTTTTGTTTTTCTATTTTTTTTAGGTGAGGTAATATAGTTAATATTTTAACGCACTCGATTTGAATAACTTATAATCATATTGAACTCTTTTTTTGGTAAATAAATTATTTATTTACATGTCTAACACAAACATGTCTAAGACAATCATATTGAACTCTTTTCGATTTGAATAACTCGATTTGAATAAACATATTTGAATAACTTATAATATAGTGAATAAATGTATACTCATTTACATGTCTAAGACAATAAGAAACGGAACATAGAATAGCGAGTGATGATTAAAAAATAATGAGTAAAATACAAGAAAAGTTAAAATTGATATTTCGTTTTTTCTTTTCCGTTCAGCCTACCGAGTATATCTCATGATTTCTGCACTTTTTAATTTTTTATCTATGTTTTCTAAAATTTTGTTGCACCTTCTGTTAATTATTTTGGTTTGGTTTAATGTGTATTTATGTATTTGAAGACAAAAATAAATATATTAAAAAAAGAATACGAAAATGAGAGAAGTTAAAGCAAAAAAAAAAACTCACAACAGTATAAACTATCTCGAAGTTCATCATTTTGATTTAAATAAAACCCCATATTTTTGTCTAACCAATACTTTCTCATATGAACTTCTTGCAAGTAATGTCCAAGTCTAAAACATTTATGCAACTCAATTTGATCATACTCCGACCATTTTGAGTGTCATTAGAAAGTTATTCACAAATTCATAAAATTCGAGTAGACTTTTCAAGATTAACCACTCAAATAAAATGGTAAGTTATGCCAACTATGTATCTCGGGCGTGATAAGTAGTATAGAACACAATTTTTTATTAGAAAAAACTTTTTCTGTATATCATCTTGTGCACAATACATCATATTTATATACAAGAGCATATACTAAATATGGTAAGTTACATATTCTACTCCTAGGATTTTACAGTCAAAGGAATTTATGGTTAATTTCTTTTTTTTTTAATTCTTTCCTTCTAACACTCTCCTTCAAGTTGAGCATGGGGATCAGCAATGCCCAACGTGGTCAAAATCATCTCGAATGCTCTTCCAGAAACTGCTTTAGTTAAGATATCCACAAGTTGGTCCTCTGAGCAAATAAAGGGTAGCTCAATATTTTTCTCCTCCAACTTTTCTCTGATAAAGTGTCGGTCAACCTCAATATGCTTCGTGCGATCATGCTGAATTGGATTCTTGAAAATATGAATAGATGCTTTGTTATCACACCATTTTAGATGGACTTAGGACAGGAAAGCCAATATCTTTCATTAGTTTCTTTAACCATAATATCTCCAAACTCCTTTAGCAATGCCCCTAAATTTTCTCAGCACTGGAAAGGGCTACAACCTTTTGTTTCTTACTCCGTCACGTAACCAAATTTCCACCTATCAAGGCAAAATATCCAGAAGTTGACCGTCGATCTATAAGATTTCCTGCCCAATCAGCATCATTATATACTTCAATATCAAGATGTCCATGATTCTTAAAGAATACTCCTCGCTTAGATGTTCCCTTCAAATACAGCACGATTCTCATCACCGCCTCCATGCGATGCTCTTGTGGTCTATGTATAAACTGACTAAGAAGGCCCATATCATATGCAATGTCTGGTTGAGTGTGGGAAAGGTAGATCAATTTTCCAACTAATCGCTGATATCTTTCACGCTCTACCTTAGGCTTCCCGTCCACAAACTCTAACTTGTGATTCATTAACATGGGAGCATCTGCAGGTTTACAGTCAATTATACCAACTTCAATTAATAAATCCAGAATATACTTGTGCTGATAAATGAAGATCCCATGCTTATATCGGCAGACTTTGATTCCCAAAAATTATTTCAAGGCTCCCAGGTCCTTCATTTCAAACTCAGAAAACAATTGTTGTTGTAATACCGATATTTTCTCCACATCACTTCCTATGATAATTATGTCATCTACATAAATAATAAGACATATAACAAGTTACCTCGTTTCTTTACAAACAATGTATGATCTGCATTGCTCTGAAGATACTATTATTTCTTCATAAAGGACATGAACCTTCTAAACCATGCCCTGGGGGATTGTTTAAGCCCATACAAGGAACGTTTCAACCTACATGCTTCATTATTAGCATACGCAGTAGAGAACCCCGGGGGAGGAGTCATGTATACTTCCTCTTTTAACTCACCATGGAGGAAAACATTCTTTTACATCAAATTGATGTAGAGTCCAGGATTTAGTTGCTGCCATAGAAAAAAATACTCGTATAGTATCTAGTTTGGTAACTTGTGAGAAGGTTTCATCATAATCAATGTCATAGGTCTGAGTATATCCTCGAGCCACTAATCTGGCCTTATATCTTTATATGCTCCCATCTGCCTTGTACTTAATTGTATATATGCGGCGACATCCTACAGCCTTCTTTCCCTCAGGTAGGTCTATTTTTTTCCCAAGTATTATTTTTTAATAAGGCATTCATCTCTTCTTCCATGGCCATACGCTATTCCGGATTTTCCATGGCCTTATCAACTATCCGAGGGACCACATTATTACATGCCGATGCTAAAGAACCTTTCGCCCCATTAACTTTATATTTGGTACCTGTGGACACTTTTCTTGGTGAATACCGAACTGGCAGAACACCTCGATTCACCCAAGGATGAAGGACTCTCCCTCGTTGTTCCTCTCAAATGTTAGTATTATCCATAATAGGTTCACATATAATAGGACATGGGGACACATGGAAAATTTCTTTAGGTGAGTTGCTTGATTCAGTGAGCAAAGAGTGATCTAGTTTGATTAGAGATATGTATACTAGGACAAAAACAACCGTTCGTACGCCTGTGGGGAATACAGACTTCTTTCCGGTGGAGGTCGGTCTCCATCAAGGGTCTGCGTTGAGCCCCATTTCTTTTTGCAGTTGTCCTTGACGAGTTGTCAAAGCCGATACAGGAGGCAGTTCCGTGGTGTATGCTTTTTGCTGA
>AP025075.1:3781902-3846654 GCA_036186865.1 Eustoma russellianum | reverse complement strand
GATATTGTATTAGTCGCAGAAAGTAGACATACCCTGAGTATGAGACTAGAGCAGTGGAGAGGTGTTTTAGAGAGAAAAGGCTTAAAGATTAGTCGTTCTAAGACCGAGTATCTGCACTGCGACTTCAGCGGCGTAGCAGACAATGAGGATAGCCAGCTCACCATTGATGGTCAAGTGGTACCACAGGTAAGTAAGTTTAAGTACCTAGGATCATTTGTGCAGCAGGATGGAGACATAGATAATGATGTAGCACATCGAGTTCAAACAGGCTAGTGTAGATGGAGGGCGGCCTCAGGGGTGCTGTGTGACAAAAATTTCCCAACTAAATTAAAGAGAAAATTTTATAGGGTGGCAGTGCGACCAGCAATGCTATATGGGACAGACTGCTGGGTCATCAAGAGGTCACAATTATAGAAGATGGAAGTGGCAGAGATGAAGATGTTAAGATGGATGTGTGGGCATACAAGGCTAGACCGGATCAGAAACGACTGTTTCGAGAAAGGTTAGGCGTGGCTAGTATAGCAGATAAGATAAAGAGAGGAAGAATGAGATGGTTTGGGCATGTCAAGCGGAGACAAACAACGACGTCGGTCAGAGCAATTGAAAGCCTCATTGTAGAGGGGAACATGAGTAGAGGCAGGCCCAAACTGACTTGGGATGAGCAGATAAGGCACGACCTACTAGATTTGCACCTCTATGAGGATATGGTCCAGGATAGGAGTTTATGGAGACATAAGATTAAGTTTAACGAGGTATAGGTCATATATAGGGACACTTTAGAGTATATTTAGGGACATAGATAGTGTCTACGCTTTAGGTTGACTTTCCACTTGGTTGCGTATGTTATACCGTTGTTTTACATTACATGTACATATATACGTGATGTGTATCCTTTCTTTGTATTTCTTGAATTTCCTCACTAACACACTAGCACAACATATCTCTATTATCATGTTATTTATGCAGGTACATATAGAGCCGGGGGTCTCACTGGAAGCAGACTCTCTATCCCTTGGAATAGAGGTATTGTCTGTCTACCACTTACCTTCCCCAGACCCTAACGATAGCTTTTGCTGTCGTTGGGATATACTGGGTCCGGATGATGATGATGATTAGTATCCGCTGAAGGTTGATCACTAGCCTGGTCTGAAAGCGAGATTGTAGCTACGCCAGGTAAGGCACAGTCGGCGTCACCTACTTGCCCTGTTGGAACATCAACTTTTGAAGGATAGCTTAGGTTATGTAACCAATCATAGGTCTCTCCAGAAGTTTCCCCCTGAGACCAAGATTGGACAGAATAGAAATATTCATGCTCTAAGAAGGTACAATCCAGGATGATTTGAATCTGCCAAGTTCGAGGATTATAACACCGGTAACTTTTTTGGGAGGTGGCATAACCAATGAAAACGCACTTATCAGCACAAGCATCGAATTTAATACGTTGAGAGAGTGAGATATGTACAAACATAGAGCATCCAAAGACCTTGGGGGCTAATGTCAGACAATAGGGGACAGACACTTTAGTGGCAAGTTCAGATCATGGTGTTCGATGGGCGAGAATTTTTGTAGGTAAACGATTGAGTAAGTATGTTGCAGTGGCAATGGCCTCGGGCTAGAAATATTTAGGAACAAGAGACTCAAGCATCATAGCACAGGTAATTTCAAGGAGGATACGATTTTTTCGTTCATCAACACCATTTTGTTCAGGTGTAATGGAACAGGAGGTTTGATGAAGAACACAATGTTCGCAGAAGAAAGTCTGAAGACCACTAGAAATATACTCTCCGCCATTATCAGAGCAGATAATCTGGATTTTTTTCTGGAATTGAGTGGCAACTATATGATAAAAGTCAACAACTTTAGTATAGACATCATATTTCTGTTTAAGAAAATAAACACTACGTGAACAATCATCCACAACGATAATGAAATACTGAAAACCCATAGTAGTAGCACATGGGGATGGTCCCCAAACATCAGAATGGACTAGACTAAATGCAGTATTGACTTTAGTATTATTTTGTTTATACGAAGAACGATGTTGTTTAGCCCGAATACAAGTCTCACAAGATAAGGTAAATTCAGATTCAACTAATGAGGGAAATAAAAATTTCAGGTAACCTAATGAAAGATGACATAAGCGACAGTGCCATAACCAAAGTTGCTTTTAGATAAGAGTTTTGATTACAATGATGGTACATATAAGCAATTAGATAAGTTTGATTGGGAATTAAATGTAATATTGCCAATGTCAGAAGCTGGAACTAATTCATATTAGCAGTTTCAACATGAGTTTTAGTAGGATGGGACCATTGGGTAAAATCACCAGGATCGTTAGTCATGGTGTCAGTAGAACCACTATCAAGAATCCAGACAGAGTCATTTTTAGGTGTGGAGGTGGTAGTAAGTACGGAAGCATAAGTGGTATGAGTTGTTGGGGTTAAGATAACATTATTAGAAATTTCAGGGTGCAGAAAGGTATTCTGGGTAACATCGGGAGTCAAATGAGTATTCTGGAAAATTTCTGGGGTCATGTCGGTAATATCAAAAAACTAGGGGTAATTTCTATAATATCGGAAAGTGTGGGGGTCATTTCTGTAATATGCTTATTATTCGGGGGTAATACTGTAATTTCAAGGGAAACAGTAGGGGCAAAAATGGAACAACATAATGAAACAAGGTTGGGTTTATAAAACCCAACCCCATACCTCCATCGCCATTCTCCTTTGAGCCTCCAGTGATTTCCTCCTGACTGCTTCTGTCTTCTCCGATGAAGGAGCCTCCGGCAAGGGCTGAGACTTCTATCACAGTGGCTCCTCTTCCTTGGCTTACCTCCCCCTGCCTTCTCTATCCTTCATACCAGTCTGGATAGCCGATAAGTTGAAAACGCTGTTCTTTGTTTTGTCTCAGATGGCCACAATGGCTGCAGATGATGCTATCCTTCTCATCACTGCGCCGTGATGTAGATGAGGCAGTGGTTCTGGTCGACTGCTCCTTCCTTGGACCTGTAACATCTCTCGTCCCTGTCCGATGATCTGTCCTCGGCCCCTGGCGGCCGGTGATTGTGTTGTCAGGCCTTGGCCTACCCCCAATGATGATTCTTTTTCTGAGGGGGATCTTTTCCAAACAGCAGATCTCTCTTCTGCCTTCGAATATCTCGGTATGCGTCTTATAGGCACGGTAGAGTGTCCCTTTTGAGCAGATCTTTTCGATCTTGGCCAAATCTCTCATAGATGGCAGTAAGGAATTGATACAACCGTAAATCATGCATCTCCCGATTATAAGTATTTATATCTGTGGTGCGTGTCATCGGATTTGGATTGCGGGCATCAATGGCTGTCCAAATGTCTTGCAGCCGATTCCAACATTTTTTATGCTTTTTTCCCCTTGTCTGATCAGACTTGACCTCCGATGAAGATCATAAACCTGTAGAGAATCACTCTCAGCACCATAGGTCAAGGCAAGTCCATCTCATAGTGCTTTTGTTGTGGGATATCGGGTCACATTGGTTACTAATGATTGTTCTATTGTCTATATAATCCATGTGAAAACAGAATTATCAGCTTATTCCCCATGCCAGAAAATTTGGATCAATAGGTACTGGGGAGTAGGAACACCAGTAAGGTGAAGTCTCCTCCCTCTGCCGATAATGGCTCGCAGGACAAGTGGTGCCCATAGGGCATAATTATCTCCGTTTAGCTTTATGGTCACGGTAAAATTTTCTGTGGAAAAGGGTACTAGTGGTGGTAGAGCAGGTGTTTCTGGTGGTCTTGCAGTTGTATTCCGAAGGATGCTGGCCACTTGAACAACCAGATCCGATAGATCAGGTGTACTTGTTAATTGTGGTGTTTGTAGTTCATCATATGGCGCTGGATTTGACATGTTGTTTTTCTGTTTTCTAGGCAGGTATTGAATCCAAAAAAATTGGTAAGATAAAACAGATAGAAAGATTCACAGCCAATACTGGCTGAGAGAAAAGGTTATCCGGGAAAGGTAATTTAGGCAATGATGAAACGATTCTGAGCCTTAATCTAAAAAAAAAGGACAATATGATGACCGGGTTGAAGATTTAACCCGTTCTGATACCATAATAAGTAGTATAGAACACAATTTTTGATTAGATAAAAACTTTTTCTGTATATCATCTTGTCCAAAATACATCATATTTATACACAATAGCCTATACTCAATATTGTAAGTTACATATTCTACTCCTAAGATTTTGCAATTTACAGTCAAAGGAAATTATGATTAATTTCCTTTTTTAACTTCTTTCCTTCTAACAGGGCGCACACAAACTTAGAGAAAAAAAAAGGTGCGTGGGAGAATTTTAAAGACGTTGATTTAGCATATTTTACGCTCATTAGCTAAAGAAGCCAATACAAGAATACCATTCGCGTACTTATGATTTCTTTTCGAGTAAATTGCAGTTAGCACTCAAACGTTAGTCGCATTTTCAAGTTAGCATTTAATCGTTATGATACCTCAGTTGGCATCCAAAAGTGGCCAAAATTGACTTAATTAACACCAAAAACCGGCTGCTGACCTGCTGCAGCCGGTTTCAGCGAATTTCACCGCCAAAATCAATTTCTCCCACCAAAATAACATCTTCTCCTTCTCTCCCTCCTGCTGCAATTGGCTCCCTCTGATTTCCCTTCATAAATTAGCCTCCCAATTCACCTTAGAAACTCAAGGAAAACATGTAAAGCACAATTTGAATTCCAAATAATTATCCTACGTATTGTATGATAGGGAAAATTGCAGCGGTGGAGGCAGAGGAGGAGGCCATGGCAGTTATGGTGGTGGTGGTGGTGGATACGGAGGCGGTGGCAGTTATGGTGGTGGATGTCATACTCCGTAACTTTTAAGCACGACTTTCAATACTTAGAAGTCAACCTTAAACACAATTTAATTAATTGTATAGGTTAGGAGACTTGGTTAAATAAAATATAGAAAAATAAAAGAAAGGGTTAAAAGTGAGAATTAAGAAAATTAGGTAAATTACCAAAATTACCCTTACTAAATGATAGGGGAGTTACACCACACTTGGTATAACTCCCCATTAGCCTAAAGGGGGCAGTTGAAGACAAAGAAAGAGGGGGAGAAAATGCCTAGAGGGGAAGAGAAGGAGAAAGGAGAAAGAAGAAGAAGAGAAGAGGAAGAGGAAGAAAGAACGGTCAACCTAGGTTCAATCATTACCGAAATTCTGCAGTACACTCGTAAGATTAACTAGAAACAAAGGCAAGTAATCTTTCTATACGCTTTACGTAAATTTTGATACAATAGGCCCTATGTTCTTATAAAGAGAAAACCCGGATCACACATTAGTAACTTTGATTTGGTTATGTTAAATGCTTTACTATATGTAATTGTTGTTGTTGATTGAGTAAAGTTATGTTCTTTGGGCCATTATCTGAAAGTGGTTATGTTGTGATCTTTGTTGTTAAATATGCCCATAAGTGTGTTATACATAATGTGTTCATTGTCTTGATATAAGTTCTTAAGTTTGGTAATTACACCTTAGATGTTTGAGAGTATTTGCAGGGAGTTGAAGGATGAATGTTGGCATTGTTGTAGACTTGTTGTATTGGAAGGTTTGAAGATATCTATGGAAGGTTGTGGGTGATAGAAGGTTTAGAGTGGATACTATTTTGCATGTTTGAGAATCAACTCATGCTAGTTGGGTGGTAAGCATGATGAATCTAGGTGTTAAGATGGATCTTGTGTTAAACATGAGAGGGGTGAAGGAGGAAGGTGATGGGAAGAAGTTACTGCACAAAACTGCAGTTATGGAACCGTCAGAACACTTCGAACACCTACTTTAGGCGCTTCAAGTCACATTAAGCGCCTAAAGTAGCCGTTCAATGTGTCCCAGTGTATCTCCGTACACTTCGAACACTACATTAGGCGCTTCACGTCAACATAAGGCGCTTCATGTAGGCGTTCGATGCATACAGCACATTCCCGAACACTTCGAACGCCTAGTATAGGCGCCTCATGTCACTTTAGGCGCCTAAAGTAGGCGTTCCAAGTGTACTGGAGGTCTTTTTGACCCATTAGGCGCCCTATGTATGTGTAACAACTATATTCTCTTCCTTTGATCATCAAATGCAAGGGTATTTGAGGTGTATTTGAGGAATAGATGTTAAGTTTGATTAAGTAAGGATATGATTGAATCCCACATGAGTTTGTGATACGAACGAACTTAGAAAGGTACAGGCATGGGGTGTTTGAGGTGCAAGATCATGTACTTGATATATAAGAGGTGTGTGTATGTTTACATGTTCGATATGAAATTGCATGAGCATCCTGCGTCACGACATGAACACTTTGCATTTTGACATGGGAATTTCTTTGCAAAAGAACATGTGTTTACAAGAGAAGATTAAAGTTTTCGAAAAGCAAACTAAGGCTGCTGGTTGATCGCAGGGTATAAAAGTCACGCCTGCGAAAGCAGGGTATAACAGCGTGACCTGTGAATCAACAGCAGGGTATAAAGTATTTTATAGGGCCGTGGACCTATCAGCACGGATATATGTTATATGTAATGGGGCCGTGGACCTTTCAGCACAGGGTATAAAGTTATATGTTATGGGGCCGTGGACCTTTCAGCACGGGGTATAAAGTTCTGTTTGCTGTGGACTGATCATCCACAGGGTATAAAGTTCTGCTACGCGAAGAATATGATAAGAAGAGTTATGAAATGTTTTGAAAAATGACACGCATGACATGTTTACGAAAGAAGACATATGCATGGGTGTTGTGTGTGGTTTTGAAGAAGTACATGCATCATGATACACGAAGCATAAGATTTGACATGTAAGAAATGTGGCTAGTTTATGTTCTATCTATGTGGTATGTTATTTTAGTTACCTGTTTGTACTTGTATCCGCGTATCATTATGTGAATTATTTGTTTTAAGGAATTGTTATAAAGATGCTATTTGCTAACCCGAGCACCTTATTTTGGGCAATGACTTATACACTGGTGACTCGTCGTGTGTGATCCCGTAAGGTGTATAGACGGGTTACTTGCTGGCGATATTTTCGCTAAGAACAGATACTCCATTTCCTTTTCAGGTGAGCCAGAATACGAAATGATATTTGTCGAAGACGACGGCGAGTGATCTCAATAGGATGATGGTCATGGAAGTAGATAGATGTTTGATTACTCTTTTTAAGTTGGAAAACTCGATGTTTATTATGTTGTACTGGAGGATATGTTAGACAATTGATCGAACGTGTTTTATTTCCGCTGTGTTTCATTTGGGATATTATTGTATTAATGTTGGTGAAGTTTTAAATTTTACGACGTTTCCGCTGATTTATCTTACGTCATGAATGATGTACGCTTGATCTGCTTCGACGCTTCGTAGTCCTCGTAGTAGACTACGGCGGGTGCACTGGTTCCGATGCCAATATCAGGCTGGGGCGCTACAGTGGAGGTTATGTAGTTGGAGGAAGCTAGTCCTGTAGGTAGTGACATCTTATACAAGTGAGATTTTGTTTGAGTTGGAATCCATTAACATCATGTGGTGTTTAAGAAAAGTAAGAGCAAAAATGAAGAAGAAATGCAAATACCTATTAACGGACCTATGCCTTTGTCAGTGCACTTCAATGTTCTGTACATCTGCATGACCACCAGAACAGAAATGGTGAGCAAAAGTCCCTCAAAGGATGCCCTTCAGGACTAGCTTCCTCCGACTACATAACCTCCACCACCATAACCGCCGCCGCCTCAGTATCCACCACCACCATCATAACCGCCATGGCCTCCTCCTCTGCCTCCACCGCTGCAATTTTCCCTATCATACAATACGTAGGATAACTATTTGGAATTCAAATTGTGTTTTACATATTTTCCTTGAGTTTCTAAGGTGAATTGGGAGGCGAATTTATGAAGGGAAATCAGAGGAAGCCAATTGCAGCAGGAGGGAGAGAAGGATAAGACGTTATTTTGGTGGGGGAAATTGATTTTGGTGGTAAAATTCGCTGAAACCGGCTGTAGCAAGTCAGCAGTCGATTTTTGGTGTTAATTGAGTCAATTTTGGCCACATTTGGATGCCAACTGAGGTTTCATAACAATTAAATGCTAAGTGAAAAATGCGACGTAGACTGATAAAACAAATGACATTGATCATACTATCAATTCATTTGAGCACGACCATACATTTCACAGTCTCACTAATCGAGGGGTCCAAAGATATCTTTTTCAAAAGAGAGGGACAAATTCTATCTTGATTGTTCAATATCCTCTACATAATTTCTATCATATTCAATCATGACCTTTATTATTATCCAGTTACGGGTAACGTTTGATCATGTCAAAATATCATCATCATCATCCGTACCCAGTATATCCCAACAACAGCAAAAGCTATCGATCATGTCAAAATATAATAGTCCTTATGTTGGAAACTATGACAATCTCAAGTCTATGGATTAAAACATGACTATCGTGAGATTTACTTATGACACTAATTCATGTAGTAATCTCATGATGGTTCTATCCAATACACTGTTCTCTAACAAGTATCTATGAGATTAATTTGTATCACCGTACACATAATCATCTCATGATTATACAAATCAATACTCATACTGGTTATAAATTATTTTATCTCTATAACAATAATGAACCAGGGACATATATCATTATTGTGTAACATACTAACCAACAATAATGATAATAAAACCTCTTTATTAATAATAAATGTATAACATAAAACATCCAAATCATGGCATAGGGCACATACACTAACAACATCTACAGCAGTTAGATGTAAAGACAGCTTTTCTTCATGGTGAACTTGAAGAAGAGATATATATGGTCCAACCAGAAGGGTTCGAGGAGACTGGAAAAGAAGACTTGGTTTGCAGGTTGACCAAATCTATGTACGGCTTGAAACAGGCGCAGAGATGTTGGTACAAGAGATTTGATTCCTTCGTGATTAGCCTTGGGTATGACAGACTCAATGCAGACCCTTGTTCGTATTGCAAGAGGTTTGGTGATGGTGATTTTATCATCTTGCTGTTGTACGTGGATGACATGCTGGTAGCAGGCCCCAGCAAAGATCTAGTCCAGGAGTTGAAGGCACAGTTGGCTAGGGAGTTTGATTGAAGGACTTGGGACTAGCAAACAAGATCTTAGGGATGCAAATTCACCGAGACAGAAAAGACAGGAAAGGGTGGATATCTCAAAAGAACTACTTCGGGAAATTCACCGAGACAGAAAAGACAGGAAAGGGTGGAAAATCTTGCGACGTTTCAACATGCAAGGATTGTAAGGAAATCTCTACCCCTCTTCCTGTTAACTTCAAAAAACCTACTTCGAATCCCTATTCATTGAACCGAATACAACCCTTCCTGCAATGAACTGGTCAGGCAAATCCCTAAGTAATGATCAAGCTGCTACCATGATATCCCAAGTTACCCACAAAGAAATTAAAGATGCACTTTTCTCAATGAAAAATGATAGTGCCCTTGGTCCTGACGGTTACTCGGTGGAATTTTACAAATCAAATTGGGATCTGGTGGGGAAAGATGTCCCAGATGCAATAGGATACTTTTTTTCTCACAGCTACCTCTATTACCCGTTGAATTCCACAGCTATCTCTCTCATCCCTAAGACGGATAGTCCTGTAAAGATGAAGGACTTTACGCCTATCTCTTGCTGCAATGTCAGCTATAAAATCTCTCTAAGCCAACATGATTAAACCACTGCTCCCATATCTGGTAGAAGAAAACCAATCAAAATTTGTTAACGGTAGAAATATCCAGGATAACATTGTCCTAGTGCATGACTTAGTCAAAACATACCAGGAAATAGAAGGCTCTAGTGGATGTGCCATTAAAATGAACATTATGAAAGCATTTGATAGTGCCAAATGGGCATACCTCATGACTATTCTCACTCAAATGAACATCCCTGAGAACTTAAAACCTGGATTTTTCTATGTATATCCACTACCTCCTTTTCAATCTAAATGGCTCCTTAACATGTAACTTTAAGGCTACCAGAGGACTGAGACAAGGAGATCCCCTCTCCCCGACCCTTTTCATCCTAGTCACAGAAAGGTTCACCCAGCTTCTAAAATCCAAAATTCAAGCTTGCACTTTTAAGTATCACCCCAGTTGTGAAAGTCTAAAGCTCAGCTTCCTAGCCTTTGCAGATGACCTCTTTATCCTGTCTAGTGCAAAAGAGGATCCCAAAAAAATCATCAAGGACACTATAGACATATTTGTTACCAAATCTGGCCTAACTCCAAACCTCACAAAATGTGAAGTCTTTGTTACTGGACAGCACCTACTTCCTGCTAGGAGAGTGCTTACGGAAATTGAGTGCCTTCTCAGGACCTTCCTGTGGGGTAGCCCAAACAAGCAAAAATTAAGTGGGATAAATATATGCATGCCAAAATAGGAGGAGGGTTTAGGTCTTCCTAACATCATACAAATGAATAACAGATATCTAATGAAGCAAGTGTGGTCTATCTGTGAAAATAAGGATTCCTTATGGACTAAGTGGGCACATTCAGTTATCCTTAAAGGAAAATCCCTCTGGGAGGCTTCATGTAGGCAGCAGGATTCCTAGATATGGAAAAGACTCCTCTGGTCAGGGACTAGTATGAAGAGTTTATTAAACGAATCATTGGCAAAGGAACTTCTACTTCCTTCTGGTTTGACTCCTTGCACCCTTGGGGTATTGTAATCAAAAACTCCCTGAACTAAAGCTGAAACTGAATATCAGTTTTGGAGCCAGGGTTTCAGAGGTGTTAAACGGCAATCGGTGGTCTTTGCCTTTTGGTAGGGTTGGGATATCCAAGTTATAAGTTTCTACAATTCCTGCAAAACAATCTGAATCACATCAAGGGATGACCACTAGTAGTTGATACATGGGCAACAATTTCCCATCAAAAGCGCTACAGCTGCTAAAACCCCTCCATCATCACAAGTCCCCTGGTTAAAGGTTGTTTGGAGTAGATATCATCTTAATAGATATGCTTTCATTCTTTAGATAGCATTTTGGAAGAGGTTACCTACTCTTCAAAAACTAGCTCAGTAGGGAATTGTGAACACTGACCTATGCCACCTAGCCATTCTGAGATCCAAAAGCACCTCTTTTTCCAATGACCCTTCTCTAAATCTGTTTAGGAAGCAACCTTGGAAAAGTTGTGCTGTAAAACCATTGTTCTGTCTTGGGATAGTCTGCAGGATTGGCTATTATCTAATCACTGGTACTCAAAGTTCCAAAAGGACCCGGTATCATTTAGCTTGTCAGTTGTAGTCTGCCATATTTGGAGGGAATGAAACCAAAGATTCCACCTCTCACAAAGGAAAAACGCAAACAATTATAGGAGAGGTCCTACACACCATTAGCCTTACGGCTATATCATGGAGAAGAATTAGGAAAACACAATTCAATTGGGAAATAGCATTAAACATAGAATTACCAATGACCATTTTCTCCTCCAACTAATCAATTCCTCAAACAATGTAGAATGCTATTGCCTTCCAACACTATATTGTAAATGTTATGAATGTTAGAACTCATAGTTGGGGCAAATTTAAGTTTTCCAGTATACTGCTTGCTTCCTTTGAATGTGTAGGTACCTACTACCGTGATTACTCAAGTTGGATGTGATGGGAATTGGTGAGGGATCCCAAGTCAGCTGGTGCAAGTTGTCCATGTCGATGCACATATTTTGCAGAATTTTGCATGTCCTCATCTAATACTGATCGAACAAACTGTGGAACAGTTTTGTGCTAATTTGTTTTATTGTTGATATAATTGCAAGCATCTAAAGTGATTAGAATGGCAAGCTACTCATT
Source organism: Eustoma russellianum (assembly GCA_036186865.1). Classification (NCBI taxonomy): domain Eukaryota; kingdom Viridiplantae; phylum Streptophyta; class Magnoliopsida; order Gentianales; family Gentianaceae; genus Eustoma; species Eustoma russellianum. Next base: position 3,834,826 of record AP025075.1, on the reverse strand, counting down.
ATTTCTATATACTATCTTAGGACAGGTGTAGTTGGAAATGTGGTCATACAACACCACTTTTTTGCTAAAGATTGGCACTAGATTAGCATTCCTATTGTAAGCCTCCTTTGAATCCTTTGCTTTGACTTTTCATCTTAGTCGAATAAACATTTTGTAAACTTGTCATTCTGGCCCATATATGAAATTTAATTTACAAAAAAGAAAAACTTTGGTATCCATTAGCTTCAGGTAATTTTGCGGTCAAAATAAAGAGTAAACAGAAAATGGGGCACAACTTACTTGGCATACAAATTTGAGAATTAAGACCCAGATTTGCCAATATATAGAGCAGGGTTTATCTCAACTACAGCTCCAGATTTCGCAACTGAATTTGTTGCTCAACTTAGCAAAGTGAATGTTTAAGTCGCAGATTTGAATCATTGGATGCTAATATTTTAGCCAAATTTTGATTGAATTTTCCCTTGATCCTTAAATTATCCAATTTTATTAGAAAAAAACCCAACAGATTGACCAGTTCAGTACTCATTATAGTGACACTACATTATAGCATACACAGTGCACTTTGAAGCTTCATATAACCTAAGCAATCAAAGTGCGTTGAGGAGCCATGATGATCATGGCCTTCCATTTTTCGCATTCGTAGATCCTTCCGATCAAAAAGCCATAAAAGTATTAGGGTAGGAAAATAACATACTTACCTTCATATAAGTACTCAAGAAAGCACAACTATGAAAGATAATGTTACTCAAATAATCATTTTAACATCAAAGGACGCGATATAATATCAAAATTACAACCTTATAATTGTCAATGGAAGAATACTGAACTCTAAAAAAAAGTACTCACTAAATAATCAGACACTCCTAGCTCGTACAGCTTCTCGATTGTAGGCAAAACTTCGGGTCTGCAAAGTAAACAATGTTTGGGAAAGAAGTGATCAAATTAACAATTACCAATGAAAAGTCAAAATAAGCTCTGGACAATAAATGAGTCGCCATGAAGCAGTAAAATACCACATTGTGTACTACAAGTGTATATGCAATATGCAGAAGGGATACCTTTAAAGAATGATTGAAACAAACACAATAAATCTTTATTCATTCACAAGTGGTTTTCATACCCCAGAATGTGTTGGGACTAACGTATATATACATCAGAGATTCATCAGGAACCCTAACGGCTAAGTACAGTATAAAGCAGAAAAAACAGTAAAATGGATATAATGGTTCTAACGGTTATAATGCTATAATACTGAAGCTATACTATTTCAACACTCCCCCTCAAGCTTGGTGTATACATTAATACAACCAAGCTTGCTAAGAAGATTATAGAAATTCTTAATTGAAACTGGCTTAGTCCAGATAATAGCAACTTGTAATGTTGAAGCAATATGCTGAATGTTTATGATGTGATCCTCAATCTTCTCACGAATGAAAAGTCTATCAATCTCGATATGTTTGGACTTGTCATGCTGTATAGGATTCTCAATCATGTGAATTGCCGAGATATTATCTCAGTATATTAGGATATGGTTTATCAGACTTAGCTCCAGGTCTTTCATAACTTTGTTAATCCAGAAACCTTCATCAAGCCCTAATGATAAAGCCCGCAGTTCAGCTTCTGCACTACTTTGAGATAAAACTGGTTGTTTTTTACTACGCCATGTAATGAGATTTCACCATAGAAAAGTTCCATATCCAGTTGTAGACCGCATGTCAGCAGAAGAGCCCCAATCAGCATCAGTAAAGATATTCAGCCCCCTATCTTCTTTCTTTCTGAAATAAAGGCCTTGTCCAGGAGCATTCTTTAGATACTTAAGTATCCTCATAGCGGCTTTAAGATGATGAACTGTGGGATTGTGCATAAATTGACTAACATAACTAACGGCATAGAAAATATCTGGTCTAGTATGTGATAAGTAAATTAACTTTTCAACAAGTTTTTGATAACTTAACTTATCAGTTTCTTCATTCTCAACAGTCTTGGCTCTGTTGGATTTAGAGCATGCATCAACAGGAGTAATGGCTGGTTTACATCCAAGCATTCCAGTTTCAGAGAGTAAATCAATCACATACTTTCTTTGAGATATACTAATGCCATTCACAGTTCTACCTACTTCCATACCTAGGAAATATCTAAGTGGTCCCAAATCTTTTGCTTCAAAGACAGAAGCCAACATCTTCTTAATGTTATTAATACCACAGTCATCATTACCAATCAGAATTATATCATCAACATACACAATTAAAACAGTCAGTTTACCTGAGCCTAGGCCTTTTACAAATAGAGTATGATCACTATGAGTTTGAACGAAACCATAATTAACAACCACATTAGTAAACTTCCTAAACCACCCTTTAGGGGACTGTTTAAGACCGTATAGGTATTTCCTCAGTTTGCATACTTTGTTACAGTTAGCAGAATTACTGAATCCAGGAGGAATGTCCATAAACACTTCCTCATGAAAATCACCATTTAAAAAAAGCATTCTTTATATCTAATTGAACCATTTTCCAGTCTAAATTCACAGCAATAGTAAAAATAATCCTAATAGTATTCAGTTTAGCAACTGGAGCAAAGGTTTCTAGAAAATCAATACCATGAGTTTGGGTAAACCCTTTTGCAACTAATCAGACTTTATATCTACTTACTGACCCATTAGAATTATATTTGATAGAAAACACACATTTACACCCAACAGTTTTCATTGATTGTTGTCTATTAACTAAGGTACAGGTTGTATTTTTAATGAGAGCCTCCATTCATCCTGAATCGCAGAATACCATAAAGGATTACTTAAGGCCTCTTGAACAATGTTTGGTAATTTATGGGAATCAAGTGAAGATGTGAAAGCACAGAAGGAGGGGGATAGAGCAGCATATGAGATAAACTTACTCAAGGGATGTTTAGTACAATCCCTTACACCTTTACAAATGGCAATTGGTCTGTCATCAAAGATAGAATCCAGGTGGTGAGGTTCAGGGCCAGAGTCTTGATAGGAATCCTCATGGCCTGATTGCATGTTCTGGTCCAGATCATGTAGCGATGTACCAGGTTGTTGAGTAATTGGTGATAATCCAGTGTGTCTTTGTCCTCTTCTCTGATATACCTTTGTAATAGGTGTTCTGTCAGTCTGACTGCCCCTGTTTTCTTGAACCTGTCCTTCAATACCTGTAGTATTATCCATAGATACAGGTCCCCCAACAATTAGACTCTTAGTGGAAGTGTTAGTACTAGAGGAAATATCAATAATACTCCAGAAGTCATGATGATCAGAATCTGTAGTAAAGTTGGGTAGCTTACTGTAAAATGCATTATTCTCATCAATTTTTACATCTAGAGTAGTGTATACCTTTTTTTAGTAAGGTTCATGACATTTGTAACCTTTTTCAGAATTTGAATTGCCAATAAAGTGCACTTAACAACCTTATTTTCTAATTTCCCCCGCATATGAGATGGTAAATGAACAAATGCCGTGCTTCCAAACACTTTAACAGGTAATATGGATACTAAGCGAGAAAACGGAAAACACTGTTTAAGCATATCAATAGGTGTCTGAAATGACAAAACTCTGGAAGGTAACCTATTAAAAAGATATGCAGCAGTCGACACCGCTTCTCCCTAATAAAACTTAAGAACATGTTTAGTAAACATAACGGCCCTAGTGACCTCAAGCAAATGCCTATTTTTCCTCTCAACTACCCCATTCTGCTGGGGTGTATAAGTACATGCAGTCTGATGGTGAATAACTAGACTGATACGGAAGTTTTGAACCCTTTTATCAAGATACTCAAGGCCATTGTCAGATCTTAGTGTTTTTATGGTGGTATTAAACTGGTTTTGAATAAATCTTATGAAGTTATGAATTATTGTCCCTGCCTCAGACTTATGTTTCATAAGGAATACCCATGTAATTCTAGTGTGTTCATCAACAAAGGAAATAAACCGTCTTGCACTATTGATATTACTTACTCTGGAAGGAGCTCAAATATCTGAATGTATTAAATTAAAAGCAGGAGAAGGAACATACATTTTTTGCAGGATAAACAGCCTAACTTGTTTGGCTAATTTACAAAACTCACAACTGATACATGTAGGATCAATATTTAGAAAGAGTTCAGGTATAATCCTCCTTAGATACAAAAAACTAGGATGTCCTAGTCTATTGTGCCACAACAAAATATACTCCTTAGAACGGTTACTAGAAGCACCTTCAGGAGTGTTAGCTTTAGCCACACAGCACCTATTTCTTGATCCTAATTCAGTTTCCAAAACATAGAGTTCATTGTGTACTCTAGCTTGCCAGTCTTCTCCCCCCCAAAGATGTCCCCTAAAATAGAACATCAGAGGGTGAGAAGGAGGTGATGCACATATTGTCCATAGTAAATCTTCGAACAGATACCAAGTTAAAGCTGAGGTTAGGTATATAAAGAACATTAAGCAATCTAATATTATTGCTAAGAATAACATTCCCTCTTCCCAAAATTTGAATTTTTAAACTAATAGCCACTTGAACATATTTGGGTGTAGAGAAACATTTATAATCAGCAAGTATTTGTTTCTTGTAAGTCATATTGTCAGACGCACCTGAGTTAACAATCCAAGTTGTATGATCAGGGGTTAGTATTACCTGCTTGAGTCATAGTAGCAACTGATATAGTGGAGGTTGATCCCTCAGATTGAATAGATGCCTTATCAATTTGTTGTTGCCCAAGCATTTTGAATATAGTATCAAGTTGTTGTTGGATGGGAGGAGCAGCTGCATGTCCAAACTGATCACTCTGCTAGACATGCAGCTCATTGTTCATGTGATTCACCATGTGGGTCATTGACCCCTGAGATTTATTTCCTCTCCAATTGTCATTGGTGGGTGGTTTCCAGTTTGAAGGGTTACCATTTTTCCAGTTCTGACTATTTTTCCAATTGCTTCCAAAAAACTTAGAGGATGGTCGTTGGACCTTGGTATTTGGCCTGCTATATCAATTTTCAAATGAGTGACCTGGACGATTACAGAATTTACAGTAGGGTCTTCCTCCATGGAATCGTCCACTCTGCCCAGGTCCTCGATAAACAGACAATGCAGTAGTATTTTCAGGAGTGGCTTTTGAACAGTTAATGCAGACCCACAGCCATCAATACTAGTAGTTCAGCCACCCATCATGACTTTAATTCTAGATTCCTCAAATCTAACCTCAGAGAATGCATAATTTAATGCAGAAAAAAGTTTTGTTGCCCAGTACTCTACTACATACAGCATCAAAGTCTCTATTAAGACCTTGTATGAACCTAAAAACTCTTTTTGTTTCAATGAATTTCTTAAATGCAATGGCATTTGCAGGCAATCCCCATTTATGGGTTTCATAAGTATCGATTTGCTGCCATAGTAGAATAAGTTGAGAGTAATATGTACTCACAGGTTGATCACCTTGCTAGATTTCAGTTACCTGGGTTTCTAACTCATAGATCTCAGCTACGTTATCTGTCTGAGAGTATAGTTCCTTTGCTGCCTTCCAAATATCCGCAGTTGTAGTGTAGAGAATGAAATTATTACCAATTTCTGGAGTCATGGAGCTAATTAGCAAGGACATTATCATTGCATTTTCTGTTTTCCAGTGCCTAAACTGTGGATCTGTTGATGATGGTGTCTACATGTTACCATACGGATAATCATCTTTGCCACGGCCCATAATAAACATCTCTACTGCCTTACTCCATGATAGATAATTATGGCTTGTGAGCTTAAGGTTAGTCACCATCACAGAATTATTATCAAAGATATTTGAAGAAGGAACAGGTACAGAGGGTAATCCTGGAGTAGTGACTCCAGACCCTTCAGCTCTGCGAGGCGCACATGTAGAAGACATGATTTTCCTTGTTTTTTACAGACAAATTTCAGAGAGAGAGAGATACATGGAGGATGGATTTCTTGAATTGAAGGAGACGAAGGTGAGGTGCAGAGAGCAGAAAATTGAGAAGGAGAGATGAAGTATCAGAAACGAATGAAGTAGGCTCAGATTTTTGTAAGTAAGTGTATTGAAGAAGCTTCGTGATAGTGAGTGGAATACAACGTTAAGATTTTTTTAAAAGAAAGGCGTGGATTTTTGGAGCAGGACACACGTACGTATTAGGTCCTTCTCGAACCTTAACAACTTGCAATCACTTTTCCTCCGTTTACCACTTTCTTCTTCTAGTGCTTTCTTCTCTGCACTTTCTTTCTTCGCCGTCTCCGTTTACAACTTTCTTCCCTTCCTCTTTTCTGTATGGTTTTTCCTCCTGTTAATGTCTCTGGACACTTCGTTTCTTGTCCTGTGGAACAGCAGTGTTTCTAGGAAATCACAGAGAGCCTATCTTAGGCCTGTATGAGATATAAGTTATACGAAAGAGTTCTTTGGGAAGAAGAAGAATCCTCTACTTATAAGGAATAATAATCCTCGTAATCTGGTTGTAGATGATGAGCTTTACACTAACTCTGACCACAAAGAATGATTGAAACAAACACAATAAATCTTTATTCATTCACAAGTGCTTTTCATACGCCAGAATGTGCTGGGACTAACGTGTATATACATCAAAGATTCATCAGGAACTCTAACGACTAAGTATAGTAAAAAGCAGAAAAAATAGTAAAACGGATACAGTGGTTCTAACGGTTATAATGCTATAATACTGAAGCTATACTATTTCAACAACCTTTGAGGAAGACAATTAAAAAGGTGAATGAAGAAAAAGGAAAAATTTCAAACAACCATTACTCTCACTCTTCAGTTGGTCAATGTGTGTACTAATGTAACAAAACTAAGATGTCTATCATTATAACCATCCGAATTCTTGAAACAACAAATAATCTCATAATCCCATGCATAAGACACAATGAGGAGGATGGAGGTAAGATAGTAATGTGGGGAATAAACCATATATACTCACTAAGAAAGCCAATGATTATTCACCAGATGTATGAGAGATCCAGTAAAGAAGTGTTCAAGGATATGGTCCTATATCCAAAAAAACCACAGGAAAAAAAATTGTTGCTGAAATATTGATTGGTAATAAGGACTAAAAAAAGGTTCCAAATTGCATAGACAAATGTATAGTCACAGGTGTGGTTGCAGGTCTGAAAATTGCAGTTGTGGATACAAGAAGTTAAAGAAAGTGTAACATCTAATTGTTACAGCTCCCCTGCAGCAGCAGCTATCGCGCTAAAGTTGTAAACTGAAGCTATGATTCTTAAAGACTGAACTTCAAGGACAATTTTGAGGTGTTGTTCGGAGAAGGTTTAGCCCTGATAGGAGTTCTGAGGCATAGATAGAAGCTAACAAAATGGATCTTAATGTTGACAAACTCTGTCTTCATACATGTGAATTCAGAGAGGAAAAGAAAGTACGTATTGGGGGGGAAGAGAGGGGCGAATTGAAATGCATATTTGCTGAACAACTTAACCTAGGGAATAAGCAATTCAAACCCTAACTAGTTCGAAAACATTATTGACTGTTTATTGCATGTGTACAATCCAACATGACAAATATCAGGCTTGACAATCAGTTAACTATACTTCAAAAACGTATATGCAACTAAGCTTACTCAAACAAATGGAGGCCATTTCCACAGGAATGAATAAGAACCTAATCAACTACTAAGGCCAAAGCATGAATCTCAATTTTTCAATAGGTAACGCGAACATTTTTCTAATTCTAAAAATACCAAGTACTTCCATCCAGAAATATTAAAATACTCCATTTAGTACTTAACTGATGAACAGAAACAATGCCTTGAGGCAACAGCAGTCTCATCTCTATCCCACTCACGCCACAAATCAGGGCTCAATGGAAACAAAACACTCATTGCTTCCTAGCTTTTCTCAGCTTCTCTATGTTCCCTTGCTTTCTAAGAGCTTGAATGTACTAAAGAATATCAACAAGAGTCCAATCAAATGCATAGCACTCACATACCTATAAACCACTGCCATAGGAATATTTATTAAAGAAACACGAACATAGAATACCAAATGCATAACAGAATCACAGTAAACCAAATAATACATAATGTATGCATGTGTGTGCTCTTGTGTGTTCCTTTTGTGTGTTTATGTGTCAAAATTCTTGCAAATTTGCACAGAAATTTGAACAATGTGCCAATTGGAACCAAAAATATGTTCCAATATTATATGACAAGTCTGTTTGAGTCAACAACATATCAGAAAGTTTTCAGAAAGTGTCAAGTAGAAATGATGACATATATATGACATGAGTCTTAGAGAATGGCAACTAAATCAAAGTTTCGATGCTCCATATAGTTTCACGTTAACATAATAAAAAGAACACCGTCACCACATTGTTGCCAAACAATGTCATGAACTCATTCTGTTCTCAACAGAGAGATAAACCAAGGAAAAACCACAATCACTTCAATCCTATTGGTCCTTGAAGTTCACCTACTTCTCAAACCATAGACAAAACCAACAATAGTCAAGGATCTAAAGTATATGGGCAGGAAATATGCCCAACAGAGATGCCTAACAAGCATTACAGCATAGGACGTCACAAGAACAGCGCAGGGGGTATAGGAAAAGTTCTCTCTTATTCAGTACACCTTAGATTCAAGAAATTTAACTACAGGAAATAGAAATTGTTTGAAACTGCACAAGCGGAAAGCTAACGTGTTATAGTGATCTATATAAACTTTCGATTTCCCTTTTCTTTAAGAAGAAAACGTTTAACAATTTATCACACGTTAGAAAAAGACAATACTAATAGGGGGAAAACATGAAATATGAAATCTTGACTTAGTATCTGTGCTAGCAACGGAAAAAACGCACCAGAAATTCTTTTACCCCGTCAATCATCATAACCAGACAAAAACTTAAAATCACTATAATATCACAGAGATAATTACAAACAGCAAAGTGAGCGAAGAGAGCGTGTACTTGGACATGAGCTTCGTAATTAGAGGGATTATTCGATACTTCAGTTTCTAGGGTTTCAATGTCGAGGTTGAGTTGATCATCGTTGTCGGAACCTGAATCCGAATCAGACTCGGCCTCGGCCATTGGAAGGTCAGCCCCATCGCCTCCGCCATTCCCTGGTTCCGGTGACAAGTCCGGCGATTATTTCACCTCGGTCATGCTTCTGGTCTGGATTATTGAGAGAGGAAGATAACCTGAGGGTAGTAGTGTTGAATACTCGGACAAATATAGCCGTTTTATGGTTTTAACTTCTTAATGAACAAAATTATTATTTTTCCCTAATACAGATAGCACAGCACAGATAATATTGCGTATGTATAAACTTTGGACTTAAAGGAATTTAGTAATATTTTATGACGTGTGAATATTACTAAACAACTATGCATTGTTAGATATCAATTGATCGTATAACATAAATTTAGAGAAGCATTGAATTGCAAGTAGTAACTTTTTTTCCTTTTGGGATAAAAGAGTAAGAAGTATTAATGAGCTTACCGTTTTATGCTACACGGGTCTATTAATCAACAGTTTTATTTATTATCTTCCATATCTATATTTTTATTCAACTTGAGAATGACCAAAGGTTCATAAACATGTGTAACTTTTCATATAACATAGATATATCCACTTAGAATATAGTATTCTGGTTATGCTTCATTGGTAAAATTTATATTAGTCATTGACTAACTTATAGAAATTCTAATATAACGTATATTTATGGTATGTATGAGATATAGATGCAATAATGCGTTATGATTTAAATACAAGTAGCCAATCTTTTTAAAGCGAACAAAAATAGAAAAGGTGGACAACTTATTTGGAAAGTAAAAAGTAAGTATTTACGTGTATTTTATATAGGGATGGACGTAGTTGCCATGGAAAAGGGGGACATGTGAAGTTGCAACTCTTAAGGTTGCGAAGCTGAACCGTAACTGATAACAAACATTGTACTCATATATATAATTTGCTGTAAGAAGTGTATTAATTAAAATCAAGGTCAAAAGCCTTTTGGTCTAGAACGTAGTTATTAGCATCACGATGGCGAATTGAATCAAAAACATGGGACTTTGTGAAAGGAAAATTCTTGGAATCATAAGAACTGGATCAATATATGGGTGGGGTTATAAGTAAACAATCAAGACAAAGACACCAAGAGTATTCATAATAGCAAAGTGTACCGAAAAAAGCAAAACCTGATACACCAAACCAAGCATTTGTAGAGAAAAGCTTGGGACGTGCCATGATGCGTGCAAGATAGTCTTGACGTCCACGTAAAAAAATGAGATCAAAGAAGAAACAAATGGAGAGGTTTTACCGTTCATTTTACATGGATACACCTTTAGAGGATAGGCCTTTGAGTAACCGGTAAGATTAATGTTTTGTGACTTTGAGGTCATGAGTTTGAGCCGTAGAAACAGCCTCTTGCATAAAGTGTACGTTAAGGCTATCTACATCAGATCGCGAAGCGATCTGGTCTTTACCCAAATCCTATGCAAATACAAAAGGCTAGTGCACCAGAAACGCAAAAGAACGCCCTTTTGGAAGAAAGGGATCTTTTATTCAACTCAAAAACTGAATGCAGGATACATCAAATGTTTCTAACACCAAAACATATATATGTACAAAACAACTATCTAATAATACATGTATTAATAATCTGCTTTATACGTGCCCTATGGTATACTTGTTCGCGGATGCAGTGTGGGGGTGGTCTCCGATCGACACTACCATGAACTAGTTGATTCTGCCAATACCATATGGTAAAAATTGTTTCATGAAAGAGATAGCATCATTCAATGTCTAAATCATTTCCCTGCAATGAATTCTCTAAATTATCCGCGACCCATATGGTAACATCTGGGATGCTGTAGAATTTTGCCATAGCAATTGGTCTCAGTAGAGTATTCAAACTCCTTTTACCCATGAACAATCTCGGAGTGCATGCAATGTGTCCTCCCGATGTCGTCCGCAGATATCACGTTGAGCAGTCTCAAATACATACCGGTTATAAAGAAAATCCTTAGTGGGAAGGCCATTATGACATACCTGCCAAAAGAATAAATTAAGACAAGATGGACAACTCATAGCCCAAACGTTCTGCCATAGATGTGCTGGTGACGCCAAAACTGTTGAAATTTACATATCATAAGCAGTATGCACCGTAAATTGGCCAGATGATGCACCATTCCATTTAATGCTTCCACTCTCCTCCGCATGCATCTCACCGTCTGATGATACAAGCCCTGTCTGCAATAAGGGTATGGTGGTCAGAAAATGGCGCCAAAAAGGAGACATACTAGATGAGCCTCGATCATGCAATAGTGGCCCATATTTACATGTTAGAATTTGTACCCATAGGAGGTCGGGCTGTGTGAGAATTTGTCATCCCAGTTTGGCTAGCATTGCTATATTCATTTCTTTTAGCCGTTTGATACCTAGCCCCCCGGTTGTCTTCGGCATACAAATCACATCTCACGAGCACCAGTGGAGTTTTCGCGTATCCTTAGATTCACCCCATAAAAACTGTCGTGATAACTTTTCAATAGTCTTTAGTAGGCTAGCTGGTAACCTCACCGTTTGCATGATATACATTGGCATTAGAGAAATGATGCTCTGAACTAGGATATACCGTGATGCTAAAGAGAGATTTTTTGCCTTCCACGGATTTAGTTTCACGTGGATCTTATTCACCATATAAGTGTACATGTGTTTATCACTACGACCATGTAGCCATGGTTGACCTAGATAGTTGCAGAGGGATGCTGTGATTTTAATACCCATTCTATTTAGCACCGTTGAAGTGAACTGCCTGCGATATTACGGAAGACCATAACATGAGATATCTGTATACTTATGCTTTGTCCAGAAGCTTTGCAAAACTCATTGAGGACTCTTTCCATAGTAGCACATTGACGTTCAGATGCCTCCCCAAACAACAACAAATCGTCAGCGAAAAAAGATGAGACACCTGAGGACCCCTCTTGGATGTTTTAATAGGTCGCCACTGTTGTGAATCTACATCCTTATTTATTTTTTTGTTCAGGGTTTCCATGCTCGGTAAAAATAAGTACGGTGCTAGAGGGTCACTTTGGCGTATTCCACGTTGAGGTTGAAAAACCTCTAAACATTCACCATTCCACAACATTATTAAAGATGCTGACGTAATCGTGTACATGATGATATCACCATATTAGTGCTGAAACCAACCAACTGTAGGACACGTCTCAAAAAGCTTCAATTCACTTTGTCATAAGGTTTTTCTAAGTCTATCTTTGATGCCATGTATCCTGAACGACCTTTCTTCATGTGCATCGTATGCATTGTCTCTTGAGCAATGATTATGTTATCTGCACCCTGTCGTCTAGGAATAAATGCACAATGCATCGGGGATATTATTTTTACCAATGACACTTTTAAGCCGATTAGTAATTACCTTCGATATCAATTTGACTATCACATTAGTGAGCGCGATGGGACAAAATCGTGAAGCATCTTAGGGAGGAGACTGCTTAGGAATAAATGTGTTATATCCCATTTTTTTAAAGGGCAAAAGTGGTATTTAGGCTAATTAACTACTAAACCTAATTTGATTAGGAAATTTTTCCTAAACCCTAATCAAATTTCTATTTAAATAAGTCTTGGACATCTCCCTCCCCATACTAAACGTTCAGCCGCTCACTAGGAAGGAAAAAATACGACTTTCTTCTTGCTTCAAAAACGAAAGCCACCAGTTTTGGGGAGGAGTACCACCGTCTCGATCAAGCCTTTCAAAAGCGTAGCAATTATCAGGTAGGTGCCCCCTTAACATCCGTTGAATGTAAAAACTATAATATTTAGTTTCTTTATGAAAACGAAATCGTGCATCAGTAATTGTGATTGTATAGATGTTTGATTATCTAATTATATTTGGATGTGATGAATTGTTTGTAACTACATATGACCGCATATGTATATATATGTATGATGTTATTTTCGTATGGTCAACTCGGAAAAGATTGTATTTTTTATGTGTGTATGACAAAGAATCGGTTTGGAGGTGTTGGTGATGGCGGCGCTTGGCCGGTGGTGGGCTGTGGCCACGTACTGTCGTGCTGGTGGCGGTTGAAGGAGTGGGGCTGAGGGGGGGTGCGGCTGAGGGGTGGGGGTTGAGGGAGGGGGTGCCTCTGAGAAGGGGTGTTGAAGGAGTGGAGGGGGGCTGAGGGAGAGGTCAGCTGGGGGGACGTAAGTTGGGAATCGCAAGTTGAAAGTGCAGGAGGGAGAATGTCGCAGGAACTGAGGGCAGAAAGGAAAAGGAAAAAGAAAAGAAAAGAAAAGGCAAAAAAGAAAAAGAAAAGGAAAAGAAAAGAAAATGAAAAAGAAAAGGAAAAAGGAAAATGAAGGAAGGATTTCGTATGTGATTTCTGTGCATTCATGCATCACGACATTGCATCTTTGTTCTGTTCTGTTTTGTTCTGTTCTGTTAGGATATGCGAGATGTAAGTCGCATCTCCGTTCTGTTCCGTTCGTTCCGTTCTGTTAGGTCTCGGGGTCATGCATCACACGATAGTATGTATGGTTTCGAGAATGTAGGCTTATCATGTATCATGTATGTGACATTGCATTTCACATGATTATGTGTTTTGATGTTTTAATAAGTTATGACCGTTATACGTATTTGTGAAAACATGAATAGTCTATTTTTGTATTACCGTACTTATATGTATTTCACTACTGTCCTAGCGTGTATGATCTCACATGTCCGATGCAGGCAGGGTACCTACTGAGTGACTTTTTGTCGCTCACACCGTTCGTTATGTTTTATTGCAGACGATTCAGGGTATGGCTATACATAGATTGGAGAGGATTCGGAGTGGGCTCATTGGGACTCATAGAGATTGATTGGAGATTGATGATCGAGAAATAGTGTAGCGCCCCGACCCGATACTGTCATCGGAACCAATGCACCCGCCGTAGTCTACTATGAGAACTACGAAGCGTCAAAGCAGATCAAGCATACATCATGCATGACGTAAGATAAATCAGCGGAAAGATCATAAAATTTAAAACTTCATCATCATTAATACAGCCAGAAAGTACAACGGAAATAAAAGGGTGTTCAAACAACTGTCTAACTTATCCTCCAGTACAGCATAATAAACATCAAGTTTTCCAACATAAAGAAGGTAAGCAAACATCTATCTACTTCCATGTCCATCATCCCACTGAGCCCACTCGCCATCGTCTTCGATAAATATCATTTCATATTCCGGCTCACCTGAAAAGGAATAGAGTATCTGTTCTTAGCGAAATTATCACCAGCAAGTAACCCGTCTATACACCTTACGGGATCACACACGACGAGTCACCAGTGTATAAGTCATTGCCCAAAATAAGGTGCTCGGGTTAGCAAATAGCATCTTAATAAGAATTCCTCAGAACAGATAAAGCACATAAATGATACACGGATACGAGAACAAACATGTACTAAAAGAACATATCACATAAGCAAGTCATAAGCTAGTCACGTTTCTTGCATATCAAATCTTATGCTTCGTGTATCATGATGCATGTACCTCTCTAAAACCACACACAACACCCATGCATATGTCTTCTTTCATAAACATGTCATGCGTGTCATTTCACAAAACTTTTCTTAATTATTCTTATCATATTCTTCGCGTAGAAAAACTTTATACCCTGTGGGTGATCAGTCCACAGCAAACAGAACTTTATACCCCGTGCTGAAAGGTCCACAGCCCCATAACATATAACTTTATACCCCGTGCTAAAAGGTCCACGGCCCCATTACATATATCATATATCCGTGCTGATAGGTCCACGGCCCCATAAAATACTTTATTTTCCGTGCTGATAGGTCCACGGCCCCATAACATATTTTATACCCTGCTGTTGATTCACAGGTCACGCTTTTATACCCTGCTTTCGCAGGCGTGACTTTTATACCCTGCGATCAACCAGCAGCCATTTTGTCTTTCGAAAACTTTAAACTTTTCTTGTAAACACATGTTCTTTCGCAAAGCAATTCTCAAATCAAATGCAAGTGCCCATGTCATGATGCAGGATGTGCATGTAACTTCGTATCAAACACGTAACACACACACACACATCTTACATACCAAGTATGCGATCTTGCACCTCAAACACTCCATGTTCGTATCTTTCCAAGTCCGTTCGTCCCACTAATTCACTTGGGATTCAATCTTTTCTTACTTGATCAAACTTACCATCTACACCTCAATTACACCTCAAATACCCTTGCATTTTATGTTCAAAAGGAGTGTATAAAGTTATTACACACACATATGGCGCCTAAAGGGTCAAAAAGGCTTCCAGTATACTTTGCACGCTACATGGAGCGCCTAATGTGGACATGGAGCGCCTATACTAGGCGTTCGAAGTGTTCGGGAATGTGCCATATACATCGAACGCCTACATGAAGCGCCTAATGTGACATAGAGCGCCTAATGTAGGTGTTCAAAGTGTTCGGGGATGCTCTGGGACACATTGAACGCCTACATTAGGCACCTAATGTGACTTGAAGCGCCTAATATAGGTGTTCGAAGTGTTCTGACGGTTCTAAACTGCAGTTTTTCTGCAGTAACTTCCTCCCATCTCCTTCCTCCTTCAACCCTTTCATGCTAAACCTCTCAAGATCCATCTTACCATCTAGATTCATCATACTTCACACACATCTAACATGAATTGATGCTTAGTTATGTCTAATAATATCCACTCTTAACCTTCAATCATTCACAACCTTCAAAAGATATCATCAACATTCCCAACACAACAAGTCTACAACAATGCCATCATTCATCCTTCAATTCCCTGCACTTACTCTCAAACATCTATGTGTAGACAACCAACACGAGAATAGAACAAGACAATAAACACAACAAGAATACACTTTCATGGGCATGCTTGACAAACAACAAAGCACCACATAACTATTTTCAGAAATATGGTCCAAAGAACAAGACTTTACGCAACTAGCAACAAAACTTACATATAGTAAAGCATTTAACATAGACAAGTCAAGATTACTAATGTGTGATCCAAGTTTTCTCTTTGTAAGAACATAGGGCCTAAAGTATCAAAATTTGCGTAAAGCGTATAGAAAGATTACTTGCCTTTGTTTCTAGTTAAGCTTACGGATTTACTGCAGAATTTCGGTAGGAATTGCACCTAGATTGGTCGCTCTTTCTTCCTTTTCTTCTTCTTCTTCTTCTCTTCTCTCTCTCCCTCATGCGGTTTTCTTCTCTCCTTTTTGGTGTTCTAACCGTCCCCCTTAGGTTGAGATGGGGAGTTATACTAAGTGTTGTATAACTCCCCTATCCTTTAGTAGGGACCTTTTAGGTAATTTTCTTTAATTACCTCTAATTCTACTTTTAACCCCTTCTTCTTATTTTTCTATATTTTAGGTAACTAAGTATCACATTCTACATCATTAATTAAATTGGATTCAAGGTTGACCTAAAGTATTGAAAGTCGTGCTTAAAAGTCACGGGGTATGACAAATAGAGAAGTTTATTTTATTTTTTATTGAGGACTTAGCTTAGGGATTTCATTTTACACATTTTACGATGTCGTTTAGGGGATTATGACTTGATTTTGACTATATATGATTTTGGAGATTTTACTCTCGATTTATGGTTTGAGTTGATTTAATTTGCTTCTGCGATCGAATACTGTGTCGTTTTGATAAGTGCAGGGATTCATACAGACGCCTTGTATATCCCTTAGCAGAATACGGCAGGCGTACCGGTTCTGACCCTAGGGTTCAGGACAGGGCGTTACACAATGTAATCAATGTAACATTTAATTCTGGTGGAAACCATCCGTTGTGAAAAGCATCCAACACAAAAGATGTCACTGTCGGCCCGACAATCACCCTTTTTTTTTGGAAAAATACGGGTGGCAGACTGTAGCGCCCCAGCCCGATACTAGACATCGGTACCAGTGCACCCGCCGTAGCCTACTACGAGAACTACGAAGCGTCAAAGCAGATCAAGCACATGTCATTCATGACGTAAGATAAATCAGCTGAAACGACGTAGAATTAAAACTTCAATAACAATAATCTCCCAAATGAAACACAGCGGAAATAAAACGTGTAAGGAAGAGTGTCTAAAGTATCCTCCAATACAAAGTTTTAACAGTGAATCCCTCAACTAAAGGATAAGGACTATAAGCCTGTCCATTTTAGTGACTATCGCCCCAATGAGCCCACTCGCCGATATCTTCTACAAAAATCATCTTGTGCTTTGGCTCACCTGAAAGCAGATAGAGTAATTGTTTTTAGCGAAAACATCGCCAGCAAGTAACCCATCTATACACCTTACGGGATCACACACGACGAGTCACCAGTATATAAATCAATGCCCAAAATAAGGTGCTCGGGTTAGCAAATAACATCTTTATAACAAGTCATCAAATCCATATAAGCCACATACTTAACACACAAAATGAAACCAACACATGTAGAGCCAAACATACTACATAAACAGAACATATGCTAGTAACATTTCTTGCATGTCAAATCTTATGCTTCGTGTAACATGATGCATGTACTTCTTCAAAACCACACACAACACCCATGCATATGTCTTCTTTCATAAACATGTCATGCGTGTCATTTCACAAAACTTTTCATAATACTTCTTATCATATTCTTCGCGTACTAGAACTTTATACCCTGTGGGTGATCAGTCCACAGCAAACAGAACTTTATACCCGTGCTGAAAGGTCCACGGCCCCATAACATATAACTTTATACCCCGTGCTGAAAGGTCCACGACCCCATAACATATAACTTTATACCCCGTGCTGAAAGGTCCACGACCCCATTACATATATCATATATCCGTGCTGATAGGTCCACGGCCCCATTACATATATCATATATCCGTGCTAATAGGTCCACAGCCCCACAAAATAACTTTATTTTCCGTGCTGATAGGTCCACGGCCCCACAAAATACTTAATACCCTGCTGTTGATTCACAGATCACGCTTTTATACCCTGCTTTCGCAGACGTGACTTTTATACCCTGCGATCAACCAGCAGCCATAGTTGGTTTTCGAAAACTTTAATCTTCTTTTCAAACTCGTATTCTTTTCGTAAACCGAAACTTATGTCGAAATGCAAACGGTTCATGTCATGATGCAGAATGCTCATGTAACATCATATCAAACGTGTAAACATGCACACACACTTTACATATCAAGTACAAAGTCCTGAACCTCTATCACATCCTGCTCGTACTATTTCATGTCCTTTCGTGTTACAAAATCATCTCGAGTTCACACTTAACCTTGCTCATTCACACTTAATGTTTACAACTCAAGCACACTTTCAAACACTTGTAATTTATGAGCAACGAAAGAGAATAGAGGTATCTCACACACATCTTACATATCAAGTATACGGTCTTGCACCTCAAACACTCCCTGTTCGTATCTTTCCAAGTCCGTTCGTCTTACTAATTCACTTGAGATTCAATATTATTCTTACTTAGTCAAACTTACCATCTATTCCTCAATTGCACCTCAAATACCCTTGCATTTTATGTTCAAAAGCACTGTATAGAGTTATTACACATACATAGGGCGCCTAAAGGGTCAAAAAGACTTCCAGTATACATAGAACGCCGCATGAGGCGCCTAAAGGGGACATGAGGCGCCTATTCTAGGCGTTCGAAGTGTTCGGGGATGTGCCGTATACATCGAATGCCTACATGAAGCGCCTAATATGACATGAAACGCCTAATGTAGGTGTTCGAAGTGTACGGGGATGTTCTGTGACACATTGAACGCCTACATTAGGCGCCTAATGTGACTTGAAGCGCCTAATGTAGGTGTTCGAAGTGTTCTGACGGTTTAGAACTGCAGTTTTTCTGCAGTAACTTCCACCCAACACCTTTCTTCTTCACCCCTTCCATGTTAAACACCTCAAGATCCATCTTACCATCTAAATTCATCATGCTTAACACACAACTAACATGAATTGATTCTTAGACATGTCTAATAATATCCACTCTTATCCTTCTATCATTCACATCTCTCAATAGATATCTTCAACCTTTCCAACACAACAAGTCTATAACCATGCCATCATTCATCCTTCAATTCCCTGCAGATCCTCTCAAACATCTAAGGTGTAGACAACCAACACAAGCATATAACAAGACAATAAACACATCAAGATTACACTTTCATGGGCATGCTTGGCAAACAACAAAGCATCACATAGCTATTCTCAGAAATTTGGCCCAAAGAACATGACTTTACACAACTAACAACAACAATTACATATAGTAAAGCATTTAACATAAACAAATCAAGATTACTAATGTGTGATCCGCATTCTTTCTTTATAAGAACATAGGGCCTATTGTATCAAAATTTGCGTAAAGCGTATAGAAAGATTACTTGCCTTTGTTTCTAGTTAGTCTTACGAGTGTACTGCAGGATTTCGGAAAGGATTGAACCTAGGTTGACCGCAGATTCTTCTTCTTCTTCTTCTTCTTCCTTTCTCTCTTTCTCTTTTCTCTCTCTTTTCTCCTCTCCTTTCTTCCCAGCCGTTCCCCATGCTCTCTTCTTGTGATAACCACCGTTTGGTGCTTGTGGGTAGTTATACTCCTTTGTGTAACTCCCCTAACATTTAAGTGGAGAGGAGTAGTTTTGGTATTGTGGCCTAATTTCCTCAATTTCAGCTTTTTGAATATTCTTCCACCTATATTTTATTCAATTATGCCTCATAAATCTATACAATTAATAAAATTATATTTTAAGTTGCTTCCTAATTATTTAATGTCGGACCCAAAAGTTGCAGGGTATGACACGGACCGACCAGGCTAGGAGATTTATATGCACCCATATGAAATATCACAATTTCCACCTCAGAGGCTGAAATGGGTCTATTTATCCATTGCGCATCAGTAGCATCTAATGAGGGTAGTCCGATGTCCCCCAAGGCCGTGTGATCAGCATCGGCTGAAAACAGTGCTTTGTAGTGGTTTTGAATAATATTTTTGATTTCACTAGCATTTGTAGTCCAAACTCCGTTCAAGTCACGAAGAGCATTTACTTTTGTTGAGCGTTGACGTATCTTCATTAATGTATAGAAATAGCGAGAATTACGTTCACCTTCGAATAACCAGTGTAGATGATTTTTCTGACGCCAATAGACTTCCTCTTGGAGTAAAATATCATCACGTTAAACTAACAATTCAGCTTCCAACCGAGATGAAAATACTGATGGTTTGGTACTTAACGCCCGTTGTAGTCTTTCCAGTCGTGCTATACAACATTTTCTATGTTGCATAAGGTTGCCGAAAACCTTTTCCCGCCAATCTTCCATATGGGCTGTAAATTTACGGATAGTGCGACCTAAATCTCCTAGATGCGCATGCCAGGCAGTTTCCATAAATTTAGGAAATGAATTATGTAGCAACCAGCATTCTTGAAATCTGAATCGACCTTTCAGAGTTGGGGATCTTGGATAGTCAAAACTGTGAGCAATAGAGGGTGATGATCAGATTGCACTCGTGGTAAATGGTACAAAGTAGATGAAGGAAACTGCAAGTGCCAGCTTGAATTCGCCCATGCTTGGTCAAGTCGTTGTTCGGTAAGAGATCGACCAATTTGACCATTGCTCCAAGTGAACCGCGGTCCTGAGAAAAACATTTCCTGCACAGAGCATTTGATAGTCATACGTATCATCCGATCTACACCAATGCCCCGCACAATACGCCCTCCCCTTTTATCCTCTTGACGAATCACATGGTTGAAATCTCCCAACAACAGCCAGGGGCTATGTACATGGGGCGCCATTGCTTCAACATAGTCATAAAATGTTTCCCGAATACATAGTGTTGGGGAAGCATAAACAAGGGAAAGAATCCATAAAATAGTCTGGCCATCCAAAATGGCTAGATCTATCATCTGTGTTGTGTCGCTTAAAACTCGAATATGGAGAGAAAGATACTCCCAAAAACACCATAGTCCGCCGGAGAAACCTCTAGCCTCAACCACCGCCACATGAGTGAAATATGTATGATGGATTATATAGTGTGCTCGAGAACTAGACACTCTAGTTTCCATGAGGAATAATATCGAGTGTTTATGCTCTCGCATTAGTTGCATAAGTGCACGCATCGTACCAGGTGATCCCACACCACGACAATTCCATGCTAGGATCTTCATCATAAGGAGATTGTTTACTGGAGGTATGATCAGGTCCAAGGGCAATAGGCCCAACATCATCAACTATCATAACGTGAGAATCTGGTTCCATATGACCTTGCAATTGATGGTGGTTGTCCGTCTTCATTAGGTCTGGTGGATGCTGCTTAGTTTGGTCGCCAATCTCCAAGAGAGATGCACATTGCATATCCAACATGGGTTCAGACGAAGAGGTATTCAACTTGTTGTTAGGCATTTCTGCTGGGTTTCCATTTGTAATGTCTGCTAGTGGTCATTGTAGTATTCTTGGTGATCTTGCGACATTTACAACAGTGCCTTAAGTTGTATCTATTTGGACTGGCCGTTCGTTGTGGACATCAGAGGCATTATCCTTGTGTCGGTTGTTGGTGTTACGAGGTGGGACCGAACTCTTGAAGGTTCTCCAACATGAATACCTCTTGGTTTTCGTTGACGAGGTTGCATTACTTGTGCCTGCATTGTTGTAGTGAATATAGCAGTAGGGCCATGATCAGGTATTGCATGAAGAGCAGCCTCAGTCAAATCCGCAGAGTCATCTGGATTCACATCATCAGTATCTGTAACTATGGGTGCAAATCGCGAGCCCACACGAGTTTTCTTCTGTAAATTCTGAGAAATGGTATTACGAACCACCGTGGGTTCAACCACTTGTTCAGATGGCATACGTGGTACAGTGGATCTTCTACGTGTATTTCTCCTTGCTATCATCCATGGCCCAAATGGATCGGCCGGCAGTACAGTTGATCTTGGTGGCTCTCGAACAGTCGTGACCAGGTTTTCAACATTCATCTTGGACGGGCATTCATCAGTATGATGCCCATACTTCCCACAGTTTAAGCAAATCAAATGCAAACTTTCATACTCTATTTTCAAAACATGACCATTTAGAAGCACTGTTGATACTAAAGGTTTTTGTAAATCCATCTCAACACAAACCCTTGCATATTTTTAGCGCAACACCCGCATTGTGTGTAAATCAATTTTAATGGTCTTCCCAATCCTACTCGCATCAATAGATTCTCTTTGAAAAATTCAACTGGTAGCCGAGGGATTCGAATCCATACCATAGTATGATTTATCGTCGCTGTGGATGGCGAGAAACAAGGCCGAAATTTGGTGATGGTTAAATAGTGTCATTGAATCACCCACGTGCCATTGTGTAAGACATGTTCATAGTCATCCTTACTGTAGAACTGTATGATGTAGAAGCCATCTTCAAGATCAATAATTTCCAATCTTCCTTGTAAAGCCCACATAGTGCAGAGTCTTTGGGACAAGGTATTATATGAAACATGTCATCCTAATGGTTTGATAATCAAGGCGCGACACCATGGACGACAAAGAGATCTCCATTCCTACAGTGATATGTCAAGAGAGACTTGGCCATTTCCACTATTTTCGATCATGGATGTATCTCTCAGGATCAGTACATTCAATTCCATATCATCTTCAACATCCGATTCACCATCTCCGGTATAAGGTCCCGCAACGTGTTGCTGTGTGTTATTGGATGGACTTTTGAGAAGATCAGCCCAAACCCTACCTTCTTGCATGGGTTGATTTGCAGGTGAGGGTGGGTCGTCGATTGCAGGTCGTTTGTATTTCTTGACACTACGTTTATATTGATCTATTTCTTCAGTGGTATGGTTAGGAGTGAAATCGTCCATGATCGGTGATCTCATGGAATCGCCGATGTAAATTTTCCGGCAGCGTGAAGAGTGAAACGGTTTTTCTGGGAGCGGTTTTAGCAATCATTTTTGGAATTTCAAAGTTCCGTTAAATTATCCTTATTGTAGTTGTTGTACATCTTTAAAAACAATCAATTAAAGAACGCCCTTTTTACATGGCTGCAACTCTTCCTTGTGTTAAGAATGACTTCTTTTTCTTTGGCGCGGTACTTTGTTGACATTATCATAACACACTTGGCTTAATTTATTGCAAGTCGTCATTGCACATGACATTACTGACTTGAAGGTGAACGTAAATAATGTATACGAATAAATATAAAAGAAATCATATTTTTCGTTCTCTATTTTGTTTATTGGTCTATATATTTTATTTTTATGGTCTCATTTTATTATGAAAACCATCATTCTTCTACCAAAATTGGAGTATCTGATAGATTGAATGTGAGCCTAAAATTCCACAATATACCCTCTTTCTCTCCCTTTTGCTTTCTATTATGTAACATTTAGTTGAACTGAGAACATAATAGTCTCATGTTAATCTGCGAGAGCTTGAAAAGAGAAAAGGAGTTTACTAGAAATTAAAAGGTTCTAGAATATATCATGGAAGTTCCAAGGTATGGACAGTGCGTCATGCTTTGTGTTTGTTATAAAGAAATGGATACGCATGTAAGAGATCCGAGCGGCTCGACGTGTTCGGCTCGTCCGGCTCAAGTTCGTCTCTCGTTTGACTAGAGTATGTGATATCTGAAATCGAGCTTGGACTATGTTTGGTGTTCAATTAATAATCGAACGAGCTTGAGTTTTGCTTGTGAACTTCAAGGCTCGGCTCGGTAAAATCTGTATTCAAAAAAAAATTACCCTTCCCCTCGTCACTCACACACACTCTCTCTCTTTCCAGTCCAGCCGCTCCCTCATCATCGCAAACATCATCTCGCGTTCACAGTCCACCACCGCCTACTGCACCACCGTCCACCGCCAACGCTGACTGCACCACGCCGCTATGCAACTGCCACCAACTACAGTCACTCACTCTGTCCTTGTCTCCTAATTCATTCTGTCCACGCTTCCAGCCTTTCGCTGAGTCAAGATTCAAGCGCTGTGTTTCTTTGGCTGCTAAGTGCTCTCTGAATATTCTCCCACACGTATTCCTCTACACTATTTTTTTATCTTTACAGTTGCTCATTATATATTAAGTAAGTGATAATTTCATTGTGCCTGTCAAGTGTTTGATGAAATGTCTCCGCCTGTCAAGCTCTTATTTTCCATACAAGTCTACAATTGTAGAGGAATTTGAATTGGCAAGCGGCAAAGGTTATAGGTTATTGAACTTCCTCATGAAAACTAGATTTCAAATTCCAATCGCCTCTTTCTTGTGTGCGAGATGTAAGTTAGAGGGAAAAAAGAAAGAAAGAACAATGAACAGTTGTAGATAACTTAATCTTACTGCTATATTTTGGTTCTTTTAATCATCGAGCTTTCTGTTCTGTGTAAACATAAATGCTTCCTATATCATTCTTTCTGTGCCAATTTGATGTGTTAGAAAATGCATCATTGTTGGACAATTATTTCTGTTGATATTTCGGAACTGAGTTTGTGATCTTGCAAACTGCAGCTGACCTGTTGTGTATATCCGATCCTTTATTTGAATAAGGCAATGCAAATGGTGTCATTAAATAAATCAAGTTCCTTAAGTCCTCTGCATAGCTATAAATACACTGAAATATTTCATGTATTTGAGTTCAATTTGTAGTATGTGGGTACAGGTTTTGGAATTTGTGTATCATGTAGCCGTCAGGATAATTGTTAAATATTTGCGTTTTCAAATTATTATTGTTTTGGAATTTGTTGTATCACAGATTATATTATCATGTCATCACATGAAGTGCAAAGTGTTGATAGTGTTGAACGGAAATTGATAACAATGATGAGATGTCGGAAGAAGAAGTAAACGCTCCCAAAAGGATGGGTCAGGGTGAAGCTGCTGATGCCGAGAGTCATGACGGATTTCAAAGGAAGAAGAGAAAGAAAACGTCTATAGTTTGGGAGCACATGTCAGAGGTGGTGATTAATGACGTCACTATGGTTCAATGCAAGCATTGCATGAAAACAATGACGAAGCATCAGGACGGGACTACTACACAATATACTCGGCATTTGAATATGTTTCATAAAAGTAAGGATGCGGGTGGTGCATCTAGCGATGGAACGCAACAGATTTTGCAATGGAGGGAAGAAAGAGGAGGTTAGTATTACAAATTTCAAGTACGATCATGTTAAGGTACGCGAGACTGTAGCTCGTGCGATCCTTATACATGAGTATCCCTTCAGCATTGTCGAGCATGTGGGGTTCAATGACATTATGAAGGTTACATGTTCTTGGTTTGTAAAGATTAGTGGGAGCTCAGCGAGGGAAGACTGTTTTACAGTTTACAATATGGAGACGAGTAAGATGGTTGATGAATTAAAGAAAATTGGTAGGGTTGGCATAACCACCGACTTGTGGAGATCATGCAAAAAGACACAGTACATGGTGGTGACAACACATTTTATTGATTCGATTGGAAGTTGCAAAAAAGAGTGTTCAACATTTGCAATGTGCCACCACCACATACTAGGGAGTTAATTGCTGAAGCTTTGGCCAAGTGTTTAAGTGATTGGAATCTTGATGATAAGATTTCTAGCATTACGGTGTATAATGCTTTTTACAATGACAAATGCATAAAAAATTTGAAAGAACATTTCATGCAGCGGAAAGCCCTTCCTATTGGTGGTAGACTGTTCCATGTGCATTGCTGTGCGCACATAATCAATTTGTTTGTCCAAGATAGATTGAAAGAGATCAGGAACATAATTGACATCGTTAGTGATGCGGTGAAATACTTGAATGCGCCAGAATCCCGTCTTCGAGGTTTTGGTACCATTGCGAAGCAATATAATGGTTATAATAGGAAACTTATTTTGGATTGTCCAACCCGATGGAACATCACTTACATGATGGCCGCTGCTTTACTGGTGAAGCATGCCTTTACGAGATATGGTGAAGTGGATGCTTGCACCATCCATGGTTGATTGGGATAAAGTTGGTGGCGTCTGTGAATTTTTGAAGCTCTTTTACTCCATCACTAATACTACTTCTGCGGTCAAACATCCTACCTCAAATATGTTTCTCGTAGAATTGGCTATGATAAAAATGTTATTGGATCAGAAAAAGAATGATTTCAATGAGGATATGAAGGCAATGACTAAAGTGATGTTAGATAAGTTTGATAAGTACTGGGAGGAGTGTAATGTGTTGCTTCTTTTGGGTGCTCTTCTTGATCCTAGGTTGAAGAAGGAGATTGTCACACATTGTTTTAAAATTATTTTGGCCCATCTGTATATCAAAACAATGTAGATGACATGGTTTGAAGAATACAGGGTTACCCATAAAAGTACAAGTGGAGGATCAACACATTCGTCGTCACAGGTTAGTTTGAATGTTGCTTCATCCAGTAAGGGTAAATCTAGCATGTGTTGGGAAGGACTGGGGGACATTGGTTACATAAGCGACGATGGAACACCTAGTACTTTTTCAGAGGTGGATATATATCTGAATGAAAAGAAATCAAAAGCCGTACTAGACTTGGATATGTTGTTGTGGTGGAAACTAAACAGTGAGCTCTTTATTATTCTTTCAAAGGTTGCTCATGATCTTCTGTCCGCTCCGGTTAGTACTATTGTCTCAGAGTCTACCTTCAGCGCCGATGGATGCGTCATAGATGATTACTGATCCAGTCTATCAGTGGGGACTGTGGAGATGCTCTTGTGTACCGGCGATTGGGTACAACAATCGAGGAATGCAATGAAGGAAAATTATACTATTATTTGTAACTTTACTATTTTAGTTTACTTATTATGTTATAATACTTGTTGTAATTGTTCTTTATTTCTTTAGGCAGACACGGATGATCAGAATGTATGGGAGGTGATTACATTACCAGATTGATTGTGTAAGCACTTTGTTCCATTGCTTGTGTGCTTTATTATTAATTTTTTTCATAAAGTGGGGAATGTTGTGTGATAGAACAACTTCAACATGTTGATTGTACTTTCTTTCACATTTCATATCTTGGAACTTCACGGAAGAAGCATGTTGTGTTGTTATTGACAATAATAATTTATTGTGGTATGATTGAGCTATATGATTTAGCTTTTCCCGACTTGATTGGTGCTGCCTAAATCTGCAGATACTCCCCTTGATCTCTTCCACTCTATCTGACATGTCAAAAATCGAACCAAGTTTTCCTGAAGCAAAACTTTCAACCGGATATCAGGGCAGACACTGCGAGCATCATCGGGTTTTGACATTATCTGGGTCTTTAGCTTGCTTTTATGTTTTGTCTGTTCCTTTTCCCTTTTTGTTTTTGTTGCTATGTCGTGGGTGAAATGATGGAATGTTTTCAGCCTGTCTTGATTCCTTAACAATTAAAACTTGCTTCTTCAATTGAAAGACAATATTTTTTTAATGGGCTGGGAATTTGTTCTGGTTAGCTCTTCTTCCCCACCCATCCCGCTATGTTTGTGCTGTAATTGGTTTGCATGGTAATAAATATAAGATCCTGTTTTCTGCTAGTTATTCTGCAATTGTAGAATGCTGGAAATCGAGCCAGACGAACGAGTCCAACATCCTGTCGAGTATAACGAACGAACACCGAGTAGGTCACGAACAGACTCGGCTCGTTCGATACCTTAGTGAGTCAAGTATGAAACGTTAAATCATGTTCGTTTAAAAAGTCAAATAGGCTCGGCTCGTTCGACAAATCGGTGAGTCGAGTTCAAAACAGTCCAAACTCGACTCGTTCGATTCGTTTACAGGCCTAGAAATGAACCAAGAAAGAAATGAGAAACATAGTTGCTAGCATGTGCGCATGCTTATCATTTTTCTGTTTTAAAATTTAATCGGAATGGTTGTAATTATTTACAGTTTGACCGTTCTTTTATGTACATTAATTGATAGTAATCTTCTGTAGACTTAATAAGGAGTCAAGAAGCCTTGCTTTTGAATAACTAGTCCAATCTTTTAATTATCTAATTACCACTTTTGTTTGCAACCAACTTGCTCAATTATATTAAGTAGGAAATATTTTAAATTTTTTTCTCTGGAAAGTAAGGTGTATCTTTTGTAGTTTGTCCGGTTTGGTAATAAGAGGAATCACATTCAAGACCATAATTGTGAATGTGTCATAACTCCACGTAAAGTGATTTGTTAAGCCCATAAGTGAATACATTAACATTATCACAATAATATAAATTTTTAGTTGGTAGGTAACATAATTTTAACCCCAAAAAAAAACCCCACAAGTTCGAGTCTTCCTTTATGAACAACTGAAATCACTAACCATATAGAGACTGAATCTCACAGTAGTTGAGCTATTTGAGCTCAACGGTTCACAGTTTATCTATTCATTAGTCGGATGTTTTTGTGAAATACTTTCTCCGCTCCAAGATACACACATATACAAATACGTATGTTTGCATACACATATTCATACACACAAACACACACACATATATATGTGAATACATATATATATATGTATGTTTGTATATATTGTATATATATACACTTATATATATATATATATATATATATATATATATATATATATGTATGTATATACAACAACAACATTACCCCATTGCGATAGAGGCTCTCGCCTATGGCAGGGTATGGAGGGTCGGATGTACGCAACCTGTTAGAAACACACAAAGGTTGTTTCCCAATGACCCATAAATATGTGTGTGTGATGTATACATGTATATACGTATACACATATATAACATGCATCTATATACACAAGTTTGTGTGTGTATGTATGATTGGTATTGTTTTAAATGGGTTTTTTTTGTTTTCCTTAGTGGCTCGCTTCTGGCAGAACTTTTGTGGAAATTGAGCAATCAAAAAGTTTAAGGATAAATACATGTAAGGTTGCCTCGATGCTCTCCTTCAATTTGTAGTTGTCATCAATTGTTAAGTTGTAAAGATGATATACGATTATTCAAGTTACTGCATAACAACAGCTCTCAGGCCAGGACTGGTAAGATTTCACAGTAGACATGCCTTCGCACATCAATATCACAAGTACTATCATTCAAGTATAATATGCAAACACATTATCTCCAAAGAAAATTATTTAACAAATGTAGCAATTAAAAAGGTACATGCAACCAACACGTAAGCATATCTTTTTCGGCAAAGTTAAGTATCTTAGGATCGATGCTCAATCGGAGTATCAGGTTGCCTTCCTGGCATAGCAGCTTGGACAGCAGGTACCTTTAGATATGCCTCAAAAATCCTTGATAGAAGAGGAAACTCATTCTGCAAACAGAATGAAAATAAAGGTTTTTTTACGTATTCAAGTATTCTCAAACAATATATTTAACACACCCTACTTAAACCAGGTTGATCGCTAGCCAAAAGCAAAACAAGTAAAAGAAGCTTTGATTGAAAGAAATCCAATCTCCTTGAGGCACAAAAAAAAATGGTCTATCTTCATATTTAAATCTATCAAGACAGTGATAAAGTACGATGAAGATATTACCATGTCAATATTGAACCTTCGAATTGCACCATCAATTTGCGGAGCCAGACATAGGTCAGCCTGGAAATTGTAGCCAAGAATAATCAACCTTTTCAGAGATGGATAGATAATGACTTCACTACAAAGCATGAAAGACTTCAATAAACTGCTAAGCAGAGCACTCGGCATACATTCAATAAAAAATGTCACATTAGGTTCACTAATTTTAGTGACTCGTAAAAAAAACAACGAGATTAAATAGCATACATAGAGATGAGCGAGAGATATGCACTTCTAAATCTACTAATAGTGGTGAAATCTCCAGGTAAAAAGCTAAATTCTTGTGTTTGAATCACGGGGGCTAAAAATAAGGTTACAAGCCGCATCGTTATGTCTACAGCCTGGTGCAAATTAAAAAGCATGACAAAAGGATACTAACCAGAAAGATTTCATCTCCAGTGGCATACTTTCCAGAATAATCCTTCAAAAGGTTCTCAAGAGCTATCAAAATAAATTAGGACAAATTAGCACATTGTGTGTGCGAATATACAAAAGATATCTCTCTTCCCCTACATGACTGTTTTTCCTATTTGCCGAAGAGACACATGCTGAAAGAAAGGGGGAAAATGAAACTATGGAGAAGATAATATGAAGAAGATATAATCAAC
This sequence comes from Eustoma russellianum, assembly GCA_036186865.1. NCBI lineage: Eukaryota > Viridiplantae > Streptophyta > Magnoliopsida > Gentianales > Gentianaceae > Eustoma > Eustoma russellianum. Next base: position 3,804,727 of record AP025075.1, on the reverse strand, counting down.
TTTTATTAATAATAATATACACAGTTACACAAATCCGTGTACCCCTTTTTATAGGAGAGGAGCAACGGTAACATGATAAGAAGAGAGAGAAAAGTCTAAAAATTAAGAGACAATAAGAGAGGAATTTCAACACTCCCCCTCAAGCTTGGTGTATACATTAATACAACCAAGCTTGCTAAGTAATTCATAAAATATCTTAAAAATGACAGATTTGGTCCAGATATCAGCTATTTGACACTTGGAAGCTACATGTTGGATATTCATAATATGATCATCAATCTTTTCGCGGATGAAGTGACGTCCAATCTCAATGTGCTTTGACTTGTCATGCTGAATAGGGTTTTCAATCATGTGAATTGCCGAGATATTGTCACAATAAATTTGAATAGGTAGAATAACTGTCTATCTCAGATCCTTTAACACTTGGTTAATCCAGAGGCCTTCACACAACCCTAGAGCTAGAGCACGCAATTCAGCCTCAGCACTGCTTCGAGAGACAACTGATTGTTTTTTGCTACTCCAGGTAACAAGATTACCCCATAGGAACGTTCCATAACCGGTAGTTGACCGCATATTTGGTGACGATCCCCAATCAGCATCAGTAAAAACAGCCAGGCTTCTATCAGCATTTTCCCTAAAATACAAACCTTGACCAGGAGCGTTTTTAAGACATCTAAGAATCCTCATAGCAGATTTGAGATGGTGAACAATAGGATTATGCATGAACTGACTCACATTACTAACTGCATAACAAATGTCTGGCATAATATGAGATAAGTAAATCAATTTCCCAACAAGACTTTGGTAATTTAATTTATCAGACAATTCATTATCCATGGATTCAGTTTTAGCACAAGCATCAACTGGTGTGGAAGCAGATTTACATCCAAGAATACCAGTTTCAGACAGTAAAACAAGTACATATTTCCTTTGTGATATACTAATACCATTTGTGTTTCTTCCAACCTCCAAACCAAGGAAATATTTAATATGACCTAAATATTTTAGTTCAAGTACAATATTTAATTGTTGTTTAATATCATTGATGCCTTGATTATCATTATTTGTTAAGATTATATTATCCACATAAACAATTAACACAGTTATCTTACCAGAACCGAGACATCTAATGAAAAGAGTATGATCACTCTGGGTTTGAACAAACCCATAACTAACAATCACATAGGTAAATTTTTTAAACCACTCTCTAGGAGATTGTTTTAAACCGCATAGAGCCTTCTTCAGCTTACAAACTTTATTGCAGTTATCTTTGTTTACAAACCCCAGAGGAATTTCCATAAAAACATCTTCATGAAGATCACCATTCAGGAAAGCATTCTTGACATCAAGTTGAATCATATTCCAATCTAAGTTAACAACGATGGAAAAAATAATTCTAACAGTATTGAGCTTTGCTATCGGAGCAAACATTTCTAAGTAATCAATACCATGAGTTTGAGTAAAATCTTTTGCAACAAGTCTTGCTTCATGTCTACTAACCGGCCCATCAGAATTATACTTGACAAAAAAAAAACCCATTTACATCCAACAGTTTTCATAGAATGATTCCTAATAACTAATTCTCATGTTTTATTTTTGATAAGTGCATGCATCTCATCTTTACACCATGATGGGTTACTTAAGGCTTCATGAATAGTTTGTGGTAATTGATTAGAATCTAATGCAGCAGTGAGTGTACAAAATGAAGGAGATAATGCAGCATAGGAAACAAATTTACTCAGAGGATGCTTAGTACACTCCCTTACGCCTTTACGGATAGCTATAGTTCTATCATCAAGAATAGAGTCTAAGTGACTAAAATCAGAACCTGGGACTTCAGCTGGTAATTCTGATGAATCGGACTCTTGCAAACCTGAAGCCAGAAAGTCCCTAGGTGTAGATGGTACCTTTTCTTGTATCTCGGTTGTAGAAGGCAAACCAGAATTTTTAGCCTTCCTCCGATATACCTTGGTTACAGGTTTCCTAGTAATCTGATTGCCCCCTGAACTGAGTATTCTCCTTGGTACTTATAGTATCTGAAGAACCTGGATTGCTAACAGTATGACACTCAATAGAAGAGTTAGTATGTTTCCGTTTGGGGGGGCTTTCGGGCACCGATCGATCTTTTTCATAGTTGGGGCGGCTCTTTCACAACAGGACTTGGACGATTATCCCTACCCAAGCAACACGCTAGGCGCTCGCCCTTAGCCAGCTTCAGACTGACTTCCCGAGCACGCCATCATTACGGTCACCCAATACTCGAGAATGAATGGGACTGAAGAGGATCAAGTTGGCCCTTGTGAACAGCTTGATGCGCTATCTTCCTTACATGGAAAAACCTCATTCCTTAGCTGAGGGTTTGGTTCCTCTGGTGGTGCTTCTCTTTTTTTATTTTAACAGGAGGGGCACAAGCAATGTCAATTATAATCCAAAATTTTTGGTCATCAATAGAGAATGAAGGCACTGAACTCTTATTGTAGAATGCATTTTTTTCGTCAATTTTAACATTCATAGTAACATAAATCTTTTTAGTGGAAGGATCATAACATTTGTAACCTTTTTGTGTATTGGAGTAACCAATAAAAATGCATTTGACAGCGCTATTTTCCAGCTTACCTCTCATATGGGAAGGTAGAAAAACATATGCACAGCATCCAAAAACTTTAACTGGCAATGTAGAAATCAGATGAGAATGAGGATAACATGATTTAAGCATATCAACTGGGGTTTGAAAAGACAAGACTCTAGATGGTAATCGGTTAATGAGATATGTGGCAGTTAGGACTGCCTCACCCCAATAAAACTTGGGAACATTATAAGTAAACATAATAGCCCGAGTAACTTCAAGCAAATGCTTATTTTTTCTCTCAGCCACCCCATTCTGTTGAGGGGTATATATACAAGCAGTTTGATGATGAATGCCCAGACCCGTAAGAAAGGATTGGATACTTTTGTCAAGATACTCTAAGCCGTTATCAGTTCTTATGGTCTTAATGGTAATATTAAATTGGGTTTGGACTAATGCAATGAAATTCAGAATAATTTTACCAGCGTCAGATTTATGTTTCATAAGGAATACCCATGTGATTTTAGTATGATCATCAACAAAGGAAATAAACGATCTTGATCCATTTATATTACTCACTTTAGAGGGACCCCAAACGTCTGAATGTATTAGATTGAATGCATGAGAAGGAACATACAGCTTTGCAGGATAAGCAGCTCTAGTCTGCTTGGCTAATTCACAAATTTCACAAGTAACACATGATGGATCAATATTCAAAAACAGATTAGGCATAATTTTCTTAAGATACCTAAAACTAGGATGACCTAGCCTTTTATGCCATAACAAAAGATAGTTGCTAGAGATACTAGTGGAACAGCCAGCTCAACACTAGATTCAGCAACACATCAAAGCTTTCTTGAACCTAAGACTGTCTCAAAAAGATAGAGTCCATTGTGGATTTTAGCACTGTCAATCTTCTCCCCCTGAGTAGTCCCCTGAAATAGAACTTCAGAAGGTGAGAAGGAGCCAAAGCGCTGATTGTCCATAGTAAATTTCCTAACAGAGATTAAGTGAAAATTTAAGTTACGAATGTAAAGCATGTAAAGCAGTTTTAGCCTATTGTTGAGGATGACAGTCCCTTTCCCTAGTATGTAGGTTCTGAAACCAGTTGCCACTTCAACATATTTAGGAGAAGTAAAACCAACATAATCACTAAGTATATTCTATTCAAGGTGGGAAACCTTACCGTAAATACTGTAAACGCTCAGGTAACTCGTTTGATAACTGTTACAGTAAGCCTGATGCAAAAGTACAAAGACCAACCAAATTTTTTGGGAGTAACTGACGAAATACCAGATGGAAACCTTCAAGTAATGATCACTGGAGGAATAATGGATCTCAGGGATCGATGGCTCACATGGCAACTCTGATGCAAAATGAGTTGCACAGTCAGATGGGTCAGGTAACCAATCAACATCTTCAGCAACAAATAGATGCCATATTCAAGTTACTGGGACAACAACAACTTGAGAAGACTTCTACTGTCTCAGTAGCCACTATGGCTCATACAGGTAATGTAGATGTACCTGAACACATAAATTGGATAATAGACTCAGGTGCGTCTGATCATATGGCTCATAACATATTTCATCCGGTAAATTGACATGGGACGGTAGCCATTATAACAATTGCTTCTAAACAGAAAAACGCCCACTATAACAAGTATCACAACCACCATTCCAACGGACTATAAAATTGAGTTGATTCCATAGAATTACCTGATGATTTATAACTTTTTTCTGAAGATCACGGGGCAACAATGGGCGTTGAGGAAACTTCTCCTCTAGGTGTATGCATTCGAAAATTTATCCCACAAGCATCAAACTAACAGAGCCGCTATGAAAAAGAACACATGGAAAAGAAACACCGTCAAGATTGCTAAAGAGTCAGCAACCACAACATCACCGTCAACAAGAACAGGTACACATCCAAGAGGATTAAGCTTCAAAAACTCTGTTATCCCATAAAATTAATGGAATCATTAATATTGGTTCTGATACTCAACAAGTATTAGATTCAACAAGATTATGCACGTACGAAATTAAAATTAAAAACATCTCGGAGATACTTAATTGACATTTGATTTTCATGTTAACTCTAAAAATAAACATGAAGGCAAGCCTTTACTCACAATAAAAATTATTGACCCCATTATCATTGATGATGGAAACAAAAAATTGGAGGCTGCATATATTAAATCAAGCAAAATTATCCTTATACATACCCAAGCGACCTCGGCTACCATTTTAATGCACATGTACATGCAGTTTATTACAAAGACATAAGATCAACCGTTTTCACTTCATGTCAAGCAGAGGAACGAAGAAACTAAAGCAAAATAAACCACATAAAGCAAATAAAGTAACATAAATATACGCGAAATAAACCGCAACAAGAAAGTTAAGGAAAGTAAACGACAGAAATCAGATAAGCCCCAAAATACAAGGATTAGAGAGAGGAAGAAAGCATAGAGAGTTGGACAGGAAAATTGAGTACACCAACCAGGAGATCTGTTTTCGTCATTAAGTAAGTTCACTGCATTGTACTCGTACTCAGTCCTGCTTAATTTTATGCAACTTTAATCTTCCACAAGCTAACGGCAAGCAGAGAATTGAGGACGAACGTAATTAAAAAAAGGAAAAATCAGACCTTTCAAATTGAGGGCGATCCAAACACGGAAAAAGCAAGAGCTACTCCAAGTCGAGTAGAGCTGCAGCTTCTTTGATTCCCCACCTCCGGTTGCCTGTTCAATTTCAATTTCAATTATTAACTCCAAAATTTCCAATAGCAAACAAATTGCGAAGCAAATGAATGTGAGAGATGATCGGTATTGAATCCAGACGATTAAACACACTCACCATAGTAAACTCACAGATATTTGAATGCACAATTAGGTGGATGAAATCCACTTAATCATTTGAATGGAGATGAAACTGGAATCATGGAAGATCAACCAGAAAAATATATATACTACAATAGTTATCTCGGACGGCAATTTTGTTTGTTTTCTCAACGTCTCCATCATGTTGGCCAATAAAAAAATACGACAAACTATTCCATTAAATATCAAAGTGCTCTTTCTGTTTAACAATGAAAGCTGCAACTCAACTAATGATTTTATAACTTTGGTGTGTGAATGACATTAGTGTTAGGTAACGACGATCCGGTTTTAAACAAAATAAAACGGTGGATAGTAATTTACTATTTACTATAATTGTCGATTAGATTTTCTACTCTTCATTCTTCAACAAAACACGGCTGGAAGGATAGGAGGAGGATAGCCAACAAACAAATTTAAAGTGCACTTAAATTCAAACTCAACTTGAATTCAAACTTCACCCAACCTTTGAATTCAACTTCAACCTCATCCTACTAATCAAATCAGCTCTCCAAGGCCTTAATTGCTGACTAAGAACACGGCTGGATCAAGGAGCCTTCAATCGATATTTTGGCAATGATTTTTTAGTTATTTTTGAATTCAAACAATTAGCAAATTTCAAGTTCAATTCAAATGTTTTTCTAGCTATTTTCTTTTAGATAACGTCTGGTTATTTTAAGTGTCTTTAGGCATCTATAAATAGGCCCCCTTTGGCCGATTTAAGGACAACTTTGGATGAATAAAAATTCTTGATATTTCCTTCACTTCTTGTGATACTTTGTTTTCTTGGATTTGCATTAAAAACATAAGTTAAGATCCTTCAAAGTTGAGCATTTTGAAGGTGCTGCCATTGCTTGAAGGTGCCGCCCAGGAGGGCCACTGTGGTTTGCCTCATCAACGACCATCTTGAAGTGTTGGTTCTTGCTCGCTTGAACCACACGTTTGTTTCACTAAGGAAGCAAGGGAAAGTTCTCTTCTTGTGCCTAACCCTTTGTGAAGGACGTTAGGAAGGTGGAATTGTTGGAGCCCACATCTTGTACGCATCAAATTGGTATCAGAGAGCAGGTTACTCTATTCCACCATCTTCTATCATTTCCTTTTTGTTTGAGTCTAGTCATTTCAAATCCAGTCTTGAGTCCTTCTTCTACCCCAATTCTTCACTTAATTTATGTCTCTCACGTATAAAAAAACATCCTAGGGTTTTTGAGTCTTTGCATTTTGCTGCATTTTGCTTTTCATCATTCAAGTGTCATCTCTTTTAATTTTAGCGTCGCATCTGATTTGACTCGTTCAAACTTGAACAAGTTAGGGTTTGTGTATTTAGGTTACATTCAGCTCTTTTTTTAATGCTACAACCATCAGCCTATAAAGCTACCTCGGTTTCAAATCATCTTATTGCTACCGAAGCTTTTAGTTGGTGATGATTGTATGCATCTTGCGAATCACATTATGATTGATTTCATGCTTTAAATCCAGCTAGTCACAAGTGTGTTTGTCTTCACAAGTCATTTTCAACTCCAACAAAACCCTAAACAATTCCCAATCCCCACGGCCCAAGCACAACCAACCCAAACCCGACCCTAAAACTCACCAACCAGATTCCAACATACTTTATTTAGCCTCTTAACAAAAAGCCCCAAACCAATTTTTCCTAGCAAAGTCCAAACCAAAAGTTCCCAACTCATTCAAAAAAACCATAACCCTAGAATTTGAACTTTGTCCAATTCTGTCCTAAAACCATCCACTACCCAAATTGACCACACAAATCCTCAATTACCAACCCAAATAGCCCATATATACCGTCCAATCAGTTCCCAAAACTCAAAATCCCATAAATATCCAAAAACGCCCATCAACCCCAAATTGAAAACCGTAACCTAACCCTAATTCTCTTCAACCTCAAATTCCCTCACTTCTAAGGTTATTTTGTTGCAATTAAAGGTCGCAAACTGAAATTCAAAATCATTGCACTATTCTACCCAGAAACAAAAATTTTGAGAGCAACAAGCGTGAAATTCCAATTCTGCCCCTAGTCAAAAAAAGGAAAGAATCTGAATTTGCTTACGTTGAAATTGCAAGAAAAGAAAGAAAAACAAAAGAACAAGAGAAAAGGAAAAGGGAAAAACGTTTGTGCATCATTTGAAATTTTTTTTGGCACAATTTGACAACCTCGGATACTATCTTTCATTTCACTATACATAAATCGTCCTCCCCACATTTATTTTCCTTATACTGCTTTTCTTGAACCCCTCACACACTTGGATACTTGATTGTTGCATGACTTGAACCATTTTGTGGATAGTAAGTGCATAGAATCAAAATTAACTAAAGATTGCCCACGACAACCCTTAGTTCTTCTTTGGTTCAGCCTTATACATCAATTTTGGTTACTTAATTTCTTTGAATCATAGTAGAAAGTCCCAGTTTGTTTCCATTTCACTTGATTCTGTTTGATACTATTTGGTGGAGTAAATTGCAGTTAGCACCCAAACGTTTGTCACATAATCCAGTTAGCATTTAAACGTTCTGAAACATCAGTTGGCATCCAAACGTGGTCAAATTTGATTCAATTAACACCAGAAACCGGCTGCTGACCTGCTGCAGCCGGTTTCATCAAATTTTAGCGCCAAAATCAATTTTTTCCACCAAAATAACGTCTTCTTCTTCTCTCCCCCTTGCTGCAATTGGCTCCCTCTGATTTTTCTTCATAAATTAGCTTCCCAATTCACCTTAGAAGAAACGGACTTGATGGAAAACATGCGGTACAAAATTACCCCACTAATAGAAGAAGACAGCCAAACTACGGGCTGACTAGTGAAAGCACCATTCCGATGAATGTCAGCTGGAAGAACTCTGAGGAAGAAGAGTACCTCTGGGCTGTATATTTTCTTATCTAATATCGTTGCAACACTAGAAGTTGTGATAGCCGTTTTGCAAGTTGTACCTATAAGGCAACTGTTCGCTGTTACCTTATCTAAGTTCAACACTGACCCTTCACTACGAGATGCTAGTAAAAAGGAACCTTCTTCGTCCCCTTTCTTTTTTTTCTTGTGTGTGTCGCTTTTGCTTTGAAGAAATAGAAAAATCTCGCCTCTGCAAATTTAACTGATAGACTAGTTGATTTGAACATTGCGCCAGCAGGATGTAATAATACCTTATGTGGAGAGGCCTGGTAATCCTGAATTACCACAGGCGAATATTTGTCTTTGACAAGTTGTAGCATAGGAACAAGCATGAGAAAATTTCTATAGGACTTGTTCAGTTTTCCCCTAAAATGTTAATGCTTCCAACTGTTGTAAGATTTGAAGTAATTAAGTCTGTTTTTTGCCCCTTATGCAACTAATGATAGACCTGGGTCTTTCTAGAAACCTGGGTTTATCTTCATGGTCACAGGAACAACCACTTTCCGAGAGGATGAGGTCACTTGCTGGTAGAGCTATGCCAAGCCATTCTGAAAACTATCCGGTTTCTACTAGTGGATTTTCAGCTCCGACTAGCTGTAATGGTCGGACGTCGTTTCAGTCAAAGGTTGGTCTAGGAAGTATTGATTCTGTAGGGTGTGAACCCTCAAATACCCCTAAAGTGGGATCCACTTTGTCCATAGTACTACAGAGGCAGACTCTTAGAGATGCATCCTCGGTACAATCTCGGCTGTATCCTCCTGGTTCACGAGGTATCCGTCCAGAATCGGTCCATAACCTTGCTGCACGAAATCAACCCAGGACTCGTTCAGAGCCTTTCTAAGGTGAATTGGGAGGCTAATTTATGAAGGAAAATCAGAGGGAGCCAATTGCATCAAGAGGGAGAGAAGAAGAAACGTTATTTTGGTGGGAAAAATTGATTTTGGCGCTAAAATTTGAAGAAACCGGCTGCAGCAGGTCAGCAGCCGGTTTCTGGTGTTAATTGAATCAATTTTGACCACGTTTGGATGCCAACTGAGGTTTCGGAACGTTTAAATGCTAACTGGATTATGTGACAAACGTTTGGGTGCTAACTGCAATTTACTCCTATTTGGTGCAACTTGAAAGCAAAAGGGAGAAACAAGTCTAGATCATTGTGATTTGAAGAAGCATTGGCAAACACTTTCTTAATTGATCGCTATGAATCTTATTAACTTTAGGTTATCCAAGAAACAAAGTGGTAAGAGAGTGGAAATAAGAGAAAGAGGAGTGTTTATATTTTGTTTTTACTAATCACTTAACGTTTGCTTGTCTTTGTGTTAGTTTGCTTCTTTTCTTTTCTTTTCTTTTTGTTTTTCTTTAATCACTTTAGGTAAAACATGGAGAGCAGCAATCCATTCCGCATCTAGCAAGTCTAAAGAGGACGAGACTGTTGACAATACACAATGACAAATGCTGGAGATGTTAAAGAAACTCATGCATGACAACAAGGTAATCAAACATCGATTGGAGGATGTTGAACGGAGCTACAAAACGAGTGGTGGACAAGGCACTAGCAGGGCCTTTCCAATGCCTCAAAAACGACGCCATCCACCTGAAGAAGTTGAGGATGAAAACCCTAGACCACCGCACATCGAGCCAAGAAGGTTTGTTCCTCCCACGCAACCAAGAAGGTACGCTCCAAGAAGGTACAATGATTATTACATTCCATTTAAGCACGATGATTATGACTTTGATGACCACCCTCCCCGTGGTTACCAAAGACGCCAAAACCCCTTTTCCCACAAGATGACAATTTGTCAAAACAAAAATAAATATTCCAACGGGTAAAAGTAATACGGAGGAATATTTGGAGTGAGAAACAAAAGTGGATCTAATCTTTTCTTGTACCAACTACATTGAGCTACAAAAGGTCAGGTACGCTTCTATTGAGTTTTCAAGTTACGCTTTAAATTGGTGGACAAATTTGTGTCGAAATAGGACTAAGACAAGACAACCTCCAATTGTCACTTGGGAAGAAATGAAGTTTGAAATGAGACAACGTTTTATCCCGAACAATTTTGAGAGTTCTATTTTCACCCATTTGCAAAACTTAAGGCAAGGTTCCAAGAGTGTAGACGAATTCTATAAAGAATTAGAAATCTTGTTGGAAAGGTCTAACTTGCAGGAACCCGAAGAAGCCACCAAGGCTCGTTTCTTACATGGTCTAAACAGGGAGATTGCGCAAAGGGTTGAACTTCAATCTTACCTCGACCTCACAACCATGGTCCATATGGCTGAGAAGATTGAACAACTAAAGGTACGTAGTTCCTCCAATTTCAATTCCACTTATCGTACTAATCAATCTTCATCACGGTTTTCAAGCAAGCCTTCAGGAACGGGAAGCTCACGGCCTACAGGAGGCCAAACACGTGACCAAGGCGTGTCACAGAGGGTGGACAACCGTGTGCAGGGCACACAAAAAACGAGATGAACGAGCCCAACAAAAAGCTCCCACAGGAAGTTCTTCTGATCTCTCAAACAGGTTTAGAGACATTAAATGCTATAAATGTCAAGGACGTGGTCACATAGGAAAAGAGTGTCCTAATGCAAAATGAATCATGTTAATTGAGGAAACTAATGAATATGTGTCTGAGTCCGAGCATGAAAACGAATCTGAGCATGATAATGAAATCGAACCTGAAGATGATCTAGGCGCATTAGATGATTATGACACTAAGGAATTTCTTGTTGTACGTAGAGCTTTGAATGCATATCCAAAATTAGATGATGATGCGTGCAAGTCGTGGTCTCCAACAATTCCACCTTCCAAACGTCATTCACAAAGGGTTAGGCACAAGGAAGAAGACTTCCCCTTGCTTCCTTAGTGATAAAAAACATGTGGATTAAATGAGCAAGACCAACACTTCAAGATGATCGTTGATCAGGCAAACCAATATGGCCTCCTGGACGACACCTTTTAGCAATGACAACACCTTCAAAATGCTCAACTTTGAAGGATCTTAACTTAGGTTTTTAATGCAAAACCAAGAAAACAAAGTCTCACACAAAGTGAAGGAAATATCAAGAATTGTTATTCATCAAAGTTCCTCTCCTAGGTGCCCCAAGGGCTCTATTTATAGGCTGAATACTCGTCACTTTCAGACTTAAAATGAGTAGAAATGATTTCAAATAAACTAGCTAACAAGTGTTTAAAAATTGAAAATTGTTTGAATTCAAAAATAAAACAAATCCTAGCTAAAATCTGAATTGATTGTAGGATGCCATCTTCACATATCCAGCCATGTATGATGACCAAATGAGGCCTTGGAGAAGCTGATTTGATGAGTAAGATGTGGTTAAAGTTGAATTCAAAAGTTGGGTAAAGTTTGAATTCAATTCGAGTTTGAATTTGAGTGCACTTGAATTTGTTGTTGATCTATCCTTTCCCATATCTTTTTGGCATTTTTGATGACTCATGAGGGTGTTGGAGACCTGATTTGATGATGATAAAGTGGTTGGAATTGAATTCAAAGGTTGGTTGAAGATTGAATTCAAATTGACTTTGAATTTGAATTCAAACTTGGATTCAAATTTGATTTGTGATCTATCCTCATTCTTGCGTCAAGATTGGCGTGTGATTGTCTTCAAAAATGGCTGAAATGTTTGAATCCAAAGGTTGGTTGAAGATTGATTTCAAATTGAGTTCGAATTTGAATTCAAATTTGGATTCAACTTTGAATTGTTGACTTATCCTTCTCTTTATCACCAAGATGGCGTGTGAAATGGGGGAGATTGTGGCTGAGAACTTCTTGAATTTGAAGACTCAAATTGGTTGAAACTTGAATTCAAATCAAGGTTGAATTTGAATTCACGTTTATCTTCAAGTTGATATTCACTTTGTCTTCAATTTGGCCGCCCTTATCCTTATTAATTGAAGATAATTTTGAGCTACTTTGAACTTGAAAAACGCCATGTTAGAGTTGTCTTTGGTGAGACAAACATTCTTCTCAAGACAACATTCCTTTTGTCTCCCTTTGTGAGACACACACGCCTACATTCCATTTTGGACCTCTCTTTGGCTTGGAACTTCCATGTACCTAATTTCCTACAAAGCAAACACAAGGAAGCAAGGATCACAAGAAAACAAGACATACATTTGTTTATTTGAAAGACGCCTATAGCATGAAAAGTGATGCATGGAATGCAACCTATGACTAAGACAAACTTTGTCTTGTATTTTGCACACCTTGGACCGCATCAGATGATCATGAACAACATCGAGAAAACATTTTCTATATTCACTGCATGATAAATGGTAAAGTGTGCACTATGATCATTGATTCCGGTTCTTGTGCGAATGTGGATAGCATTGAATTGGTAAGAAAATTGAATTTGCCTATGACTAATCATCCACATCCTTACAAGCTTGCATGGCTCAATGATTGTGGTGAAGTTAGCGTAAGTAAGCAAGTTTTGATTTCTCTTAGCATTGGTAGTTGCAAAGATGATGTTTATGTGATGTTGCGCCAATGCATGCTAGTCATATCTTACTTGGTAGGCCATGGCAATTTGATCGACATGTGACATGTGATGGATATTTGAATCGTTATTCTTTCAAGTTCAATGGCAAACTTTACAAATTGCATGCACTTCCACCACACAAAGTCCACGAGGATCACCAACTCATGTCTAAGTCGAGGACCAATCCTAAGGAAAAAGAAGCTGAGAGAAAATTCGTGGAATGCATGAAAAGTGAGAACAAAAAACAAGAGAGTAAGGGAAAAGAGGTAGGGCCAGTAAGTGTCAACGATTCCAAAAAGAAGTCTTGATATTTTGCAAAGAAAAGAGAGGTCACACAAGCCCTTTATAGCAACCAAACCGTTCTCATTCTCATTCCCAAGACGTGTCACCTTTCATTAGAAGAACTCCCACCAAATTTACCTACCTCTGTTGCATCCCTTATCCACGAGTACGAAGTTCTATTTCCCACCGAGCCACCATCCGGATTACCACCTATTAGAGGAATAGGACACCAAATCGATTTTGTCCCAAGAGCCGTTTTACCAAATCGCCCAGCCTATCGAGCCAACCCGGAAGAAACCAACGAAATCCAAAGGCAAGTAGATGAGCTCCTAGCAAGTGGACAAGTATGAGAGATCCTAAGCCCATCAGCCCTCCCTGTCAATTTAGTACCTAAAAAGGATGGAACTTGGAGAATGTGTACCGATTGCCGTGCCATAAACAAAATTACCGTCAAGTACAGGTACCCCATACCTAGGCTGGTTGATATGTTGGATATGTTGCATGGATCTAGATATTTCACCACAATTGACCTTAAGCAAGGGTACTTCCAAGAGCAGATTAGAGAAGGGGACGAATGGAAGACTGCATTCAAAACCAAGTTTGGACTCTATGATTGGTTAGTGATGCTCTTCGGGCTCACCAACGCCCCTAGCACCTTTATGAGGCTAATGAATGAAGTCTTACGAGCTTTCATAGGACAATTTGTTGTTGTTTACTTTGGCGATATTCTCATCTATTCCCGAACCATAGAAGACCACCTTGACCATATTAGGGCCGTTTTTGACAAACTTAAGCAAGCAACTTTACGCCAAATTTAAGAAGTGCTTTTTTTGTTTGGAACGAGTAGTCTTCCTAGGATTTGTCATTTTGGCTGAGGGAGTAGAGATGGATGAGGAGAAGGTTAGGTCAATTGTGGAGTGGCCTACACCAAAGAATGTAGGGGAAGTTCGCAGTTTCCATGGACTTGCAAGTTTTTATAGACGATTTGTCAAAGATGTTTCTTCCATAGCTGCACCCCTAAATGAAATTGTAAAAAAAGATGTGTCTTTTAGGTGGGAAGAGTCACAACAACAGGCATTTGATGAGCTTAAACGTAGGCTAACCACTGCACCCATACTTAGGTTGCCCAATTTTGATGAAACTTTTGAAATTGACTGTGATGCAAGTGGAGTGGGTATTGGAGCAGTATTGACCCAAGGTAAGAAACACATAGCCTATTTTAGCGAGAAGTTGAAAGGTGCTTCATTAAATTACTCTACCTACGACAAAGAACTTTACGCCCTAATGAGATCCCTACAAACTTGGCAACACTATCTTCAACCTGAAGAGTTTGTGATCCATACTGACCATGAGAGCCTCAAGTACCTTAAAGGGCAAGGAAATTTGAACAAACGACACGCTAAATGGGTAGAGTTCATAGAGCAATTTCCTTACGTGAATAAGTACAAACAAGGAAAGGACAATATAGTTGTCGATGCCCTCTCTAGAAGATACACGTTAGTAACTACATTATCCTCATAATTCCTAGGATTCGAATCACTTAAAGACTTGTACCCTGATCACCATGATTTTGGCACCATTTTCAAAGCATGTAAAGAGGCACCATTCGGGAAATTCTACAAGCATGAGGGATACCTTTTCAAAGAGCATAAGTTGTGTGTTCCCCAATCATCCCTACGAGAAGCATTGACTAGAGAAGCCTATGGTGGAGGGTTAATAGGTCATTTCGGAGTGTTCAAAACTCTTAAAACCCTTAAGGAACATTTCTATTGGCCCCACATACGCATAGACGTCGAGAGGTTATGTGGTAGTTGCATCACTTGCAAACAAGCCAAATCCAAGTCCCAACCACATGGACTTTACACGCCCTTACCCGTCCCCAGTTCCCTTAGGATTGACATTTCCATGGACTTTGTTTTAGGACTTCCTAGGTCTCGAGGAGGGCATGGTCGATCAATTTTCAAAGATGACACACTTCATTGCATGTAGGAAAGTTGATGACGCCACACATGTTACTGATTTGTTCTTTAAAGAAATTATGAGATTGCATGGCATGCCACGTACAATTGTAAGTGATAGAGATACGAAATTTCTTAGTCATTTTTGGCGTGTTTTGTGGGCAAACTTGGTACTCAATTGTTGTTTTCTACCACTGCTCACCCACAAACTGATGGACAAACTGAAGTAGTTAATTGTACTCTTTCTCAACTTTTGCGTGCCATTTTGCATAAACATCTTAAACATTGGGAAGATTTTTTTACCATATATCAAATTTGCATACAATAGGAGTCTCCATCACGATATTTGCATAGCCCATTTGAAATTGTGTATGGTTTTAACCACTTGTCTCCCCTTGATTTGATCCCTATTCTTGTGCATGAAGGTTCAAGTCTTGATGGTAAACAAAAAGCAGAAAAGATAAAGAAACTGCATGAACACGTTAAAACACAACTTGAAAAGAAAAACCAAGCTTATGAAAGATGAGCTAACAAACATCGAAAACGAGTTGTGTTTGAATCTGGTGATTTACTGTGGTTACACTTACGTAAAGAAAGGTTTCCCAATGAGCGAAAGTCAAAAGTGTTACCTAGAGGAGATGGACCTTTCAAAGTTTTAAAATGCATAGGTGACAATGTATACATCATTGATCTTCCCGAAAGGTATGGTTCTATTTCATCTATTTTTAATGTTGCTGACCTCGCCCCTTTCACTGATGACCCTTTCGATTCGAGGACGAATCCTCTTGAGGAAGGGGGGATTGATGAGGATCGGGGATCCCATCAAGAAGTCAAGGGTCCCATGACAAGAAGGAGGGTCAGAGAACTTGGTCATCAAGTTGGAACCTTCTTGTACAAACATGTTCAAGATGAACCTAAGGTTAATTGGGTCACTACCTTGAACCTACACTATGAACGTGTAGGAGGTGCGTGTGTGAGTATACTTTGTTTTGAATTTTGTCTAGTTTTCTTGTGATCCTTGTTTTATGTGTTTGCTTTGTAGGAAAATTAGGTACATGGGAGTTCCAAGCCAAATGGAGGCATTATAGGCGTGTGCTTCAAAAAGGGAGACAAAATGAATATTGTCTTGAGAAGAATGTTTGTCTCCACAAAGACAAATTCAAATGTGTCCAAGATTGAATTCCTTTTTCAAAATTGAACTCAAAATCATATCCAACCAACAACAAAGGCCGCCCATTTGAAGTGCAAGGATGAAGATCAAATTGAATTTAAAGTTGAAGTTAAACTTGAATTTAAATTCAACCATGTTTGAATTTAAGTTTCAACCAATCTGAGACTTAACATTCAAGAAGATTTCAGCCTAAATCTGCAGCCATCCACACGCCATCTTGAAGGGAAAAGAAGGATAGATCCCAATTCAAATTGAATCCAATTTTGAATTCAAATTCAAACTCAATTTGAATTCAAACTTCAACCCATCATTTGAATTCAATCCTAGCCATCTTATCATCATCAAATCAGATTTTCTACTCTTTATTCTTCAACAAAACATGGCTGGAAGGATAGGAGGACGATATCCAACAAACAAAATGAAAGTGCACTCAAATTCAAACTCAACTTGAATTCAAACTTCACCCAACCTTTGAATTCAACTTCAACCCCATCCTACTAATCAAATCAGCTCTCTAAGGCCTTAATTACTGACCAAGAACACGGCTGGATCAAGGAGCCCTCATCCAATTTTTGGCAAGGAATTTTTAGTTATTTTTGAATTCAAACAATTAGCAAATTTCAAGTTCAATTCAAATGTTTTTCTAGCTATTTCTTTTAGATAACATCTGGTTATTTTAAGTTTATTTAGGCATCTATAAATAGGCCCCCTTTAGCCGATTTTAAGGACAACTTTGGATGAATAAAAATTCTTGATATTTCCTTCACTTCTTGTGTGACTTTGTTTTCTTGGTTTTGCATTAAAAACCTAAGTTAAGATCCTTCAAAGTTGAGAATTTTGAAGATGTTGCCATTGCTTGAAGGTGCCGTCCAGGAGGGCCATTGTGGTGTGCTTGATCAACGACCATCTTGAAGTGTTGGTTCTTTCTCGCTTGAACCACACGTTTGTTTCACTAAGGAAGCAAGGGGAAGTTCACTTCTTGTGCCTAACCCTTTGTGAAGGACGTTAGAAAGGTGAAATTGTTGGAGCCCACGTCTTGCACACATCATCCACAGAACACGCTAGAAGTGGCTTAGAAACTTTATATACCTGTCGCTTACAATGGTACAGGCATGCCATGAAATCTTACAATTTCCTGAAAGAATAGGTCAGAAACATGTGTGGCATCATCCACCTTTTTGCATGCATTAAAATGTGCCATCTTAGAAAATCTATCAACAACAACAAAGATGCTATCATTACCGGTTTTGGACCTAGGCAACCTAACACGAAGTCCATTGAAAGATCAGTCCAAGGTGAATTTGGAACAGGTAAAGGAGTGTATAATCCTTAACTATTTGTATTACAATTGGACTAAATATAAATAAAGCAGAAATAGCTTTTAAACTAAGAACCTAAGTTCAAGAAAGCATTTAAACAACTGAAATACATCCAAAGTAAGTGTAACGTTCAACCAACGTTGAAGCATGTTGTATTAGCTTTTTAACCATAGAATTTCCTTTTAGTTCCAAGGTTTTTGTCATGTCTCAATTGTCCAATAGTCCTCCAACTGTATACCATCAAGTTATGTCAAAGGTTCAGCCAAACTTGAAGCATTTGTCCACCAACCTTGTTTCTCCAAGTTGCACGGTAAGCTTTTAACTTTGATAAGGTTTAACAACTCTGAAACTTAGGAAAGACACACAACTGAATTTCAAAGAGAAATGGATTTTTTAATATAATTTTTTGATTTAGTGGAAAAGAAAACTGAAATAAGACACAACAAAGGTATTCAATCTCCTTAAGGGTAGATTGAACGACACTAGAGATGAGAACATGAAGAACGAAAAAAAATTTGACAAAATTTAAAAATAAGTGAGTTAAAGTTTAACCTTCGCTCTGTTTTGCAATTGTAAGACCTTTCTTCAACTCAACGAAATCAGTTGTAGCCAAGGATGAAGGTGCAAAACATTCCAAGAACACCCAACACTTCAACCATATGGATTTCAACAAAATTAGATGAACACTTCGCAAATTACTTCAACTTTATTGAGCAAGCCTTAAACACTCTCAAACAATATCCATCCCAAGCATGTGAAGTAATACAATCAAGAATTGGTTCAAGTTTCTTGAAGGGAATCTAGCCTAGATTCAAGGATAAACAAGAACACAATGGTTCAAAAAGCCTTTGGCTGAAATTATTTTTCATATATGTGTGTTTCTTACAAAGGACTAAATCCTCTATGTATAGGCCTAAGATATATTAAATAATTACATAATAACTTAAATATCAGCCAATGAAAGAAATGGCTCAAAAGTAGAAGTAAATCATTGTTGGAAAAAAAAGTCTTCATCCCTCAAATCTCGGCAGAATTGGAGCATTTACTTTTTCAAGATGGATTTTGAAGACCTTCCTCTGATTGGACCGAAAACTGGTCTTCATGAAAGTTGTAGAGAACAAACAGAAATTGAATTTAGGCTTTTGAATCATCTGATTTGCATTTGGGATGACAGAGATATCACGCGTTGAAGTTTTAGTTGCTTCCAGCTGTGTACATTTGAAAATCAGCAGCTTCAATTTATGGCATTCTTTATGCATGATAACGGACGAATCTTGTTGAGAAAAAGGGGTTTGAGTGATTTCAAAATGCATGATTTAAATAACGTGTTACAAAGAAATGCATGACATATTTTATGACATGACATGTTGCATAAAACTTGCCTTATATAGTTCATATATAATGTTGTCGTACTAACGAGCCATGAAGCTTTAAAGCTTACATCAAATGGCAAGCATTTGTTGTGTTTGAACTATTTTCAGGTGCCATAATTAATGAACTAAACTAGTTCATTAAGTGAAGTACTTAGTTAATTAAACTAAGTAGTTCGTTAAAGGAAGCAATATTTGGAAAAGGCACCAAGGCAACAAGTTGAAGAAAGGAAAGTTTTCCACTCCCTCTCCACACATATATACACGCCATTTATAAATAAATATATATATATATATATTCAGATTTTTTGAAAAAGGCACATACACATATATTCCAACGTACTACCGATACGTTATATATTTTACGTACGTATGTTAACGTCACACCACTATACTTAACTCATATTTATGAGTATATTCAGGTCTTATATCATATGATATAAGTCATGGTGATGACAAATTTAATACGACACGTTAAAAGGTTCTAAACCGAAAATTGTCGTATCGGGCGAATACCGAAACTTCGCCAACGTGTCACGTACTTGCCATAAATAGATGGCCAGACCCTACACTTCAAAAATGGCCACAAATTTCGTGTCTTACATGATATGAACAGCCATAAAATCATTCCATGTTGGCACACACAAATCACCCCACATCAAGGCCAAATTATGGAGATTCAAATTTCAATTTTGTCACATGTTTTAGGCGCCAATTTAATCAGACTTATGAGTTGAATATTAAAGTTTAATTTATGTATATTATGTGTAACATAATATATATATAACATGTGCAAAAAGTTGGAATTTAATTAGAGAAAAATCGGGTAATCGATAAACGTCGAAAATTCGGTTTTCTACGTACACGACACATGGAACATTTTTGGCATGGCGTATAACATGTATCTAGACACTTTTTTACATATTTCATACATCTCAAAGTGTTCTAGAAAATTGAATTAAGGGCTGATTGGAATATACCATGTGTGTATAATTAAATGTGCACTATTTTACAAAGTTTGCAAAAATAAAATTCAGCACATGCACAAGTCATTTCAAACGCCTATAACAGCCATGTTGGAGCATATGTGGAGCCTTGTTGGCATATTGATTGGTCAAGAATGAAGCATACGATGTTGGTGACAAAAAGAAAGGAGCTATACAAGGTAACATTTCAAACTTGGTCACAATTGTGACACATGCTGAAAATTCAGCATGTGTAGCTATAGGCTGGCTGATTTTTTCACTTTAATGAGCCATATTTTGTTGACTTGAATCATGTGGATAATTGGGTGATAATTTGGAAGGGTTTTGAATATTCTATGGAAATAAAGAAAGTGATATTGATCAACGACCATCTTGAAGTCTTGGTTTTTACTCGATTGAACCAAGCGTTTCATCACTAAAGAAGCAAGGGGAAGTTATCTTCCTTGTGCCTAAACCCCAGTGAAGGGCGTTTGAAGGTGGAAAGTACAACAGACCACGTTTAGCACGCATCAATTGGTATCAGAGCGCAGGTTACTCTATTCCACCATTTCCTTTTCGTGTGTGTCCATTTTCGATTCACTTCAAGTCCAGTCATGTGTCCTTCATACTACCATATTTGTCACGTCGTTTGGTGTTTTTCCTATTTTAAAAAAACCGAGAGCCTTTTCTTTGTCTTAAAGGTCCTACTTTGAATTTTGCATTTTGATTCGTCCATTTTGTTAATCATTTAAGTGTCACTTGCTTCATATCTATGGTGTCAAATTGCTGAATTTTGTTTATCAAGCTTGGACAAGTTAGGGTTATTTGCGTCTAGGTTACTTTCAGCCTCATAAAATTGCGCTAATCGCTTACAAAGCCACCTAGGTCTCAATTCATCTAATTGCTACCGAAGCTATTAGTTGATGGTGATTTTATGTTCCTTATGATTCATATTGTGATTGATTTCATGCTCTAATTCTGCTGTTCATAAGTGTGTGAGCCTTCCCAAAACCGAATTCAAGCCCCACAGAAACCCTAGTTAACCGATACCAGCCCCCACGAAACAAAACCACCCCACACCGAACCTAAAACACCAATACACATCCCAATCAGCATCATCTGAACCTTCACACCACACTCCTCAACCAATTCTACCAAAACCCATCCAGAACCAAAAGGACCAAAACATCCAAATGAAACCCTAATTTAGAACGTTTACTTTAACACATCCCGGAACTCTTCCCATAACCAAATTAACCTTACAAATCGTTATTTCCCATCAATTATAACCCATTCCACTGAACAAATCACGTTCTACACCCTTCATTCACTCAAAACCCCAATCCGGTCGAGACACCCCTAACACCCCCTAAATTTACCAAACTCCTTGTTTTTTGCACAAAATTGAGACACTTCTGACGTTGATTTTACATATTTGAAGGTACTTTGCTGAAACTGATAGCTAATTGCACGGAATTGTCTAAATATAAAATTTTGGGCAAAAAGAGTGAAATTACGATTTTGCCCTTATCAAAAAAATATTTTCGGGAAACTGAGACTTTCTCCCATAATTCTCTGTAAGAAAAACAAGAAAAACAAAAGAAAAAGAGAAAGGAAAAAGGTTAGAACATTTGTGCATTATTCAACAATTTTTTTGGTGCATTTTGGCGATTTCAGTACCCTCGATTAACCTTGCTAGGTCTGATCGTACCCTATCTTTATTTTCCCATATACTGAGCCCATTGAACTAATTACACACTTGGATGCTTGTTTGCATGATTTGAACCATATTGTGGACAATAATAATAGAATCAAAATTGGCTAAAGATTGCCTACAACAACCCTTAGTTCATCTTTGGTTCAGCCTTAGACATAATTTTGGTTTCTTATATCCTTTGAATCTTAGTGGAAAAGTTCAAGTTTGTGTTTGTCTCTCTTTGGTTCCGTTTGATACTTTTTTGGTGTTAATTGTGCTCAATCTCTCCTAATTGATACCTCATGGGTTGACACCATTTTGGATTACATTTTATCGTCTTTTGGAATATATTTTGGTGGTAAAGTGACCTGGATAGGTGCAGCAAGGTGTTGAAACAAGTTGGAGCAAATTTGAAGCCAAAAGGGTGAGAAAAGTTGAAACTAGTGTGATTGGAAGAAGGCTTGGCAAACACCTTTCTTAATTGATCACTCTGAATGTTATTAACCTCAGTTGATCAAGAAACAAAGTGGTCAGAGAATGGAAATAAAAGAAAGAAGAGTGCCTGTATTTTGTTTTCACTAACCGATTCATGTTTGCTTGTTTTTGTGTTAGTTTGTTTTCTTTCTTTTCGTTCTTTTGTTCGATTTAGGTGTGACATGGAGCATAGCACTCAAGCCTCGCTACCAAGTTAAAGGAGGTTGAGCCTTATGACAACACTCAACAACAAATGCTAGAGATGCTAAAGAAACTTATGCACGATAACAGAATAATCAAAAACAGGTCGGAATATGTTGAAAGGAGCCAAAAGTCAAGTGATGGACAAGGAACCAGTAGGGTTGTCCCTAAACCACAAACAAGACGGCCTCCACAAGAAGAAGCTGAGGAGAAGAGCCATAGACCACCTCACATTGAACCAAGAAGGTTTGTACCTCCACCACTGCCAAGAAGACATGCTCCGATAAGGTATAATGACGAGTATAATCCATTTGAACATGATGAGAATGACTTTGATGACCACCCTCCCCGTGGTTACCAAAGACGACATAATCCCCTTTACCCACAAGATGACAATTTTCTAAACACAAAAATAAGCATTCCAACATTTTATGGTAAAAATAACATGGAGGAATACTTAGAGTGGGAAACAAAAGTGGATTTAATCTTTTCTTGTACCAACTATAGTGGGTTACAAAAGGTGAGTTACGCTTCTATCAAGT
>AP025075.1:3755669-3781892 GCA_036186865.1 Eustoma russellianum | reverse complement strand
CAGCAGGTTTGGAGGCATTAAATGCTATAAGTGTCAAGGTCGTGGTCACATAGGAAGAGAGTGTCCTATCGCTAAAAGAGTCATGTTAATTGAGGAAACTAATGAATATGTGACTGAGTCCGAGCATGAAAATGAACCTAAGCATGATATTGTAACTGAACCCGAAGAGAACTTGAGAGCACAAGATGACTATGATACTAAGGAATTCCTTGTGCGTAGAGCTTTGAATGCATATCGGAAATTAGATGATCATGAGCAACATAGAGAAAACATTTTCCATACTCGTTTCATGATAAATGGTAAAGTGTGCACTATGATCATTGATTCCGGTTCTTGTGCAAATGTGGCTAGTATTAAATTGGTTAGAAAATTGAACTTGCCTATGACTAATCACCCTCACCCTTACAAACTTGCAGGGTTAAATGATTGTGGTGAAGTTAGTGTCAGTAAGCAGGTTCTGATTTCTCTTAGCATTGGCAGTTATAAAGATGATATTCTCTCTGATGTTGCTCCAATGCATGCTAGTCATATCCTACTTGGTACACCAAGGCAATTTGATGGGCATGTCACATATGATGTATATTTAAATTGTTATTCTTTCAAATTGAATGGTAAATTGTACAAGTTGCATGCACTCCCACCCCATAAAGTCCATAAAGATCAACAACATATGTCTAAGTGTTGTAACCTAATAGGGAATCCTTTTGTACCTATGATCTATTTAAGAGAATATGTGACAAGATAAGATTGCAATTATAATTTATTGAGCCGATGACTATTATTATTATGGATTACGTTACAGGAAGTAATATATGTATATGTTATTAGAGCATGAATGTTGGACCATGAAGAGAGGCCTAATTCACCCCAAGAGCTTGGAAGGTTTCGGCCCCAAGGTTAGGGAAGGCCCTAATTGAATTTCTTAAGATTGTAAGGGGCCATTTTCTAAGTAAGATAACAAGCTCTTAGAACAAGTGGGTAATAGTAAGAAAATTGGCTACAACCCAACATTTTCTTTTCCTTTCCTTTCTTTCGGCCCTTAGCCCAAAGTGGGCTCAAGCATTTTTTTAATGAACCATTTTAAAGGAACAAAAGAAAAGAAAATAAACTAAATAGTATATAAAAAAAGGGAGGGAAACTACCCTAATTAAGGCATGTTGGGGTCATTAAAGACCCCAACCGCCGGGTAATGAGGCAATGGCCAACCAAGGGGGAGGCTTTTCTACACCCTAGTTAAACTAACCATGATTAAAGAAAGTAACTAAGGTTAGTTTTAAAAGTAATCATGGTTAGACTAAAGTAACTAAGGTTAAGAATAAAGTAACCTTGGTTTATTAAAGTAACCCTAGTTACTCCCCTTGACCTTACCATAGTAACTCTAACCCCTCTTACACCCCTCCCCCAACGGCTAAACATAGCCAAAAGAAGAAGAATTCCCTCCAAAGATCACACTTGAGAATTCTTCAAACCTCTCTAAACATTCAAGAACTTCAAGTGCAAGAAGAACTTCTTCCCTTCCTTTCTCTCCAAACCACACGGCCAAAGGGTACACCAAGGAGGCTTAAGATTCATACAAGCTCAAGAGGAATTAGGTAAGTGCATACTCAACCATTCAAGGAAAACCCCTACATTTTATTTAGCTTAAAAACTCACTCATCCCTTTTGCCCTTAACCGTGACCTTCAATGGTCACTAGGCTCAAGAATCTCAAGCTTTTGAGGACTCTAGCCTAGAGAAGCTTGAATACTACTCCAACTCCTTTTGGTAAGTCCATCTAGCCCTTTTTCTAAGTGAATATTTTAGTTAAGGGTGTGAACTAATCTTGCATCTCTTATTCTCTCCACCACCGTGGGATGCATGTGTAGAAGAGAAGAAAGATTTCAACTTTCCCTACACCTTACAAGAAGAGTAAGCAAAGAGACAAGTTCACTATACTCTTTGTGGCTTGAATGTGAGAGTGTTTGCATGAATGGCTAGATGAACTTAAGATTTAATCTTAGTTGTGATGTGCTAAGTTTTGATGCCTAAACTTTCGGCCTAGGGGCCAAATGGTGTGTAAGTGTGTGTCTTTGCTTAAAGATGGAACCTTTGTGGTTTTTATGCACCGTTATGTGTTAATCTACGTTGAACATGTTAAAGATCTTTTCTTTTCCATGAAAAGGGCACACGGTGGAGAGGGTGAAAGAAATAAGAGTGATTTTGCATGAAAATGACAACTTAAGTGGTAAAGTGGAGACAAGGTTATGCTCTTGTGTGTGTTAAGCTTAGCATGTACTTGGATACATCATTTTGTCTTGCATGCACCGAAAAAGGGGATGTTGGTGACTAAGGTGCGTGTGCATCCAAAACCGTTGCTAGTGTTGTTTTAGTAGAAATGTTGTATGATTAGCCAAAGGATGATGTATTGGTGTGTACAAACTGCTTGGTAAGGGATTTTCATGTGATGTTTGTAGCATGTTGACCCTGTAGATTTTCTATAAAAAGAGTAAGTTTTATGTTTAATTAAGTGTTTATGACAAAAATGCAAGTTAAGGTCATTTAGAAAGGAAATGTGACAAACTAGGAAATTTACTGGAACAAGACAGAAATTTGGGCTGTTTTGTGAAACCTGAAATGAGACCTTAGGAACTTTCAATTTAGTTGATTTTTGGTATGACACTAGTTTTATGTGTATATTATATGTGAGAGTTGGAATTTCATTAAAAGGAGTTACGGTTTATTTTTAATAAATTTCCTAGTAAAATTGGTCCTGCTGCGAATACTGTACTGGACAGAATTTAAGTAACTCGTTGAGTAGCCTAGAAATGGACCTTAGAAGTATACAAATTAGCTAATTTTCGGTGTGACACTAACCCTATGAATGAAGTAAAGGAGAGTTGGAATTTCGACAAAATGGGTTACGGTTTATTTTTAATGAATCTTCTAGTAAAATGGGTCAGGCTGAAATTCGCTGGACTGACAGAATTAGTGTGGCGTGTTGCATGATCTGGAATTGGACCATAGAAAAAAGCAATTGGGCTAAATTTTGGTAAGATGCTAGCCCAATGTGTTTATTAATCTGGAGAGTTGGAATTACCGAAAAAGGACTTAAGGTTTGGTCACAATAAATTTTATAGTGAAATTGGTCATTCCAGAATTCAGTTTGTACCCGCTTTTAGAAAAAGAATAAATGATCCCTCTATCGATATTGTAATTCTGCAAAACTTTCATGGTAATCATTTAAGACTTATAAGAAGGAGTACATGCGAACCATTCAGCTTAAATTAATTATTTTAAAGAGAAATCAGTAAGGAGAAGTTGGTGCCACTAAGCTGGAAATTTTCTAGCACCGCGATGAGACGTACATATATGTATATGTAACGCGTTATGCCATGGTATGCCATGGTTTGCATACTACATGTCATGCATTGTAGTGAAAAACAAGTTACCTTTTCAAGAATTATGTATTGACTATAGGGAGCTCAACAAGATCACTATAAAGAATAAGTACCCTTTGCCGAGGATCGACGATCTGTTTGATCAGCTTCGGGTAAGCAAACTAAAATTTTGTTTTAGTAATGAGTCTATTATAAACCCTACCTAAAGGTATCATGATGCAGGGGGCAAGGATTTTCAGTAAAATTGATCTTCGCTCAGGATATTTCCAATTGAAGATCAAGGCTGAATACGTCCAGAAAACTGCATTCAGAACCCGTTATGGACATTACGAATTTTTAGTAATGCCATTCGTACTGACCAACGCCCCCGCAGCATTTATGGATCTAATGAATCGAGTCTTTTAAGACCAACTAGACAAGTTCGTCGTAGTCTTCATCGACGATATTTTGATATATTCATCGGATGAAGAGACCAATGCAGACCATTTAAGGGTTGCTCTAGACATTCTACGAAGGAAACAATTGTACGCGACGTTTAGTAAATGCGAATTCTGGCTACGAAGTGTAGCATTTCTGGGGCATGTAATATCCGAAGAAGGTATATCGGTGGACCCCAAGAAAATCGAGGCAATCACGGAGTGGCCCCGACCAACCAACGTTACAGAAGTACGAAGTTTTCTCGGTCTCGCTGGTTACTATCGTAAGTTCGTGGAAGGATTCTCTCGAATCGTTATGCCTCTGACCCGTTTAACCCAGAAGAAAACTGAATTTGAATGGACCTCAGATTGCGAAAAGAGCTTTACTGAATTAAAGGAGAAGCTGACCTCCGCCCCAGTTTTAGCACAACCCATTCCTGGAGAGAACTTTGTGGTATACAGTGATGCTTCTAAGAACGGGCTGGGATGTGTATTAATGCAAAGAGATCGAGTGATTGCATATGCATCCCGACAATTAAAGCCATTTGAACAGAACTACCCTGTACATGACCTCGAATTAGCAGCCGTGGTTTTTGCACTGAAAATATGGAGGCATTATCTATACGGTGAAAAGTGCGAAATTTTCACAAACCACAAAAGCCTCAAATATCTATTCACCCAAAAAGAGCTAAACATGCATCAGCGCAGATGGCTAGAATTAATGAAAGACTACGACCTAACAATTCAGTATCATCCAGGAAAAGCCAACAAGGTAGCTATGCATTAAGTAGAAAAACAAGCCATCCGCGTCAACCACCTTTGCAACGTGACATGGAAGAATTTGAATTGGAAGAGTTTGATTCAATTGAAGGCATGCTCGCAAGGTTGGTGTTAATTCCTTCGCTGATAGACAAAATTAAAAGAAGGGCAAGGAAAGGATGAAACCTTAAAGAAGATAAAGGACTGGGTAAGAATGAAACCCTCCGAAGAGTTTAAGGTCCAAGACGACAACAGTTTGTGGTTTCAAGAAAGATTGTGTACCCAATGACGAAGACATACTGAATGAAGTTCTTAAGGAAGCTCACAACTCTCGATTATCTATTCACCCTGGAGCCAATAAAATGTACCAAGATTTGAAGCAACGATTCTGGTGGCGTGGCATGAAAAGACAGATTGCGGAATTCGTAGAAAAATGCCTCGTTTGCCAGAAGGTGAAAGCGGAACATCAGAAACCCGCTGGGTTGCTACAGCCTCTTGAAGTTCCCGAATGGAAGTGGGACCACATTACCATGGATTTTGTTACAGATCTGCCCAGAACGAGAAGCGGATACGATACCATTTGGGTAGTTATCGATCGCCTAACCAAGTCCGCCCATTTCATGGCCATGACGATTAAGGCTCCGATGGAGAAATTGGCGATAATGTATGTTGAACAAATTGTAAGTCTTCATGGAGTACCCCTAAGCATTGTTTGTGACCGCGACCCTCACTTCACATCACGATTTTGGATAGCTTTTCAAAAAGCGATGAGCACGGAGATCCACATGAGCTCAGCATTCCATCCCCAAACTGATGGTCAATCGGAAAGAACCATTTAGACATTGGAAGACATGTTGCGATCTTGCGTGCTTGACTTTGGGGGAAGCTGGGATCGAAGCCTCAAGCTGGTAGAATTTTCTTATAACAATAGTTACCATCGATCCATAGGGATGGCTCCGTATGAAGCACTCTATGGAAGAAAATGTCGTTCTCCGCTCTATTGGGGTGAAATAGGAGATAAGATTCTCACTGGACCCGATCTAGTAGAGCAGACTCGGGAGAAAATAAAAATCATAAAGCAAAAGTTACAAGCGGCCCATGATAGAAGCAAGGTTTGGGCAGATGAGAAGCGGCGACCATTAAAATTCCAAGCTGGGGAAAAAGTGTTTCTAAAGGTATCGCCGACGAAAGGAGTTAAAAGATTTGGTATTAAGGGGAAGTTAAGCCCAAGATTTATTGGGCCATACAAGGTTCTTGAAAAGATTGGGGAAGTTACTTATCGACTCGCTCTATCGCCCACATTATCTCAAATACATGACGTATTTCATGTATTTCAACTTCGACGGTATGTGCACGATCCTAGCCATGTCATAAAGGAACAACCTTTGAAGCTGGAAGCCGACACGACATATGAGGAAGGACCAGAAAAGATAGTTGATCATAAGGAAAAGGTGCTAAGGAAACGATCAATACCAATGGTCAAGGTACAGTGGAAGAACCATTCTGTGGATGAATCTACCTGGGAAATAGAAGAGAACATGAAGAACTTGTACCATCACCTCTTTGATTAGCACATTTAAGTTTCGAGGACGAAACTTATAATAAGGGGGGAGGATGTTGTAACCCAATAGGGAATCCTTTTGTACCTATGATCTATTTAAGAGAATATGTGACAAGATAAGATTGCAATTATAATTTATTGAGCCGATGACTATTATTATTATGGATTACGTAACAGGAAGTAATATATGTATATGTTATTAGAGCATGAATGTTGGACCATGAGGAGAGGCCTAATTCACCCCAAGAGCTTGGAAGGTTTTGGCCCCAAGGTTAGAGAAGGCCCTAATTGAATTTCTTAAGATTGTAAGGGGCCATTTTCTAAGTAAGCTAACAAGCCCTTAGAATAAGTGGGTAATAGTAAGAAAATTGGCTACAACCCAACATTTTCTTTTCCTTTCCTTTCTTTCGGCCCTTAGACCAAAGAGGGCTCAAGCATTTTTTAATTAACCATTTTAAAGGAACAAAAGAAAAGAAAATAAACTAAATAGTATATAAAAAAGGGAGGGAAACTACCCTAATTAAGGCATGTTGGGGTCATGAAAGACCCCAACCGCCGGGTAATGAGGCAATGGCCAACCAAGGGGGAGGCTTTTCTACACCCTAGTTAAACTAACCATGATTAAAGAAAGTAACTAAGGTTAGTTTTAAAGTAATCATGGTTAGACTAAAGTAACTAAGGTTAAGAATAAAGTAACCTTGGTTTATTAAAGTAACCCTAGTTACTCCCCTTAACCTTGCCATAGTAACTCTAACCCCTCTTACACCCCTCCCCCAACGGCTAAACATAGCCAAAAGAAGAAGAATTCCCTCCAAAGATCACACTTGAGAATTCTTCAAACCTCTCTAAACATTCAAGAACTTCAAGTGCAAGAAGAACTTCTTCCCTTCCTTTCTCTCC
Source organism: Eustoma russellianum (assembly GCA_036186865.1). Taxonomy (NCBI): domain Eukaryota; kingdom Viridiplantae; phylum Streptophyta; class Magnoliopsida; order Gentianales; family Gentianaceae; genus Eustoma; species Eustoma russellianum. The sequence continues at coordinate 3,774,880 of AP025075.1, read as the reverse complement.
AAACCACACGGCCAAAGGGTATACCAAGGAGGCTTAAGATTCATAAAAGCTCAAGAGGAATTAGGTAAGTGCATACTCAACCATTCCAGGAAAACCCCTACATTTTATTTAGCTTAAAAACTCACTCATCTCTTTTGCCCTTAACTGTGACCTTCAATGGTCACTAGGCTCAAGAATCTCAAGCTTTTGAGGACTCTAGCCTAGAGAAGCTTGAATACTACTCCAACTCCTTTTGGTAAGTCCATCTAGCCCTTTTCTAAGTGAATATTTTAGTTAAGGGTGTGAACTAATCTTGCATCTCTTATTCTCTCCACCACTGTGGGATGCATGCGTAGAAGAGAAGAAAGATTTCAACTTTCCCTACACCTTACAAGAAGAGTAAGCAAAGAGGCAAGTTCACTATACTCTTTGTGGCTTGAATGTGAGAGTGTTTGCATGAATGGCTAGATGAACTTAAGATTTAATCTTAGTTCTGATGTGCTAAGTTTTGATGCCTAAACTTTCGGCATAGGGGCCAAATGGTGTGTAGGTGTGTGTCTTTGCTTAAAGATGGAATCTTTGTGATTTTTATGCACCATTATGTGTTAATCTATGTTTAACATGTTAAAGATATTTTCTTTTCCATGAAAAGGGCACACGGTGGAGAGGGTGAAGGAAATAAGAGTGATTTTGCATGAAAATGACAACTTAAGTGGTAAAGTGGAGACAAGGTTATGCTCTTGTGTGTGTTAAGCTTAGCATGTACTTGGATACATCATTTTGTCTTGCATGCATCGAAAAAGGGGCTGTTGGTGACTAAGGTGCGTGAGCACCCAAAACCGTTGCTAGTGTTGTTTTAGTAGGAATGTTGTATGATTAGCCAAAGGATGATGTAATGGTGTGTACAAACTGCTTGTTAAGGGATTTTCATGTGATGTTTGTAGCATGTTGAACCTGTAGATTTTCTATAAAAAGAGTAAGTTTGATGTTTAATTAAGTGTTTATGACAAAAATGCAAGTTAAGGTCATTTAGAAAGGAAATGTGACAAACTAGGAAATTTACTGGAACATGACAGAAATTTGGGCTGTTTTGTGAGACCTGAAATGAGACCTTAGGAACTTTAAATTTAGTTGATTTTTGGTATGACACTAGTTTTATGTGTATATTATATGTGAGAGTTGGAATTTCATTAAAAGGAGTTACGCTTTATTTTTAATAAATTTCCTAGTAAAATTGGTCCTGCTGCGAATACTGTACTGGACAGAATTTAAGTAACTCGTTGAGTAGCCTAGAAATGGACCTTAGAAGTATACAAATTAGCTAATTTTCAGTGTGACACTAACCATATTAATGAAGTAAAGGTGAGAGTTGGAATTTTGACAAAATGGGTTACGGTTTATTTTTAATAAATTGTCTAGTAAAATGGGTCAGGCTGAAATTCGCTGGACTGACAGAATTAGTGTGGTTTGTTGCATGATCTGGAATTGGACCTCTAAAAAATGCAATTGGGCTAAATTTTGGTAAGATGCTAGTCCAATGTGTTTATTAAGATGGAGATATGGAATTACCGAAAAAGGACTTAAGGTTTGGTCACAATAAATTTTATAGTAAAATTGGTCATTCCAGAATTCAGTTTGTACCCGCTTTATGAAAAAGAATAAATGATCCCTCTATCGATATCGTAATTCCGCAAAACTTTCATGGCAATCACTTAAGACATATAAGAAGGAGTACATGCGAACCACTCAGCTTAAACTAATTATTTTAAAGAGAAATCACTAAGGAGAAGTTGGTGCCACTAAGCTGGAAATTTTCCAGCACCGCGACGAGACGTACATATATGTATATGTAACGCGTTATGCCATGGTTTGCATACTACATGTCATGCTTCCCCATCGGTACCGTGTGTGAGTATGAGCCTGCCAGTAAGAACCCGCCCAGATCCGGGTTAATGGATCTGATGATATGACCGTTCAGGCCCGGAGAGAATAGACCTGATAATGACCGTTTGGGCCCGCAGAGAATAGACCCGATAAGTGATGACGCTACCGTTCCGAATTCAGGAATAATAGATTCGAATGGGAGACGTTACCGCCTCAGATCCGGGAAGATAAATCTGAACACTCTGTTGTTTTCCGACGATGATGATTTGAAAGAAAAGCATGAAAAATCATATTCTCATTTTTATCATGATGCATCACACGTACTTATGCATGCATGTCATGTTTATGGAGTCATTGTGTAGTGACACATGATACTTAGACTAAGTTGTTATGACCTTGTAGATCCTAAATATGACTTCAATAAGTGATGATTCTTGTTATGTTATGAATCATTGGAAGGAGCCACAACAACATGCATTTGATGAACTTAAAAGGAGGATAACCACGGAACCCATCCTTAGGTTACCCAACTTTGATGAGACGTTTGAAATTTAATGTGATGCTTGTGGAGTGGGTATTGGTGCAGTATTGACCTAAGGAAGGAAATCCATAGCCAACTTTAGCGAAAAATTGAAAGGTGCCTCATTGAATTACTCTACCTACGATAAGGAACTTTATGCCCTTGTGAGATCCCTACAAATTTGGCAACACTATCTTCAACCTAGAGAGTTTGTGATCCACACTGATCATGAAAGCCTGAAGTACCTTAAAGGGCAAGGAAAGTTGAACAAGAGACATGCCAAGTGGGTAGAGTTTATTGAGCAATTCTCTTGTGTGGTTAAGTAGAAACAAGGAGAGGATAACATAGTTGCTAATGCCCTATCTATGCGATACACACTAGTGACTACCTTATCCTCTCTATTATTGGGCTTCGAATCACTTAAGGACCTATATGCCCATGATCATGACTTCAACACTATCTTTGAGGCATGTCAAGAGGACCCTTCAGAAATTCTGCATGCATGAAGGATACCTCTTTAAGGAGCATAAGTTATGTGTACCCCAATCGTCCCTGCCAGAGGTATTGGTTAGAGAAACCCATGGACTTCGGAGTGTTCAAGACCCTCAAAACCCTCAAAGAGCATTTCTAATGGCCACACATGCGCGTAGATGTAGAAAGGTTGTGCGGTAGTTGCATCACTTGCAAGCAAGCAAAATCCAAATCTCAACCACATGGCCTTTACACACCCTTACATGTTCCTGACTCCCCTTGGATTGACAATTCTATGGACTTTGTTTTAGGTCTCCCTAGGTCACGAGGAGGACGGGATAGCATTTATGTTACGGTAGATAGGTTTTCAAAAATGTCGCACTTCATTGCATACAAGAAAGTAGATGATGCCACACATGTTGCTGACTTTTTTTAAGAGAAATTGTAAGATTGCATGGCATTCCACGTACCATTGTGAGTGATAGAGATACAAAATTTCTAAGTTATTTTTGGTGTGTTTTGTGGGCTAAGCTTGGTACTCAATTGTTATTTTCTACCACTGCTGACCCACAAACTGATGGCCAAACTAAGGTTGTTAACCGTACTTTATCCCAACTTTTGCATGCCATCTTGCAAAAGCATCTCAAGCATTAGGAAGATTGTTTACCATACATTGAATTTGTATACCATAGGAGTGTTCATCACGGTACCTCGCATAGTCCCTTTGAGATTGTGTATGGTATTAACCACTTGTCCCCTCTTAATTTGTTTCAAATTCCTGTACAATAACGTTCAAATAAAAATGGTAAACAAAAAGCTGAAAAGATAAAGAAATTGCATGAAAAAGTTAAGACCCAACTTGAGGAGAAAAACAAGACTTATGCAAAACTAGCCAACAAACATAGAAAACGAGTCGTGTTTTGTAGCGCCCCAGCCCAAAACTGTCATCAGAACTAGTGCACCCGCCGTAGTCTACTATGAGAACTACGAGGCGTCAAAGCAGGTCAAGCACACGTCATTCATGACGTAAGATAAATCAGCGGAAACGACGTAGAATTAAAAACTTCAATAACAATAATATCCAAAATGAAACACAGCAGAAATAAAACGTGTCAGGGAGAGTGTCTAAGTATCCTTCAATACAAAGTTTTAACAGTGAATCCCTGAACTAAAGGATAAGGACTGTAAGCCTGTCAATTTTAGAGACTATCCTCCCAATGAGCCCACTCGCCGATATCTTCTACAAAAATCATCTCGTACTTTGACTCACCTGAAAAGCAGATAGAGTAATTGTTCTTAGCGAAAACATCGCTAGCAAGTAATCTGTCTATACACCTTACGGGACCACACATGACGAGTCACCAGTATATAAAACAATGCCCAAAATAAGGCGCTCGGGTTAGCAAATATCATCTTTATAATGATTCATCAAATCCAATTAAACCACATAATTGACACACAAAATGAAACCTACATATAGAGCCAAACACACCACATAAACAGAACATATGCTAGTAACATTGCTTGCATGTCAAATCTTATGCTTCGTGTATCATGATGCATGTTCTTCTTCAAAACCACAAACAAAACCCATGCATATGTCTTCTTTCGTAAACATGTCATGCGTGTCATTTCACAAAACTTTTCATAATACTTCTTATCATATTCTTCGCGTAGCAGAACTTTATACCCTGTGGGTGATCAGTCCACAGCAAACAGAACTTTATACCCCGTGATGAAAGGTCCACGGCCCCATAACATATAACTTTATACCCCATGCTGAAAGGTCCACGGCCCCATTACATATATCATATATCCGTGCTGAAAGGTCCACAGCCCCATTACATATATCATATATCCGTGCTGAAAGGTCCACGGCCCCATAAAATAACTTTATTTTCTGTGCTGATAGGTCCACGGCCCCATAAAATAACTTTATTTTCCATGCTGATAGGTCCACGGCCCCATAAAATACTTTATACCCTGCTGTTGATTCACAGATCACGCTTTTATACCCTGCTTTCGCAGGCGTGACTTTTATACCCTGCGATCAACCAGCAGCCATCGTTGCTTTTCGAAAACTTTAATCTTCTTTTCAAACTCGTATTCTTTTCGCAAACAGAAACTCATGTCGAAATGCAAAGTGTTCATGTCATGATGTAGAATGCTCATGTAACATCATATCAAACGTGTAAACATGCACACACACTTTACATATCAAGTACAAAGTCCTGAATCTCTATCACATCCTGCTCGTTTCATTTCATGTCCTTTCGTATTACGAAATCATCTCGAGTTCACACATAACCTTGCTCGTTCATACTTCCACAAACACACCCTTTTCGTACCATTTTGTGCTCTTTCATATTGCTAACTCACTTTCGAATTCATACTTAATCCTACTCATTCACACTTAATGTTTACAACTCTAGCACACTTTCAAAACACTTTGTAATTTATAAGCAATGGAAGATAATAAAGGTATCTCACCCACATTTACATATCAAGTATCCGCTCTTGCACTTCAAACACTCCCTGTTTGTATCTTTCCAAGTCCGTTTGTCTCACTAATTCACTTGGGATTCAATCTTATTCTTACTTAGTCAAACTTACCATCTATTCCTCGATTACACCTCAAATACCCTTGCATTTTATGTTCAAAGGAAGTGTATAAAGTTGCTACACTTACATAGGGCGCCTAAAGGGTCAAAAAGACTTCCAGTATACTTCGAACGCTACTTGGAGTGCCTAATGTGGACATGGAGCGCCTATACTAGGCGTTCGAAGTGTTCGGGGATGTGCCGTATATATCGAACGCCTACATGAAGCGCCTAATGTGACATAGAGCGCCTAATGTAGGTGTTCGAAGTGTTCGGGGATGCTTCAGGACACATTGAACGCTACATTAGGCGCCTAATGTGACATAGAGCGCCTAATGTAGGTGTTCGAAGTGTTCTGACGGTTCTAAACTGCAGTTTTTCTTTACGGGAAAGCTTCAGGACACATTGAACGCTACATTAGGCGCCTAATGTGACTTGAAGCGCCTAATGTAGGTGTTCGAAGTGTTCTGACGGTTCTAAACTGCAGTTTTTCTGCAGTAACTTCCACCCAACACCTTTCTTCTTCAACCCCTTCATGTTCAACCCTTCAAGATCCATGTTAGCTCCTGGATTCATCATGCTTAACACACAACTAACATGATTGGATTCTTAAACAAGTAAACTAGTATCCCCTTAAACCTTCTATCACCCACAACCTTCAATAGATATCTTCAAACCTTCCAACCTAACAAGTCTTACAACAATGTCAACATTCATCCTTCTACTCCCTGCAAACACACTCAAAGCATCTAAGGTGTAATCACCATCTTAAGAACTTACACAAGAACAATGAATATATCACGTATAACACTCTTGTGGGCATATTTAACAACAAAGATCACAACATAACCATTTTCAGATATTGGCCCAAAGAACATAATTTTACTCAAACAACAACAACAATTACATGTATAGTAAAACATTTAGCATAGACAAATCAAAACTACTAATGTGTGATCCAAGTTTTCTCTTTGTAAGAACATAGGGTCTAATGTATCAAAATTTGCGTAAAGCGTATAGAAAGATTACTTGCCTTTGCTCCTAAGTAGTCTTACGAATGTTTGGTAGAATCGCAGGAAGGGTTGAACCTAGATCGGCCACTGTTTCTTCTTCTTCTTCTTCATTTCTTCTTTCTCTCTCTCTTTTCTCTTCCTTTTCTTCTCTCCTTGCTCTCTAGACATTTCCCCCTCTTCCCTTTTGGCTTTAACCGTTGCCTCCCTCTCTTTTGGGGAGTTATACTAATGTGTAACTCCCCCATCATTTAAGTGGGGAGGGCGTTTTGGGTATTTTAGCCTAATTTTCCTTAATTCAGCTTTTTGATTATTTTCCACCTATATTTTATTCAATTATGCCTCATAAATCTATACAATTAATCAATTATACTTTAAGTTGCTTCCTAATTATTTAATGTCGGATCCAAAAGTTGCGGGGTATGACATTCCACCCCCTTACAAAAAGTTTTGTCCTCGAAACTTGCGTACCGTAGTTACAAAGTTGAGGATACTTCCCTCGCATTTGTTCTTCGAGTTCCTAAGTGGCCTCACGTTCCGTGTGTTTGCTCCACCCGACATTCATATAAGGGATCACCTGCTTCCTCAACACATGTCCCTTCCGGTCCACTATTCTCACCGGTGCCTTTTTATAAATAACATGACTTTTGAGTTTCAAAGGTTGTGCTTCGAGCACACTGATCGGATCCGTCACATACTTCATAATGTCTTCTCGAGTCGTTCATGTTCGGTGATGGTCCTCACACCGAATTCATCCCAATAAACCGGGGAGCTACACTTCCTTCCATACAAAGCTTTAAAAGGAGCCATATCGATTGTACTGTAGTGACTGTTATTATGATAGAACTCTATTAACTTCACCATTACATCCCCAACTCCTTTTGAAATCTAGGACACTAGCTTTTTACATGTCTTTTAGGATATGCGTAGTCCGTTCAGACTGTCCATGTCTGCGGGTGATAGGTTGTACTCATCCTTAACTCCTTACCCAGGGCTCTCTAGAACACTATCCAGAGCTTGGAAGTGAACCGTTGGTCTCGGTCAGACACTATACTTATTGGAACACTGTGTAGGCTGACAATGTTGTCCATATCTAAATTTACCAACTTCTGAGAGATACTTCCCTCGAGACCGATAGAAAATGTGCAGATTGGTCGGTCGATCCACAATCACCAAAATCATGTTATTTCCACTTATTTCTTTTTCAGTAAACCATCCACAAAGTCCATCGTGAATACATTCCTATTTCCACTTTGGACTCTCCCACGACATCAATAATCCACTAGGTCGTTGGTGTTCATCTTCAACTTGCTGATACACTAGACATCTCTCAATGAACTCCGCAATATGCCTCTTCGATAACCTCGAACTGTGTGCCTCCTGTAATTTTCTTTCCTTAGCTCATCTAAATTAGGTACCCACAATTTTCTTCTAAACCGTAAACTCCCATCCTCATTGACTTAAATCCACCAACCTGACTATACTTCCGTTTTCCAGCAATATCGCCCACAGTCTTATTCTTCTTTTGAACTTCTTTCACCCAATCCATCAAACTTGGGGTGGCAATCAATGATGCGAAAACACTAACCATAGAGTCAACCGAATCCAAGCTAAATTCTTCTATTTCTCTCTCAAGTGGTAACTATCGCGCATGATTAGATTTTCTGCTTAATACATCAACTATTTTATTAGCTTTTCCAGGATGGTAATTAATGGTCAATTCTAGTATTTTTTTTTGTAGTTTCCAACCGCCTTTGCTGCCTCATGTTTAGCTATCTCGAGGCATACGCGATAACTTGATCGTGTTGCATCAAACATAACCTACAAGTGAAATATCATACTAAACTCGATTTGAGTGGAAAATCATAACTTATGCTAAAGTTTACGTACTTAGACCGTTTTTTTTGACGCATCACTATATATCACAAACCCATTAGTACCAGAAGGTTGAGCCAATATTAGAGCTGTAGTTAACCTCCTCTTAAGCTCCGTGAAGCTTTTCTCGCATTCCGCCGTTCACTTAAATTTTGACTTCTTTTGAGTAAAGGCAATTGGAGCATTGCCATTGTCGAGAACCCTTTGACAAACTTCTTGTAATAAGTAGCTAGACTTAAGAAACTCTGCACTTCGGTGTAATTCATGGGTCTAGACCACTCGGTGATAACTTCAACTTTCTTCGAATCAACAGCAATCCCCTTGGAAGGTTATATCTTCCATCTCAGAATTCTTAACTGTCACTTGTTTTAATCGAGTCAATCCTGCTGTGATTCCTGGACAATCCATCCAGTCCCAATACAACGTCGAATTCGTACTTCTGAATAGGAATCATTATGGCAGATAACATTTGCTCTCCAAACTCTAACCCATAATCCTTGTACTGCTGGTGTGAATCACAATTTGATCTCAGCCGCTTGGCGCGATACGAAGTCTCTAACTATTCTGGTGAACCACAAAGGCGCTTAGCGAATCTCCTTGCCACGAAAGAGTGGTTCATGCCCGCTATCAAAAAGTATAATATCTTATTTACTAAAATCGTACCTCATTCCACGTCGGTGACTTTCTAAATATCCGTGTCAGTCATGACATTGACGCAGACATTTGTCCTCGGTTGTTGAGCGACTTCTCCCAGAGCATTCTTTCTCATCTCTGAGCAATCTTGAATAAGGTTTCCCACCTGTCCGCATCAATAACATGCTCTTGACAACTTCCTACATTCGCCGACATGACCCTTATTGAAGTGCGACAAACTCTTCCAACTTGCTGTACAACTAAATTCTGTTGTGGGGGTCTATGAAATTTTCTCAACCGGGCCTCTCTTCAGAACCTTGATCCAACATCCTGGTCTGCCACCAACTCAAATCTCTTCTCTTAACCTCTTACCTTTGTCAGAGTATCCTACATCGGCCTCTCTTGCCGCCACTCTGCGAAAATCACTCGCGACGCGAAAACATGCATCCATCATGTCCTCGTATGTTCTCATCCATGCGTTTACAATTGCTGACTGAATTCTTGAGTTCAAACCTCGTTCAAACTTTGTCATCTTTAAGCGATTAACAGACATAATTGCAGGAGCAAATTTACCAAAGCATGGACATGGTTGGCATACTCCAACACTGTCTCTGACCCTGTTTTAGCCTGTCGAATGCCCTTATCTTGCCTAAGCTTGCTGTCTCGGGCACGTAATACTTCAGAAAGGCATCACAGAATTGTGTCCAAGAGATCGATGGGATCCAAAATTTAAAATTATTATAGAAAGTTAAATGACATACGCGCTCGCACACACCTTGCCCAAATCATACTTAGACTCTAGATAGTCAACACTTATACCTAAGGATCAAACTTAAGGGAAAATCACATCTTAATTTGCTAAAAGATCATGAACCTAAGTTTCCAAGATAGATCTGAAACCTTGCTCTGATACCACCTGTAGCGCCCCAGCCCGAAACTGTCATCGGAACCAGTGCACCCACCGTAGTCTACTATGAGAACTACGAGACGTCAAAGCAGGTCAAGCACCGTCATTCATGACGTAAGATAAATCAGCGGAAACGACGTAGAATTAAAAACTTCAATAACAATAATATCCCAAATGAAACACAGCGGAAATAAAACGTGTCAGGGAGAGTGTCTAAGTATCCTTCAATACAAAGTTTTAACAGTGAATCCCTCAACTAAAGGATAAGGACTGTAAGCCTGTCAGTTTTAGAGACTATTGTCCCAATGAGCCCACTCGCCGATATCTTCTACAAAAATCATCTCGTACTTTGTCTCACCTGAAAAGCAGATAGAGTAATTGTTCTTAGCGAAAAAATCGCTAGCAAGTAATCCGTCTATACACCTTACGGGACCACACATGATGAGTCACCAGTATATAAAACAATGCCCAAAATAAGGCGCTCGGGTTAGCAAATATCATCTTTATAATGATTCATCAAATTCAATTATGCCACATAATTGACACACAAAATGAAACCAACATATAGAGCCAAACATACCACATAAACAGAACATATGCTAGTAACATTGCTTGCATGTCAAATCTTATGCTTCGTGTATCATGATGCATATTCTTCTACAAAACCACACACAAAACCCATGCATATGTCTTCTTTCGTAAACATGTCATGCGTGTCATTTCACAAAACTTTTCATAATACTTCTTATCATATTCTTCGCGTAGCAGAACTTTATACCCTATGGGTGATCAGTCCACAGCAAACAGAACTTTATACCCCGTGCTGAAAGGTCCACGGCCCCATAACATATAACTTTATACCCCGTGCTGAAAGGTCCACGGCCCCATTACATATATCATATATCCGTGCTGAAAGGTCCACGGCCCCATTACATATATCATATATCCGTGCTGAAAGGACCACGGCCCCATAAAATAACTTTATTTTCCGTGCTGATAGGTCCACGGCCCCATAAAATACTTTATACCCTGCTGTTGATTCACAGATCACGCTTTTATACCCTGCTTTCGCAGGCGTGACTTTTATACCCTGCGATCAACCAACAGCCATCGTTGCTTTTCGAAAACTTTAATCTTCTTTTCAAACTCGTATTCTTTTCGCAAACAGAAACTCATGTCGAAACGCAAAGTGTTCATGTCATGATGCAGAATGCTCATGTAACATCATATCAAACGTGCAAACATGCACACACACTTTACATATCAAGTACAAAGTCCTGAATCTCTATCACATCCTGCTCGTTTCATTTCATGTCCTTTCGTATTACGAAATCATCTCGAGTTCACACATAACCTTGCTCGTTCATACTTCCACAAACACACCCTTTTCGTACCATTTTGTGCTCTTTCATATTGCTAACTCACTTTTGAATTCATACTTAACCCTACTCATTCACACTTAATGTTAACAACTCTAGCACACTTTCAAAACACTTTGTAATTTATAAGCAATGGAAGATAATAAAGGTATCTCACCCACATTTACATATCAAGTATCCGCTCTTGCACCTCAAACACTCCCTGTTTGTATCTTTCCAAGTCCGTTCGTCTCACTAATTCACTTGGGATTCAATCTTATTCTTACTTAGTCAAACTTACCATCTATTCCTCAATTACACCTCAAATACCCTTGCATTTTATGTTCAAAGGAAGTGTATAAAGTTGCTACACTTACATATGGTGCCTAAAGGGTCAAAACGACTTCCAGTATACTTCGAACGCTACTTGGAGCGCCTAATGTGGACATGGAGCGCTTATACTAGGCGTTCGAAGTGTTCGGGGATGTGCCGTATACATCGAACGCCTACATGAAGCGCCTAATGTGACATAGAGCGCCTAATGTAGGTGTTCGAAGTGTCTGGGGATGCTTCAGGACACATTGAACGCTACATTAGGCGTCTAATGTGACATAGAGCGCCTAATGTAGGTGTTCGAAGTGTTCTGACGGTTCTAAACTGCAGTTTTTCTGTACGGGAAAGCTTCAGGACACATTGAACGCTACATTAGGCGCCTAATGTGACTTGAAGCGCCAAATGTAGGTGTTCGAAGTGTTCTGACGGTTCTAAACTGCAGTTTTTCTGCAGTAACTTCCACCCAACACCTTTCTTCTTCAACCCCTTCATGTTCAACCCTTCAAGATCCATCTTAGCTCCTGGATTCATCATGCTTAACACACAACTAACATGATTGGATTCTTAAACAAGTAAACTAGTATCCCCTTAAACCTTCTATCACCCACAACCTTCAATAGATATCTTCAAACCTTCCAACCTAACAAGTCTTACAACAATGTCAACATTCATCCTTCTACTCCCTGCAAACACACTCAAAGCATCTAAGGTGTAATCACCATCTTAAGAACTTACACAAGAACAATGAATATATCACGTATAACACTCTTGTGGGCATATTTAACAACAAAGATCACAACATAACCATTTTCAGATATTGGCCCAAAGAACATAATTTTACTCAATCAACAACAACAATTACATGTATAGTAAAACATTTAGCATAGACAAATCAAAACTACTAATGTGTGATCCAAGTTTTCTCTTTGTAAGAACATAGGGTCTAATGTATCAAAATTTGCGTAAAGCGTATAGAAAGATTACTTGCCTTTGCTTCTAAGTAGTCTTACGAATGTTTGGTAGAATCGCAGGAAGGGTTGAACCTAGATCGGCCACTGTTTCTTCTTCTTCTTCTTCTTCATTTCTTCTTTCTCTCTCTCTTTTCTCTTCATTTTCTTCTCTCCTTGATCTCTAGACGTTTCCCCCTCTTCCCTTTTGCCTTTAACCGTTGCCTCCCTCTCTTTTGGGGAGTTATACTAATGTGTAACTCCCCCATCATTTAAGTGGGGAGGGCGTTTTGGGTATTTTAGCCTAATTTTCCTTAATTCAGCTTTTTGATTCTTTTCCACCTATATTTTATTCAATTATGCCTCATAAATCTATACAATTAATCAATTATACTTTAAGTTGCTTCCTAATTATTTAATGTCGGACCCAAAAGTTGCGGGGTATGACATGTTTGAACCTGGTGATTTGGTTTGATTGCATTTACGCAAAGAGAGGTTTCCTAAAGAAAGGAAATCACAGTTTTTGCCCAGAGGAAATGGGCCATTCCAAGTCCTAAAACGCATAGGTGACAATGCCTATGTCCTTAATCTTCCCGAGAGGTATAGTTCTGTTTCTTCTACTTTTAATGTTGCTGACCTAACCCCTTTCAACGATGAACCCTTTGATTCGAAGACAATAATCAACTTAACATCATCTACAAGACCAGATAAGGGCTGGCCAAGGGTATTCAAAAGTTGAGTTCAATTTGAATTCAAAAATGCAAACATAACTTGAATTTCCAAATCAAACCAATTTGAGACTTGAGTTTCAAGATACAAGACAAGTCATCCATCATCTTATCATCAATAATACACAGCATTTTGAAGACAAAAGAGATGATCAGATTTCAAGTCTAAACAAGATTACAAGTTGAATTCAAAAGGATAATCTGTTTGAACTCGAATTCAAACGCTATTTGAACTTCAAGCTAACACCTCATCCAAGAGCAAAAGATCATCCAATCAAGCCCCCAATTAGCCTTCAAACACATGGCTAAGGGTCCAAGAAGATATCAAGAGAAATCAGATTTTCTATCTAGTTTCAAATTTCAATTGTATTTCAGATTTCAAATAGGTTTTGAACAAACATTCGGCTAGCTTAAGATGGAATTTACTCCATCTCAGCTCAGTTAGAATGGTTGGGATAGCATAAATAAAGGCCAAAATGGCCGAAGCCTGGTGTCTTAGAATTGAATGAAAATTAAACATTTGCTTTCTCTCTTAATTGTGAGACTTTGTTTTCTTGGTTTTGCACTAAAAACCTAGGTTATTATACTTCAAAGTTGAGCATTTTGAAGGTGTTGCTATTGCTAAAAGGTGCAGTCCAGAAGGGCCATCCGATTTGCCTTATCAACGACCATCTTGAAGTCTTGGTTCTTGCTCGATTGAACCAAGCGTTTCATCACTAAGGAAGCAAGGGGAAGTTCTCTTCCTTGTGCCTAAACCCTAGTGAAGGGCGTTTGAGGGTGGAAAGTACAACAGCTCATGTTTAGCACGCATCAGTATGTTAAAGGCCAAGGTAAGTTGAATAAAAGACATGCTAACTGGGTAGAATTCATTGAACAATTTCCTTATGTGATTAAATATAATCATGGAAAAGATGACATAGTAGCTGATGCATTGTCTAGGAGGTATTCCTTGATTACTATATTGTCTTCTCGTTTGCTTGGATTTTAATCGATTAAGGATTTATATGCTAGTGATCATGATTTTCATTATATCTATGCATCATGTGTTGAATCATCTTTTGGTAAGTTCTACATTCATGATGGATACTTGTTTAGGGAAGGTAAGTTGTGCATACCACAATTATCTTTGCGTGACTTGCTTGTGAAGGAGGCACATGAAGGCGGCCCTTATGGGCACTTTGGTGTCTTTAAGACTTTAGAGGCATTGCGTGAGCATTTCTTCTGCCCCCCACATGTGTGTAGATGTAGAAAAGATTTGTGCTCATTGCATTACATGTAAGCAAGCAAAGTCTAAGTTGCATCTACATGGTTTATATCATCCACCACCCGTACCCCTTTCACCTTAGGTTGATGTTAGCATGGACTTTGTTCTAGGACTTCCTGGATCAAATACGGGTAAGGATAGAGTCTTTGTTGTTGTGGATCATTTCTCTAAGATGGCTCACTTCATATCATGTAGAAAAGTTGATGATTTATCACATGTTGCTGATATGTTCTTTAAGGAAGTTGTTCGTTTGCATGGTATGCCTAGAACTATCGTTAGTGATACGGATACAAAATTTTTGAGTCACTTTTGGCGTGCCTTTTGGGGTAAGTTGCGTACTACACTATTATTTTCTACTCCTGCTCATCCACAGACTAACGGTCAAACCGAAGTAGTAAATAGGACGTTGTCTCAACTTTTACGTGCTTTAATTCAGAATAACTTAAATAATTGGGAAGATTGTTTGCCACATAGTGAGTTTGCATATAATAGGAGTGTGCATAGCGGTACTTTTTATTCTCCTTTTGAGATTGTTTATGCTTCAATCCCTTTTCCCCACTTGATTTATTACATATACCTACAAATGAAAAAGTAAGCCTAGATGGTAAGTCAAAGGCTGAATTGGTGAAGCAGTTACATGTCAAAGTGAGATTACAGATCGAAAAGAAGAACATGCATTATGCCAAGCAAGCCAACAAAGGAAGGAAGAGGGTTGTCTTTGAGCCAAGCGACTTAGTATGGTTGCACTTGCGGAAAGAGAGGTTTCCTAATAAGAGGAAATCTAAGTTGATGCCAAGAGGTGATGGTCCTTTCAAGGTGCTTGAGAGGATCAATGACAATGCCTACATCATTGACCTCCCGCAAGGTAAGTATGGTTCTGTCTCGAATACTTTTAATGCTTTTGATCTACCTCCTTTTGATGATGCTTTAGATTTGAGCTCGAATCCTTTTGAGGAGCGGGGGAATGATGAGGTATAGGTGCCAAGCGGCAACAAAGGCGAGGCAAGTCGAGGTCAAGTGACAAGAAGTATGACAAAGAGTTTGAGCCAAGAAGTTGATGCATTCTTGTTCAGACATATGCCAGACGAGCCTATGAAAAAGAGGGTCGTTGGGTTCACCTACTTGATCCCAATCTTTGAGTTTTTATGTGTTACAACATATATGAATCATTGTATTATTTCTTTTATTCCTTGAGTTGTTTGTTTAATGTTTCTTGTTTGTAAAGATTGTTGTTCCAGTCTTGCATGACCAAACCTTGAGTCTTTTAGCTTGTTAGGCCTTTAGAGTTGTTTATTACGTTTCTATGTTTATTAGAATTTTTTTGAGGACTTGTAAGGTTGTTGGAGGCGTTTGAAGACCAAAGGAGTTGAAGAGAAGCAAGCCCATTTTGGAATGTAATTTTCTAGTAGGACTAGTTTTTATAAAACAGTTGTATCTCTTCAACCACAAGGGAACATCAAGTGATTCAAGTTTTCTTGGAAAGAAAAGACAAAGATCTAACACATTCATGTTTTGCACATCTCCAAGATCTGTCGTCATGATGGCCAAAAACAACGTTGAAGTTCAAGTACTGTTTCTGCAGAATTCTGTGACACACTTTTAGTAATTTGGACTTATCTCTTCAATGGGTGGGCAAAATTCAGAGAACTGCTTATGTATATTTTTCTACACTCAATGGGTATTGCATCTAAGAGGAGTAAAGGCTTAATTCGAGCTGCAAGTGATCCAAAAAGTAGGCCACAATTCAGATAAGTTTTCAGGAGCCCATACTGAAAATATTCTGGACACCCAAACTTTGGAGGGCCATATCCAACTCATCCCATGTCCAAATGAGGTGATACAAAAGCTCAAATTGAATTTCAGATCATGATCTACAATTCTCAAGAAAGGTAAAACCAGAATCTGCTTCTAGAAGGTGGTCAAACTGTTTGCCAACATATTGCACATTTTTAGCCTTTTTTGTAGCCTTTTGACTAGCCTTTTGAGTAGCCTTTTCTTTAGCATTGTAGACTAGACTTTTTTTTAGTCTTCTTGGCCCTATTTAAAGGGGTCATGGCCAGCCTTAGCATATAGAAAAAGTTGGAGAATTGTTCATAAGAATTCTTAGGTAAAAACAGTCTACTTTCTCTTCACAAACACTTGTGAGTTTTGCTTTGATTTTCTTAAGAACACATTGAATGCTTTCTTTTTTTTCTTTGAAGATCAAAGTTAGAATCCAATCAAGGTATGAGCAACCTTGTGGGGGATATCCAAGATCAAAGGTGTGGCCGTCAAAGAGGGTGCAAACTTGCTTAGGAAATAGGTAACTTTTGAAGGAGGAAGGCTCAAACAAAAACCTTATCGACCAACCGGCTAGGAGGGAGTTAAACTCTTGCCTACAATCGTTAAGGATCCAAGTGTTAAAAAAGACGATCCAGATGAGGCGTGACAACCGCGCATCAGGTTTCCCTTCCATTCTAAAACTTGTTCCATCTATTTCTAAATTGTTTTGTCATCCAAATTGCTATCAAAGCTCTTATTATTGCTTAACAAACTTGAACATTTAGGGACTTTGCATGATAGTATAATTCAGCCACATAAAATACAAGCCATAGCCATATAAACCACCTAGTGTATAATTAATCTTGTTTTTATCAAAGCTATTAGTTAAATGTGGTATTTGTGCATATTTTATTTCATTTGTGACTGGATATTTGCTATCAATTAGTTGTTCTTGTGTGAAATTGCCAACTTCCACTTTACAAACACATTCTACCCAAAAAGTCCTAATCTGAACCACCATACCCCACGGACTTTAAACACCCTTTCCTACACATCCAAAACGCCCTCAACTACCCATTGTAACCCAAATATACTGCCCAAGACGTCTCCTTAAACTCCAACCAACCAGAACCCCAAAACAGCCTAGAAACAACAAAATTGCATCGAAATTCCTAAATTAAAACCCCACACCCTCAAACCTGTCCAAATACAAAAACTATCCTACTCAAGACATTTTACACTATTTGAACACTAAAAAAAGCAAACGGGGTGTGTTGAGTGGGCTGCACAAAAACATGTTCAAGACAGTCTTGTAAAGTCATAATTCTACCATTAGACAAAAAAAGAGGAGCTGGGACTTGTTTGTACCATACACGGCAAGAAAAGGAAGAAAAAAGGGTCATAAAAGGCACAAGAAAAGGGAGAAAAAGAAGGGCCAAGAATTATATCTCATTTGACTCAATTTGTGCAATTAAGAGACTTTCCTTGCTTTGCTTGGTGCCATACTTATTAACCTTTTGAGACTGTTTTTCCAGCCTACAAACAAGCCCGCATACATCACAAAAACACTTGAACATTCTGATTATAGCTTACATTGAGTACAATTGTGAATTTTTTTGCATAAAGCCTAAGTTAACTAAAGATTACCCAGGGAAACCCTTAGTTCTTATTTGGCTCAACCTTATACATCACTTTTGATCTCAATATATCGCTGGTTCTTAGTTATTTTGTTCAAGTTTGTGTGACCTTTTCTTGGAGCGTTGGTTGGAAGAAGTTTGGTGCGTAATTGGGCTATTTGAAACTGTTTTGGTGCAAGCAAATACCAATTGTTTTGAGACTGATCTTGGATTGTTTTTGACATATTAAGACATATATTGCACTGTTATTGAGGAGTGAATTGATTTGGACCAAGTGCTACAAAAGATGTGAGCTCAAGGAAGTTGTATTTTGGACTGTTTTGGTATATTTTGGCTATCACACCTCATTTGTTGCTCACTTTTATTGTTTTTAGTCCAAGTTTGGTCAAGGAACAAAGTATAAGTGAGTGAGGAAGAAATGAGACTGAATCAGGTTCTCCATCAAAGCTCAGAACTCGCACTCTCTTGAGTTCCCCGAAAAAGAAGCCAATGCTCATCTGAGACTGTGGTGGTGCAGCCTTTACATCCCAATAGCCTGGCCAAGATGTACCACTGCACCAAGAAATGCCTGCGTGGCCTCTCCTGAGGCATGCACCTGTGGTGGTAGAACATGCTCCGACAACGGTGGTACCGGCTCTACGGCTGGTGGTACCTGCTGTGGGGGAGGTGACCGGACGTGTCCATCAGGTCGGCGATGCCATCCTATCGAAATTATTGTGTTGACATGATTCGTTTACATATAAACATAGATAAAATTTTGGATTTTTAGTGTTTCATTCATATTATGAAAGAAGTAGTGTAAATGTTATGACTCTAAATTAATCTATCCAATACTAAGTAAAGGCAAGGTCAGTCCGGGCATTTTCACTAAACCATTCTAAGGGATCTATTCTGAGGCTGTCGCGCTTAGACTAAAATCATAGCTTAAACTCTACGACCTCAACTTAAGTTCTAGGATCATAACCTAATACATATCGTTGCTTACTTCATGTTGTCTGCTGTGAATCTGGAGGCTCAGCTCTGACACCACCTATAGCGCCCGGCTCAGAACTACGGTCTCGGCACGGTGCACCAGTCGTACTCTACTACGAGAAGTACAAGACGTCGATAACATCTATATGCATGGCGACATAAACATGTATTGAAATAGCAGAAGCAGCATAAAATGTACAAAGCGTAATAGACATCATCATCATCATCAATCATACCCAGTATATCTCAACGACAGCAAAAGCTATCGCTAGGGTCTGGGGAGGGTAAGCGGCAGGCAAATAAACTCTCTATCCCAAGGGATAGAGAGTTTG
>AP025075.1:3744434-3755659 GCA_036186865.1 Eustoma russellianum | reverse complement strand
CGGGTTTGAGCAAATAATTATTTCAGCACTCAAGTCCAATCTTTGACTCACGTTTCATGTCATAATCTTATATGAAATACCCGTTTTTCCCCTTCTATGTAGTCTCAGTTTTGGTCCTTCAAAACAGCCCACTTTTCGGGCTTTGACCACTAAAATCTTGTTCTACTTGGTCCAATTTACATTTTTTTTTATGGCTTTTCACAAAAGCCCATTTTTCTACTTATTTGAAATTGGAATTCACCATTTTACCCTTTTAGTGATCACGGCCCAACATCATCAAAACAGCCCTATGATGGTGCTTGTTACAGCTTGCCATTTCTTTAATTTACCCATTTAGCACATCCATTAGATAGCCATATATATGTATAATATACAATGTACACATATTTACATACATGTACTCAAATAATTGTCTAACAACATTATTCATTTAGCCATCCATATATCATATATTACATTCATCTTTGAATACATGTTTTCAAACAACTTTCTAAATGTCTTTAGTGGTATGCATATACATACACTTGGTCAAATCTTGTCTTGGTCATATAAGACTCCTTTTTTATTATTTTAAATATATTATACATACATGCATGAGGTGGGTATTAAAACAATTGTTTTGGTGGTTACTTAAGGGTGTGGCTGAGAGGTAGAGGCCATCCCCGCACACGCATTTTTACCATTTATCATATCAGCATATTATAGTTATGACATGCAACTTAAGGTGGTGTTAAATGGCATGTAACATTCATGGTTTGACATTTTGCTTTATGATCATACACCCCACTTTTCATTCCAACACACTTAAGATCTTGCATGATGGTGTCTATCACAAATATGAAGATAGAAGCCATGATCACGATGATGATCATGATGATTTTACATGCAAATATATATGAGGCTTATTCCCAACTTCTATTTGACATGTAATTCACTTTTTGACATCACCATAATCACATACTCAAGAATCATATAAAGATCATCACTTACATGACGTGCAATGATGTGCTACCATAAGGCATCATCATCATACATGTAGCTTTCTTTTCTTAATGAAGTGTTGTAGTATAGTCTAGATACGTCTAATATGTTGTATATGTTATTTGGTGTTTGTTTGAACTATTTTATAGATTAAGGAAGCAAGATTGAAGCAAAGTCAACGTCAAGTACAATGCTGAAATAGAAATGCAAACAGGCAAGTTGATACCCTTTTAGCATTTCAGCCGTAATTCATCAACCACAACTCCAATTGACCTAATTCTAGTTGGAGGCGAAAGCTAAGAGGATAAGATACAATTTTGATTCCCAGCACTTTCCCAGAAAAGGCATGTGTCAAGCTACACAATCGTTGCAATCAAGCAGACTGTTGAGTCAACAGCTTCAAAGGTAGTCATCTGCAAGCAGGTCACTTTCAAACAGACATAAATCCATCATCCCAGATCCAAATGACATCATTTCGGTGTCTAAACACATCTATGGAGAGAAGATCTACAATTGTCATTTGAAGTACAAGAGCTAATTCGGACTAGAAGGTTACGTTATAATACAAAACAAAAAAGAGGTCAAATCTGCACAGTTTTATGTTCATTGACTTTTCAAGCACACATTTCAACCAATTAGGCTCTTGGAGCTCATTCAGCTCAACATACACATCACAAATAATATCTAGAAGCCTTCTGGAGCTAGACCAATCGAAAATCAAAGACAAGTTGAAGTCATATGCTTGGGATGGATATTATTTGAAAGGGTTGAGGCTTGTCCAAACAAGTTGAAGTCATTTGCTGAAGAATTCATTGCACTCGACGGAAATTCTGGACAAATTGTGTGTTTGGTGTTCCATGAATGTTTTGCACCTACCTCTTTGGTTCCAACTGGTTTCTTAAGTTAAAGAAGGCCTTTCTTATCTGTATGTTTTTGCATCAGTTGGAGTGCCTAAAGGAGAAGAAAATGGAACCTTTTGGGAGAATGGATGAAGAAAAATAAGTGTTTAAAATTGATGGTATGATCATTACCTTATGGATTCCTTTACATACAGGCTTGGTTCCACACTTGATATTGAGGAAATTGTCTCCTTCTTGCCATGGAGATGGCCACAGGTTGAGGGGTCTTGAGGGAGGGAAAAGGAGTTTGTTCCTTAAGTGAAAGAGAATTTAGAGAGAAAGAGAGAAGGATTTGCTTAAGGAAGGTGGAGTGATGTGAAGTTGAGATGAAATGGCATCTCCTTGCGTTGGTGATCTCAGGCGGAGGAAGGAAATGAAAGGAAGAATGTTTGGTAGAGGGGCAGAGTGGAAAAGAGGATAGAATTCTAGAGAGACTGGTAAAATTTTGGAGGGGAATGAAATGAATAGGGAAAGGCTTGGAATAAAGGCTTTATGCCTTGGTTGCTTGGAGTTGGCCGAGAAAAATGGGGAGTAAGTGGGTGGTTCAATCATGATTTTTTAGTTGGAAAGTGGGGTGGTGAGAAAAGGAGAAAATTATGTAAGAAGGTGGCATGCATAGGTGTTGGTTGATTACAAAAGTGAAAGAATAAAGAAGCTTCCTTGTCTTCTTCTTGCATCTTGGTCGAGGTTGGGGTTGAAGAGAGTGGGGGAATTCTTGTCTTGTTTTGGTTGGAAAGAGTGGAGAAATGATGGGGGTTATCTTGCATGCAATATAATTAGTGGAAAAAGGATTATCATGGAAAAAAGAATAAGGGTGAGGTGTAAGAAAAGAAAGTGAAGAGAAGATTATATATGTTGAGGGTGCAAGAAAATGAGGGAAAAAGTGGTTGAAGAATTTGTCTTCATCCTTGCCCTCATGTAACCGAAATTTTGGAGTGGTTAGTGGGGAATTTTCCATCCCTTCTTGGAGTGAAGTATAGTATGGTTAAAATGAAATGGATTGAGGGTGAGTGCAGGAGAAAGTGGAGAGTTCCATCATGGTGTTTGATGCGTGCAAGACATGGGCTCCAACAATTCCACCTTCTAAACGTCTTTCACAAAGGGTTAGGCACAACGAAGAAGATTTCCCCTTGCTTCCTTAGTGATAAAAATGTGTGGATCAAATGAGCAAGACCAACACTTCAAGATGGTCGTTGATCAGGCAAACCAATTTGGCCCTCCTGGACGGCACCTTTTTACAATGGCAACACCTTCAAAATGCTCAACTTTGAAGGATCTTAACTTAGGTTTTTAATGCAAAACCAAGAAAATAAAGTCTCACACAAAGTGAAGAAAATATCAAGAACTGTTATTCATCAAAAGTTGTTCTCCTATGCGCCGAAAAGGCTCTATTTATAGGTTGAGATTGACGTCCTATCAGCCTTAAAATGTCTAGAATTAATTCAAAATAAAGCTAGCTAACAATGTTTGAAAAATTGAAAATTGTTTGAATTTAAAACTAAAACAAATTATAGCTAAAATCTGAAAATCTTGCAAGATGTTATCCTTATGTATCCAGCCGTGTAAGAGGTCCATATGATGCCTTGGAGGAGCTGATTTGATGAGTAGAAGGTGTTAGAACTTGAATTCAAAAGTTTGGTGAAGTTTGAATTCAAGTTAAGTTTGAATTTGAGTGCACTTTGAATTTGATTGTTGGATATCCTCCCTCCTCCTTCCAGCCGTGTTTAAGAAGTCCAAGAGATGTCTTAAAATCTGATTTGATGATGATAATATGGCTGGAGTTGAATTCAAAAGATGGTTGAAGTTTGAATTCAAAATTGAGTTTGAATTTGAATTCAAACTTGGATTCAATTTGAATTGGCAATTATCCTTCTTTTTCTTCCAAGATGGCGTGTAAATTGGCTGGAGATATAGGCTGAAATCTTCTTGAATTTTAAGTCTCCAATTGGTTGAAACTTGAATTCAAATTAGGGTTGAATTTAAATTCAAGTTCAACTTCAAGTCGATCTTCATCTTCTCTTCAATTTTGGCCGGCCCCTTTTGATCCTTGGAGATGATTTTGAGTTCAATTTTGAAAAGAGGAATCCATCTTGGACACATTTGAATTTGTCTTTGTGGAAACAAACATTCTCTTCTACACAACATTCTTTTTGTCTCCCATTTTGCAATACACGGCTACATTCCTCCTTTTTGGGCCTCCATTTTATTTGGGTCTTCCATCTACCTAATTTACCTACAAAGCAAACACATAAAACAAAGATCACAAGAAAACAAGACAAACTTTAAAATAAAGACACACGCACACTCATATGCTCAAAGGGCTTAAAGGGCGGTTCAATGAAATGAACCCATGGAACCTTAGGTTCATCTTGAACATGCTTATACAAGAAGGTTCCGACTTGATGACAAAGTTCTCTTGCCCTCCTTCTTGTCATAGGGCCCTTGTCCTCTTGATGGGATCTTTGATCCTCGTCGGACCCTTGATCCTCATCAGTGTTTTGTTGGAGAAAGAAGGAATGATATGATTTGTAAGGTGTGCATGAAAAAAATTAGTTGAACAATGAGGTGTGGGAATAACTTTCTCCTTTTCTTGGTGGGGTGGCCGTCGATTTTTTGGAAGGTTTAAAGCTTGAAGAATTTTTAGTTGTTGTTGGAGGAATGAAGAAATGTTTTTGTTGTAATTGGAAGTAAAATGGGTGGAATAAGACAATAATATAATCTCTTATCCTCTTATACATGTCTTGACCGAGCTTTTCATGGGAGAATGGGATAGTGGGTATTTTCATCATTGTATCTCTTAGAAGTAAAAGAAAGGTAGGGTGATAAGAGGGCGCACTGCATGCAAATTTATTGGTTGGTTGATGGAGTGTGGAAGAGAACAAAGGAAGAATCTCTTCCCTTCCTTGCATGCTTATGGGCGGTCAACATGGTGGTGAGGTAGAATGGACAATTTCACCCGCCTTCCTATTTGTCCTATGCCCTAATTTACATTTTCATTTATTTAGTTGTAAGGGAAGGCTTGTGTCCTACTTTTAAATTTTCACTTACTTAATTACCAAAATTACTTGTTGCTTAAGGTTTTGATTTATTTGTTTTGATGCTTAGCAAAAATTGTATCTATACCGCTTAGCGCGGCACAACAATCATGCCCTAATTCCATGTAATTTCCTTTGTTCTAGTTTACTAACGGTGCGGGGGTGCGGGTCGTAACAATATGAGACGTAGACATACCATAAACTTATCATGCATGACATTTTTTACTTATCAACTTAGTCCTAAGCATGCCTACATTCAAGTATCATACACAAGATTTCATATAAATGGGCATGCAAGCAAACTTTTCTTCATGTTTATAGTGAAACACTATTTGAACATATGCATGCATGATCCAAGTTTGTAGATGAATACAGATAACTTATTTTTGAACATGCATGAAGAAGCTAAGAAGAATACTTGACTTTTCTTTGGAATTAAGCTTAAGATGGAAAAAGATTTCTTCTTTTCCCCTTGCTTGGTACCTCACGGACTAGGGGCTCAAAATGGAAGAAAAATTGATCATTTTGGGAGATGATTACCAAGAGAATTCTAAAATCAAATCTTAAGGAAGGTATGCTTCAGGATCACTTCGCCCCTGAAATAGAGGAATGTTCATCTTGATCTTATGGGAATCATCATCGTGCTGATTGTGCCTAGGATAGTACCCAAAATTATGAACATCATAGTCACAGTTTTGACATTGAAAGTTACGGGTTTCAACATCAAATGGTTCCTCAAATCTCTTCCTTGTTGACCATCATGCATATGTGGATCATTCTCAGGATACCTCTCTTCTAATGGTGGCATGTACACTGGGGCGTGTTGTAGGCCTCCTCTGCCTCGTCCTTTTTGTCCCATCATTCGACCACGAATGGCTTGACGTGGTGGATCAACTGGAACACGGCTTGGACCCTCAAATTGGGTAGCCATATTTCTAACGATGGAGCCACTTCCTTCCATGGTTCCTGGTTGAGATGTTTGGTGGTGGGTGTTAGATCTTTCAGCTTCTAGTAGGTCTAACCTCTCTGTAATCCTTCTAAGCATTCCAAGTACATTCTCTTCCGTCACGAGATTCCTCATATCCTCCAAAGGTGGGGGAGTATTGGAATTCTTAAACGGTGTGTCATCCATCTAGACCTGAAACAAAATCAAAATAAAACAAAGAAGAGGAAAACTAACACAAAGACTAAAGAAACTATGTTACGTTAGTGTGGAGAATTTCAACTTGTGCTTGTCCTTTCTTAATCGTATCTTCACACTCTAGGCTTTTACCTCCCCTCTTTTAAGTCCTTACAAACCCTTACAAGTCATTTACCTCTCTTTTCTTGTGCCTCTAATCCAATCGTGGACTAGAAGCAACCAAGATGAGCAACAACCCGGAGGTCTTCAACAGCTTGTGTAATCTTCAAAACGGGATTAGTACCACCAAAATAAGAATAGATACCAAGAAAAGGACACAAAACACACTTGGACAAACTCTAAGATTCAAGGAAAATATGAAAACAAATGTGATGTAAAGAGCTGAGACAAAGAATTTCTAAGGGGTTGCCCTGGGTAATCCTTAACCACACTTAGACTCAATGCACTCAATCACACGTATGCAATGTCCAAGATGCATAAAGGAAGAAGTGTCCAAAGTTGTAGGTATTTTTTTATTTTTTTTGTTTTGGTTGAAATACAAGAAACTCAAAGTAACCAAAGGATTAATCAAAGAACACAACAACCTTCTTGCTCTAATTTTTTTCCTCTAAGCCGAATCTTATATGAAAGAACGTTTAAAGATGTTCTTGTAAAAAGAGGCTCAATCTTTTGTAGTGTATGGCCTGTATAAGTATGGATCCGTATGCATCAATAAACACAACACACGATGCAAGTGAGATGCACAAATCCAAGTATGACTAAGAGCTTCAAATAACAACAAGATTTAAAGTGAACAACGGTAGCTTTTTAGGCTAGTAGAAACAATATAAGTGTGGCTGAAATGAAATCGCTCTATGCAGTGATCCTAATATCCAAGTATATATTAAAGCAAGAACGGATACAAGACAAAATAACCCAAATGAAAACAATCCCAAACAACAACAAAGATGTAATCTTTTGAATGTTTTAAGATGTTTTAAAGATTGTCTTAGTCCTTGTCCTTGTATAGGGTCATTTGTCAATATGTCCAAAGAGTTTCTATATTTGGTCCTGTTCAATATGTCCAAATTGTCCAAAATGTCCAATATGGTCCAATAGGTCCAAAGTGTCCAATATGTCCAATACGTCCACAGTGTCTAATATGTCAAGGAAATTTTGGTCTTTTGTCCAATATGTCAAGGTATCGGTATTGTCAAGTCCATAAAAACAGGTTGTGTATTTTCCTTTTAATAGCTAGGAAGAAGTTTTAAGGCTGATTTTGTTTTTTTTTAACATTATATAGCTGAAACAAAGAAGACACAAAATATATGCAATATGAATAAAGAAGCAAGAATAGGACAAGGAATCAGAATGATATGGCAGATTTTTTTTTAACAAATTTTTGAATACTTAAAGATAGAGACACAAAAGATATAGAATGAAGGATAGATTAAAGGAGAACCTTTGCTCTGATACCAAACTGATGCGTGGATGTCACACCTCGTACGGATCGTCTCCTCTAACACTTGGATCCTTAACGGTTATAGGCAAGAGTTGAACTCCCTCCTAGCCGTTGTTCACCAAGATTTTGTTTGAGCCTTCCTCCTTCAAAAGTTACCCGTTTTCCAAGCAAATTTCCACCCTCTTGGACGGTCACACCTCTGATGTTGGATATCCCCCACAAGGTTGCTCACACCTTGATTGGATTCTAACTTTGATCTTCAAAGAAACAAAGAAAGCTCTCAAGTTGTTCTTAAGAAAATCAAAGCAAAACTCACAAGTGTTTGTGAAGAGAAAATATGCTATTTTTGCATAAGAATTCTTTTGGATGCATTCTCCCCTACTTAGGGTCGTTTGGAATCCCTTTATATAGGGCAAAAAAGTATAAAAAAATATAGTATACAATGTTGAAGAAAAAACTAGTCAAAAAGATACAAAAACAAACAGCCTAAATTTGTGCAATCTGTTGGCAGCTTTTTGACCCTTCTAGAAGCCGATTTTGGTCTTGCTTGAGAAATGTAGATCAGGATGTATAGTTAAATTTGGGATTTTGAATCACCTCATTTGGACTTGGAATGAGTCAGATATGGCCCTTCAAAATTTGGGTGTCCAGAAAGTTTTCAGTATCGGCTCCTGAAAACTTGTCTGCATTGTGGCCTGTTTTTGGATCCATTTCAGCTCGAATTAGGTCTTGACTCCTCTTAGAGAATTGTATCCCATTGAATTTACAAAAATAAACATATGAAGTTCTCTGAATTTGGCCCACCCATTGAAGAGATAAGTCCAAATTACTAACAGTGTGTCACAAAATTCTGCAGAAACAATACTTGAACTTCAATGCTGTTTTTGGCCATCATGGCGACTTCTCCTGGAAATGTGCAAAACAGAAACATTCTAGATCCTTGTCTTGTCTTTCGAATGCAACTTGAATCACCAAATTTTCCCTTGGAATTCGATAGATACGGGAATTTTACGAAAGCTGGTCCTGCCAGAAATCACATTCCGAAATATGCTTGTTTCTCTTCAACTCCTTTGGTCTTCAAGCAACTCCAACATCCTCATAAGACCTTAAAACAACTCTAATAAATGTGGACACATGCTAAACAAATCTAAAGGCTTAAAAAGCTAAAAGACTTACAAACACGAAACTTTAAACAAGCGACTCAAGTAATGAAAGAAATAATACAAATGACTCATATATGTTACAACACATAAAAACTCAAAGATTAGGTTCAAGTAGGTGAACCCAACGACCTTCTTTGTTCATAGGCTCGTCTAGCACATGTCTGAACAAGAATGCATCAACTTCTTGGCTCAAACTCTTTGTCATGCTTCTTGTCAATAGACCTCTACTTGCCTCACCTTTGTTGACTCCTGGCACCTGTACCTCATCAAGACTTCTTGGAGGTAATGCCAAGACACCAAAACAATCCAAAAACAATTTTTTTGCACTTGTTTTCAAACTCTTCTGGTCTCAGTTTTATGATCCACTTGCACCAAATTTTTCCAACTTAAAACCTACACACAATGCTCCTTTAAATTGCCAAAAACAGTCCCAAATCAGCCTTAAAAGTGCCAAAACAGTTCACTTCAAATGAAACATAAAAAACAGTCCCAAACAATTTCTTAAATGACTTCAAGCAACTGCAGCCTTTTACCAACTCCAAAGCAACACAAGGAAGAACAAATTCGGACACAACTCTAAGATTCAAAGATGTGAGAAACCAAAAGTGATGATAGAGGCTGAGCCAAAGAGAAACTAAGGATTGCCTTGAGCAATGTTTAGTTAATCTTAGACTTCATCTGCTTGATTCACTTAATGTATAATCAAGTTTTTAATTCAATTGTGTTCAAGCCTGATGGTATGTGTTTAAGTCTAATTGAGGCTAAGGGGTTGTCTGAAGTATGAAGGCAACGGCTTTCAATTCAAGAACCAAGATGAGCACAAGTTTTGAAGCTTTTGTTCACTTTGCCTGCCTTGCCCTTCTTGAGTACTTTGCTACATTTTTTTCTGACTAAGGGCAGAATAGTAATTTCACACTACCTAGGGTTCTTCTTTCAACCCTTGTGCTTAAGTAGTCTTCAACTAGCGTTTTCTTGTGCTTCCTTGAATTCTTCTTGGTTTGGTTCTTGGATTTGCTTGAAATGTGATTGAAGGCCGCATGGGGTAGGTTTTCAAATTAGGGTTTTCTCTTGTTGTAGGTGTTGGTATGGCTAGGATTTATTAGGGTATTAGGGTTGATCGCCATGGGGGATATGGGCCGTTTAGGGTTAGGGATTTTGTTTTATGGTTAGGGTTTTCATAATCAGGTTTAGTGATACACTACCATGAGGTATCATCATTACTCATGTCACATTGTATTGTTAGGTCTTTAGGGCATGTAGTACTTGTATGAGATTTCAGGAGTTGTCTTACTTTTGTTTGTACAAGTCTATGTCTAATTGAGTCTAGCATATATTAGGACATGTTGTACAGGTTTGGTTGGTGCTTGTATAAGCTCATTGTTGGTCAATTGAAGCAAGAATGAGGACATCTTTAAGGGCACACTATACAGGCGTCCATATTACGAGATCTGCTCTTGCCCTTAGAGATGCATGGAAGAACAATGCAATTTAGGATGCATGTTCAGTGTCTGCCTACTTTTGTAGTTCCTTAGAAACTTTGGGATATACAGCAATCAACTTGTTTCAACTTGGTTCATTATTTAGTTGGCAGAGTTTCTTTTTCTGCTATGTAAGAAGTCCTACCATTTGATCTCTCATTTATCTCGTGGTTTGAGCAGAGCACACCATTTGTCTTATGGTAAGATAGTTATTCTGGTGGTGACAATATTGCCATAGAACTACAAAAACAATATAAAACTGAATTTTTAGCGGCCCGTCGTGACGGACACAGTCAAATGCTTCCATGGCTTCAGTATGGACAAAGCACAAAGTTCACGCAGAAAGTTGCTGCATGAGAGGCTCTCATGACCTTGTGTACATAAAAATAACTCCCCCTTTCGTTCAGGTAACGGAGCCATGAATAGTGTCCTCTATGCGTTTACTGAACATTGAATAACTTACTCAGAATTTCCAAATGCATGACTTTATATTTGCAAACTGCAGTCATTTCTAGGATGAAAACTAAACTAATAATCTCTCGACCACTTTGTCATTAGATTTCCTGTAAGCATCGAGAATTAGAAAAACTAAGAAGTTTGGGACCGGCCGAAAATTAACCGCTACACCCCTAGGCAGATTCTGAAGAGGATGATGCATCACCAGACAAGCCATTAGGAAGCTCTTCACGTTTGGACACCTCTGGCAGATAGGAGTAATCAACAACACAGACACCAGCGACAATTGAAAGCCCAATGCAACTCCAAAACAGCCTTTTCTGCCACCTTTTTCTCTGACTTTGCTTTCGAGCGACCTCTAAACATCAAAATGAAAGCA
The DNA here is from genome assembly GCA_036186865.1 of Eustoma russellianum. NCBI lineage: Eukaryota > Viridiplantae > Streptophyta > Magnoliopsida > Gentianales > Gentianaceae > Eustoma > Eustoma russellianum. The sequence continues at coordinate 3,744,686 of AP025075.1, read as the reverse complement.
GTAAGTTAGATCACTCCTTCAGGCTTAATATTACTTGATTCCTACAAGGGAAGTCAGTAAATTCTCATAAAGTAAAGGCATAAAGGCTCATCACAAAAGTCTCCCCATTTGCAAATCTACTTCAGAGGGTAAAAGAAGACGGAAACTAAACATCGTTTGTCCAAGAGATTAAGGAACAGATCCAAGCATACACTTCTTCAAGGTATCTTACCATAACATATACTAGGCATCAAAATTGCGAGGGAAAAAAAA
>AP025075.1:3708652-3735773 GCA_036186865.1 Eustoma russellianum | reverse complement strand
TTTTTTTTGGTCAAGGGCATTTCAGGAAGTATATAAACTTAAGGAATAGAAAACAATCAAATACAGATAGATAAAACAAAAATAGAAACCAACCGTACCCTAGACCGATCATCACTTAGTCTAAATCAAACTTATTCTAACGTCAAACTTAGTCTCGGATCATAGCTTACGTCTAGCATCAAACTTAGTCTAAGATTAAACTTATGTCTAGCATCAAACTTAATCTAAAATCAAACTTACGTCTATGATCACAACTTAAGTCTATAGTCATCTCTTATGTCTAAGATCATTCCTTAATTCTACGTTTTCCGCAGTAGATATAGAGCCTCAGCTCTGATACCACCCGTAGCGCCCCGTCCCGAACCCTAGGGTCAGAACCGGTACGCCCGCCGTATTCCGCTAAGGGATATACAAGGCGTCTGTACGAATCCATGCACTTGTCAAAACGACAGAGTATTTGATTGCGGAAGCGAAATAATTCAGCTCAAACCCTAAATCGAAAGTAAAATCCCCAAAATCATATATAGTCAGCATCAAGTCAAAATCCCCTAAACGACATCGTAAAATGCGTAACGAAATCTCTAAGCTAAGTCCTCAAATGAAATAATAAATAAAATAAAACTTGTCCAATTCTTGATCATCAGTCCTCAATCAGTTTCTAAGAGTCCCAATGTGCCCATTCAGAGTCCTCTCCAACCCATATATAGTAATACTCTGAATCGTCTGCAAGAAAACAAAACGAACGGTGTGAGCGACAAAAATGTCACTCAGTAGGTACCCTGCCTGCATCGGCCCTGTGAGATCATGCATGCTAGGACAGTAGTGAAATACGTATAAGTACAGTAATACGAAAATAGACTATCCACGTTTTCACAAATACGTATGACGTCATAACTTCTTAAAAAGATCAAACACATAAGCATAATGAGCATGAAATGCAACGTCACGTACATGATGCATGATAAGCCTACCTTCTTGGAGACATACATACTATCGTTCAATGCATGACCCCAGGACCTAACAGAACGGAACGGAACAGAACAGAACGGAACAGATATGCGACTAAGGTCTCGCATATCCTAACAGAACAGAACAGATATGCGACTTAGGTATCGCATACCTTAACAGAACAGATATGCGACTTAGGTCTCGCATACCCTAACAGAACAGAACAGATATGCGACTTAGGTCTCGCATACCCTAACGGAACAGAACAGATATGCGTAGGTCTCGCATACCCTAATACAATGTCGTGATGCATGAATGCACAGAAATCATATACGAAATCCTTCACTTATTTTCCTTTTCCTTTTTTTCTTTTTCTTTTCCTTTTCTTTTCCTTTTCTTTTATCCCTTCCGTGACTTCCCCTGCGATCTCCCTTTCTTCACCCCTCAAATTCTACTCCTCATCAATTCGTTCCCCCCTCCTGCTTCTTCCAAACTTTCGGTCCTTTTCTTTTCCCAATTTTCCATGCCGCCAACAGCCCCCACTTCAACCTACAGCCCTCCACCTTCAACCGCACTGCCCCACCTTTAGTCTCTCCCAGCCGCACTCCCTCCTCAGCCGCACCCCCTTCTCCCCACTTCCTCAACCGCCACCAACACGGCAGCACGTGACCATAGCTCACCACCACCGGCCACGCGCCGCCATCACCACGCCTCCAAACCGATTCCGTTATTCATATATACATCAAAAAAATACAATCTTTTCCGAGTTGACCATACAAAAATAGCATCATACATATATATATACATATGTAGTCTATATACGGATATACAATTCATCACATACACATATAATCTAATAATCAAGCATCTATACAATCACAAATACTGATGCACGATCTCGTTTTCATAAAGAAATTAAAGATTATTGTTTGTTTCATTCAACAGATGTTAAGGGGGAACCTACCTGATAATTGATACGCGTTTGATGGATTGATTAAATCGGTGGTGCTCCTCCGATCCTCCCTAAAACCGGCGGTTGAGCCTTGAGGCAAGAAGAAGATCGTTTCTTTTCTTCTGCGGATGGCACGCCGTTTGTTGAGAATGGGGAGGGGGGTTTTAAATAGAAATTTGATTAGGGTTTAGGGAGAATTTCCTAACCAAATTAGGTTTAGTAATTAATTAGTTCAAATGACCTTTTTGCCCTTCATTAAAAAAAGAGGATATAACACTCCAGGTCAATACCACATGAAATTTTTAATTGCTTTCCGTTTAACCCACATAAATGTTACATGTACTAACAGCAATCAGCCACGACAAAATACAGAAAAGAGCCAGGTTATTATGGATTATATGCTTGGTCAAGTTATCGCAGAATCCTATGGAGCACGTCTTTAGAGGCATCAGATTCTTGCAAACAAAGGAGTAGTTACCATTCTCGAAAGAGATTCAATGGACTCGAGCAGCAAGTTAGTTGCTTCTATATATCGCCCATAATCAACATATAAACGAAACAAGGATGCTGGATTTGACTCGGGCCCAGCCATTCCAAAACCATTTTCTTGTTGTACACCCTGTGTCAAAAGAATGAAAAAGGAAAATATCAACTATGGCTTCCCAAACGAAAAAGCAAGATAAAGGTAAAAATGCCTCAAGTTGGAAACTAACTAAACATCAAAGAAATTGACACAAATTCTAGCCATGTTACACGATCAGTTTTCTTACTCAAACATACAACTCATTTTGCTCTCCAACATAAATTTTCATGTTATCCAAGCCAATTGCCTTTTTCAAAGGAAAGCTTTTAAAACAGTGCATTTCATGGTTCAGCTCTAGTCCACATGATATAGCGAGCAACGGACGAAGACATCTAACGCAATGCATATTTTAAAGCCCCCCCCCCCCCCCCCCCCCTTCTCTTTTCTGCAGCACCGACATTAATCAGATCTACACCAACTTAATCTCACTTGCAATTCTCTACCTAAAAGAGGACTTCTTTTAAAATACTAGACAGAGCGGCACATTGAACCAAACACTTGGATTAAGTTATTACCCCAACTTCAAACTTAGAAGTTTCCCTCGCCCAAAAAAGGGGAAGAAAAGAGCTACATCTTTCACCAAGTTGCACTAGGCTAAGTGGAGTAGTTCTCACTTCACCATAAAGCCCCTCGATCATCCAAGGTTGGTGTCAACTTAATCTAAAATGGAGATTAGAAAGAAAATTGGAGGAATTTGTGATCGGTTTATATAGCTTAGCAGTAATTCAGCAAATTTGCAATCTTACTGATGTTATTCAGAAATTTACCTTAAACATTTGAACCAACCAAAGAGGTAACTCGATTTGAGAATCAGCTGCTAGAAGAGTCTCTGCAACAACTAGTGGTAATCTTGGATGATATCCACTATACTATTCCTGAATGAAATATAGAAGAACAAAATGAATAATGGAACAACCACTGATGAAATAAATAATTAAATCATAGTTTTCAATATTAATGATACTATCAAATTTATGAACGCATAATCCATTAATAAATTAAAAAAGCAGCTCAAGGGAAAAAAAATGATGCGAGAAAATGATGACAGGTATCCTATATATTTTTTAAACATGAAAATGCAACTGAAGAGATGCAAATGTCAAGTGACAGCCTTCAACGACAGCAGTTTGATTAAGTTACTTCTGTAAGCAAAAGATTATGGAAGTAAACTTAATTATTTCATTTCATATATTAAAAGGTATCTAGCTAAAGCTTTTCACAGAAAGAGGTATAACACCATATCTACTATCCCTGCACAAAAATTTCCATTGGACTAGAGCAATTGACAGCAATATGACTCGTAGTCATACTCTTTTCTTGTAAGCAAATTTCATTACTATTCAAAATGTGCAAAATACGTAGCCATTATAATACGCAATATCAAATCTAATTACTCATTATACATTCTTCTAACCATTAGGCAGGGCCTAATACTGAGGAGCAATTCAAAAATCTACTATGTGAGGCAATAGAAGGACAAGGCCTATGCTAAAAGTAGGATCAAAATGTACAAAATCTTGTCAGCCAGGTTTCCAAAACAAGATAAATGAAAAACATAGCCTAAGAGTACATGCAAAGGAAATCTGATGCCAAGTCTAGAATGAGGATAAAAATGCGCAAAAGGTAGCCAGCCTGGCTTCCAGAACAGCCCAGACAACGATATTGTGCAGAAGATCAAGAGTGGAAGCAGCATGAGGTGAAGATTTTCATTGTGAGTCCAAGGTTTAAAAAATGTTCCCAGTAGAACTTACTACTCTTCTACCCTCTCCAAGAAGCTGCAAAGAAGCATATGCTTTCAAGAATTTTCTTTACTACCGCCATATGATCTTTGTCCACTCGTTAATAGAGCCTCTTTTTCTTTTCTCTCCAGATGTGATAGACCGTTGCTGAGAATCCAAAAATAGCAATGTTGTTTTAAAACTTTGAGGTCCAAATGTTGCTGGAGGCAAGCCATTTAACAGTGTTTTGAAATGATATAATCCTATCTTTACATTTCATTTGCCTCAAAACTGCACTCCACATCTTTGCTGAGTATAAGCATTGAAAGAAAATGTGCCCATGGTCTCCCATGTATCTATGACACAAGACACATGTATTAGTTTAATCAATCCTCAATTCATCAGTTTGTCTAGTGTATTCATCTTCTTATAATATGCAAGTCAAAGTATGATTGTATAATGTAGAAGATAATGATAAGCTGAATAAAAAGTAGAATATTATTCATGCTTCCCTTCGGCCTTCCTAGCCTGTTTTTTCTTTTCTTTTTCTTCAAAAATTCATCAATCTATCCAAGATAATCTCCTCCTTATGCATGATCTTGTTAAAAGGTACCCGAAGATTGATGTTCCTAGTAGATGTGCAATTAAAGTTGGCAAAATAAAGGCTTATGACACTGTTAACTAGAACTATCTTCTGAAAATTCTAGAACAAATGAACTTTCCTTAAAATATAAGAATTGGATTAAGTTTTGCATACCATAGCCACTTTTTCTATTAATCTCAATGGCTCCCTAATTGATCACTTCTCTGCCTCTACGGGTCTTAGGCAGAGTGACCCATTTTCCCCTGCCTGTTTAAACTAGTCATGGAGGGGTTTACCTAGCTCCTCAAAAGCAGAATTAACGGCTCCCAGTTTAAACACCACCCTAACCGTGACCACCTAAATCTCAGCTCTATTTCTTTTGCTAATGATTTTTTCATCATCCCAAGTGCTGATAAACATTCAATAAAGATCATGGAGTCTCTGAATGAGTTCGCGAGTTCTATCTAGACTTAGGCCTATATCAATCAATCAATCACTGTGACCAATGCTAGAAAGACTGCCATTGCTGATATGCCTTAGATGTCTCTGGGTTCTCTGGCTATCAAGTATATTGGTGTTCCCCTCTTAAGTGAAAAGTAATCTTTCTCTCACTATGATCCTCTGTTGGATAGGTTGGATATGTTAAACAGTAGAATCAATAGTTGGATTCCTCTAAACTCTTCTATGGAGGTAAACTCCAACTAATAAGTTCAATTTTGACAGCAATCTCTGGATATTGGACGGCATTCTTCTTTAATCCAATGTGATACAAGAAATTTAAAGGATTATACATATCTTTCTTTGTGGAGGCACAAGAAATGCATAAGTTAAATGGAATTCATTACGTCTTCCAAAAGAAGTAGTGGGATTGGATCCCTGAATTGTTATAAATAAATAATGCATACTTGATGAAGATCCTATGGCATATTTGTGAAGGTAAAGAAAGTCTTTGGGTTAGGTGGGTTCATACTGCCATACTAAAATGTAAGTCCCCTTGGGAGCTTAGTCAAAAGCAGCTTGATTCTTGGATGTGAAAGAGACTGTTGTGGATTAGTGATCGACTCACACATTCCAATAAGAGAGTCATAGGTGATGAGCGTACTGCGTCCTTCTGGTTTGACCTAGGTACCCCTGGGGGTGCTAATCCAAAACTTCTTTGAACTTAAAAGAAAATTCAACATTAGGCTGGAAGCCAAAGTTCTGAAGTTCTACACGGTGGCCAGTGAAGGCTTTCTTTTGGTAGAGGGTGGGATAATCAAGTTATTTCCTTCTACGATGACCGTATAAGTTCACAATTATCTTATGGGAAAGACTATTAGAAATGGATTCCCTCTAAAAAATTTTCATTCACAAGTGCTGTAATACCAAAAATACATGTTTATCTTTCAGTTAGCTGGACAAAATTGTCTGGGACACTCATCATATTCCTAGATTTGCATTTATCCTTAAGGTTGATTTTGAAAAAGGATGAACACTCTAGACAAACTTTTAATTTGGGGCTTGATCGACTCTAATAGTTGTTTACTTTGGGGCAAGGTCCCTGAAGACCATAATCGTCTATTTTTCCAATGTCTCTGTCCCTTCTCTCAATTTATGTAGAAAGCCGTTCTGAGGACATAAACTGCACTACTCTTATCTTTAACTGGTAATATCCTCTAAACTAGCTCTTAACTACTTACTGGCGATCTTCTTTCCAAAAGGATCTGGTGTTTTTTGCTTTGACAACTACAGTTTACTCAATATGGAGGGAGAGAAACCAAAGGTAACTCAACACGGTCCACAAAGATACACAATACATCCTAAAGGAAATTATGCAAAACAACAATGTTGCTGCTGCTTCTTGGACGGGCATCTCAAGAAGGAACAGAAACTGGAATATTGCCATCTCTTGGGTCTCCCTATGAAGATATTTAAAGTTGAACTCCTGGTTGCTGCCTCTGTCACTGCTCTGTTTGACTGCTGACTTCTGTCCTCTTCTGCTATTATGTAGCATTTCTTCTGACACCTTCAATATTTGCTCAATTTATGGGAGATCTCTTCACCAGCTGCTCATCCAAGTTCTCCTTGGTGCCCTATTTGGTTCCACATGGAGTTCCAACCACTTTCTTGGATGCTACTATACTCCTATTAATTTCTGTTTATTTCTAGTATTACCTTCCAGCAGAGGTTATTCTTCTTCTTATGCTGTTTTTAAAGCCCCCGGTTTGCTTAACTAGGGTGTCTTGTACTCTTGTTTTGTTTTGAAATATGGATTGGGGGTGTCTTGTACTTTTGTTTTGTTTTGTTTTGAAATATGGATTGGGGATTATATTGGAACTAGTCTTTGGTTAAAACAAGCTAGAAAAAATTTGTGCTTTTGTATTTTGAGCAAGACTTTCTTGCTGATGTCCTCCTCTGACGTCCACTTTTGTAAATTTGCCTAATTTGGCTCATATATTATAACTTTAACTGAAAAAAGAACAGAAAAATAACGCACTGTGAGGCCGAAAGCAACCACATTACGCAATGCAATAGCAACCACATTACATAATACAAACTAAATAAGAATAAATTTAAAGAAAAGAAATTTAAAACAATACAAGTAACAAGTAGTATATTTCCTTTAAATAATATAATGCAAGAAAAAAAAATGCTGGAGTGTCCTGTGACTAAAACAATAATGGAACAAGAATGTCTAAAACAAGATTATATTAACCAGTTAGATTTCGCGAGTTTTCCACTGGCTGGTGCGTACAGATTGCTGTGTTGAAGGCCCCAAATCAAGTAAGTTTCCATTGTTCTGACAAGGAACAAGAGTTGCATTCTATTATCCCTGTCAACCAAAGACAAATTTAGTAGAAAAGCTGACATCAATAAACAAGGACAACATTGTAATGTTAGATACATTACCTAAAAGAGGAAGCTAATCCAGTCGGACAGCACTTCAATGACAAGGCAGTAAAGACTCTTTCAAGCTCCCTAAACCAAAAACTTATCATTAATTAGAAGCAACAAACTCACCAAATAAATGTAGTTGTGAAAAGAGCTCATCCGCTCCAGTAACACCCCCCCCCCCCCCCCAAAAAAAAAACCAAAAAAGAAGACTAAAGAAGACAAATTAAGAAAAAAGAAAGGCTACTTTAAAAGCATAATGCGCAGGTGATATATGCGATTTTTTTGGCGAAGCTACTTATAAAGAAATGACCAAATATATGATCCGTAAGTGATCCTTAATGGATAAGCAAACGTAATACCCTTGCTAGCTTATTATTATTATTTGTGAGTTTGGAGCACCAGCAAGATTACTTTTCATTGATAGGATACTGCACATTTTACAGTACATTTACATCATGTCAGTCTCTATAATCAAAGGATTCTGATTTAGTATTAACTATGGTATTTTGTAGCTACCGAAATAAATTCAAATATGCTCGTTCCTACTTTACATAGTATCCTATCAAATCATACACAGAATCTCTACAATTACTTAGTTGTTTCAACACTCCCTCTCCAGTTGGTGCATAAATATCTATAATCTCTAACTTGATGAGTAGGTCTTTAGACCAGGGTCTAAACAATCTCTTTGTGATGAGCCCCAGCCAAAGCCAAGCCAAGAAGAACAAACCGCAGCGGGAGGTACACCCATACAAGACAAGGGGCCTATAATAAGGAGCATGGCCAAGAAATTGATTCATGCAGTGGGAACCTTCCTTTCCAAGCATATTGAGGATGAACCAAGTCAAGATAGCCTACATTAGATCCATTTGTTACAAGCTTTAACTTAGTTTTGAATCATGTCGTAATATATTAAGTAATCTTATGTGTATTGACCATATTGTTGAGTACTTAGCTTTTTTTCCTTTATAAACTGTTGTAAACTAACCAAGACATGTCCTAGTATGTTGCATATGTTGTTTGGTGTATGTTTGAACTGATTTTAGGCTAAGGAAGCTTGATGAAGTCCATGCCACATGCCATACACCAAGTTGAGTTAAAAGGGCAAGCTGGCAGGATGACACACTCTTAGTATTTCAGCCATATCTCATCAACCACAACTCCAGTTGATGTGATTCCAGTTGGAGCCGAAAGATAAGACATTAAGCTACAACTTTGTTATTTTGCACATTCTCAGATTCGTCCGTTATCAAGCATAAAGAATGCCATAAAATTGAAGCTGCTGATTTTCAAATGTCCACAGCTGGAAGCAACTAAAACTTCAATGCGTGATATATCTGTCATCCCAACTCCAAATCAGATGATTCAAAAATCTAAATTCAAGGTCTTTTTGCTGTCTATAACTTTTATGAAGACCATTTTTCGGTCCAATCAGAGAGAAGTCTTCAAAATCCACTTGCAACAGTAACTGCACCAATTCTGCCGAGATTGGAGGGATGAAGACTTTTGCTTCCAACAATAATTTACTTCTACTTTTGAGCCATTACTTTCATTGGCTGATAGTTAGGTTATTATGTAATTATTTAGTGTATCTTAGGCCTATAAATATAGGAGTTAGTCCTTTGTAAGAAACACACATATATAAAAACAAATTTCAACCAAAGGCTTTGTGAAGCATTGTGTTCTTGTTTATCCTTGAATCTAGGTTAGGTTCCATTCAAGACTTGAGCTATCTTGGATGTATTTTCCTTATATTTGGGAGGGACAATGTCTAAGAGGGTTAATTCTTGCTTATAATCATTTGAACTCATTTGTGGGGAGGCACTGAAGTACACGATCAAAAGCAGTCCAGCTTGAGCAAGGTGGTTTCATTTCCATTGTGCTTTTCCTACAAGCTGATTGGGGAGGTTTGAGTTAAAGGAAGGTCCAGTCTTCGTGTACAATCCGTGCATCAAGTGGTATTAGAGCGAAGGCTACACTTTAACTCAGCTATCTTTAAATTATGTCAAACTTGTTTGTTCATCTTGTTCTCATCTCTAGTGTCATTCAATCTACCCTTAAGGAGGTTGAATATCTTTGTGTGTCTTCATTTCAGTTTTCCTTGCCACTAAATTCGAAAATTAAAAAAAATATGTTTCTCTTTGAAATTCAGTTGTGTGCATCTCCTAAATTCCAAAGTTGTTATATCTTATCAAATTTAAAAGCTTACCATGCAACATGGAGAAATAAGGTTGGTGGACAAATGCTTCAAGGTTGGCTGAACCTTTGACATAACTTGATGGTATAAGGTTGAAGGACTATTGGACTATTGAGACATAACAAAAAAACCTTGGAACTAAAGGGAAATTCTACAGTTAAAAGGCTAATACGACATGCTTTAACGTTGGCTGAACGTTACACTTACTTTAGTTGTATTTCAATTGTTTAAATACTTTCTTGGACTTAAGTTCTTAGTTTAAAAGCTATTTCTACTTTATTTATATTCAGTCCAAATCTTACATTGCTACCAAAGTCTTTTACTCATCTTGTTGTAATCAAAGCTCTTAGCTTGCATTAAGACTTTGTGTATACTTGATTGTTTGTAATTGTGAACTTACATTGCATATTAAGTGTTCAAAGCTTCTTAGACATCTTCTACCAGAAGGAAAGATAAACCTTGTTCACTTTGAGTCAAAGAAACGACGGTGACAAACAAAAGAGGCTAAACAAAGAAAATATATATATACATTGGCCTAGCTGAAATTATAACAAGTTGTACCAAAAAGCCAAAAGAAAAGAAAGATTATTCCTTCCTAAACCAGATTCAAAAAGGAAAAGAAAGGTTGCTTACCCATCACGTGTACATTTGCTCCAAGAAAACCGAAGGTATACTTTGAACACTTGGTTGCCGTAATCTTCACTTCTTACATTCGTTTGAGTTGCATAAGGCTTAAGGTAAATTAAGGATTGCCCAGAGCAACTCCTTAGCTTTTCTTGACTCAGCCTACAACATCATTATTGGTTTCTATCTTTCTTGAATCTTAGATAGTCCAAGTTTGGTGTTTATTCAATTGGTACTGTGTGGAAGTGGAAAGCCGGGTGGAAGTGTGTGTGGGAAGCATTGAAGACTTGTTTGGATATATATTCATTGGTTGCTTGTTGTGAGTGGCTTTAACTTGAGATTCTACCAATAACACAAAGCAAGGACTGAGTGAACATACACAAGAGAGAAAGAGAGCAAACAGTATTGAACTAACGTAACAAACTCTCTTCCGTCTTTGTGTTCGTTTTTTTCTTTTCTTCTTGTTCTCAGAAAAACATGGTTGAATCACATGGAAACAAACAGACGACTCCTACTACCCCTATTATGCCACAAGGTCCTATGACCATGGAATCATTGCATCAAATGATGTCCAGTCTGGTCCATGCGTTTGGTTGCATGAAAAGTGATGTTGAGGATCTCAAACATAATGCTGGCCAACAAACCAGAGGAGAAAGTGCAACTCAAGATAGAAGAGAACCACCAAACATACATTTAAACGAAGGAACATCTTATGGTGGTGAAGCATGGCATGAAAGCCGAAGAAACGTGCCTCAAAGAGTACGTGGAAGAGGACGTGGTATGAATGGTGGACGAAGATGTAGCGCACCGCTCCCGAACCCTAGTATCGGGAACAGTGCACCCGCCGTATCTCGCTCAGGAGAATACAAGGCGTCGAATTAATTTCCAACATGTCCGAAAAGACGTAGAAATTTTTCTCGCGGAAACGAAATACCATACATTAAATTCCATGGATAAAAGAAAATATCTCAATAAAATACTAACTCAATTATGGCAATAACATCACTATGCCAACAGTCTAAACAAGTATGTCTGATGAATCCCAATAAAATAATAAGAAATGACCGCACGGTCTCCTCATGTCCTAGATGCGGCCACCAGTCTGCCCACTCTACCGTGTTAGCCCCGTCCTCAACAAAGACATAATCGTAGGCCTCTACCTGCTCACCTGGAGGGGGAGTAGGGGTGAGTGACGGGGATATCACTCAGTAGGCACCTGCCTCCAAGTAGCACAAGACGAGCATCCAAAAATAATATAACACATAGCACATAAAACATGATATCACATAAGCATACGAAAGAATGCGGAAAAGTAAATCACTCCAGGTAAAGAATGCGCAACATCGTGATGCATGTCCCACAATGCATGTCACACGCAACAAAGTCATGTTACACAGAATGCCGATATCCATACCGTGCAATGCATGAACTCGGGTCCTACTGAGTGGCTGCGGGTCGTACCCACCCACAGTCACTATACTGAGTGTGTGTGGCCGCGCCACCGTACACCATCCTGAGTGTGCGTGGCTGCGCCACCGTACACCATCCTGAGCGTCCGTGACCAGTATGTTACGATCCGCCATAAATGCAATGCATGTGCCATGAATGCAAAAACACAATCGTCTGAGGCCCCTGGCCCATCCTCACCATCCTCCGGCATTCAAATCTAGGTTCAGTTTATTGCTCGAATGCTAACTCAACATTGTTCGGCATCAAATCCACTTTTCCACGGCTTGTATACCTTTATCGTGCGTTTTCTACATTTTCCCTCATTTTTCTCCTATTTATTTCTATTTATTACCTAATTATCCAGATTAAATAAATTATCACAATTACCGGAATTTAATGGAAATAATTTAATTTCAGTATTTTATAATTTCTGGAATTTATTTATAATTTTCTGATATTTATTTATATTTTTCCTATAACTATTTCTATTTTAAATTAATTAAATAACCATTATACAATTTCCAGAATTTAATAAATCATTTATATAATAGTAATTACAATGGAGCCGGCCTGTTTCCGCCAGCCCCAGTCCGCAGAACACCGGCCCGGCCCGTGATGGCATCCGGCCTGTCCCGATTTTTTTTAGATTCAGTCCGTTGGCCATTCAACCCGGTCCGCTCAGCCGCCAACCTCTTTTTTTTTTATCCAGTTAAATGGGCTGGACTGTAGCCGCCAGCCAGAGGCCCATTAAGGGCTGGCCTGGTCTGCGCGCACTGCCGGCCGGCCCTAATCAATTTTTTTTAAAAAATGTTGGTCCAGCGATGCCAGGGCACGTGCGACCTCACGCTCGCGCGTGAAGGCCATGCGCGGCCACTCCGGTGGCGCGTTGAGGCGCACCTCCGGCCCCTGGCGTCTGTTTTTCGACCCCGATCTACATTTTTGCCTATTTCCAGTCTAGGGAACCTATTCTAAGGCCAAATCAAAACGAAAAATCTCTATTCATGCAACAGTTTACTATTTTGATTATCAAATTTTTCCCCTAAAATCAAATCCAAGTCACGCCAACCAAACTATGCATTCAACAGTGTACGATAAACATGTATTTCATAGAGCAATTGAAAGCCTAATTGTAGAGAGAAACAGGAGTAAAGGCAGACCCAAACTGACTTGGGATGAGCAGATAAGACACGACTTACTAGATTTGCACCTCTCTGAGGACATGGTCCAGGATAGGAGTTCATGGAGACATACGATTAAGGTTAACGAGGTATAAGCCATATATAGGGACACTTTAGAGTATATGTAGGACATAGATAGGCGTAGACACTATCTACGCTTTAGGTTGACTTTCCACTTGGTGGCATATGTTTTACCGTTGTTTTACATTACATGTACATATATACGTGATGTGTATTTTAATATCGAAAGGCCTTTATTTGTATTTCTTGAATTTACTCACTAACACACCAGCACAACATATCCCTATTATCATGTCATTTATGCAGGTAGAGCCGGGGGTCTCACTGGAAGCAGACTCTCTATCCCTTGGGATTGAGGTATTGTCTGCCTACCACTTACCCTCCCTAGACCCTGACGATAGCTTTTGCTGTCGTTGGGATATACTGGGTACGGATGATGATGATGAGGATGATGAATCATATCATGGATTTCAACAGAGAAAACATCATAAACACATAGATTACCACTCAAGCATGCCTGAGATTGTACCAATTTGAAGGGGGGAAAAGAAACCTACTTGATTGACGATCAATTCTACGACTATACGGAGTAGTGTATAAACCGGAACGCCCTGCTCCCTTCTCTTTTCCTTCTCTCTTCTCTCTGCCGCTGTTCCTGCGCTACCCCCTCCCTCTTTTTCTTTTCTTCCTTGCAGTTTATTGCGTTACCCCCACCCCCTTTATCCCGTTAGTTTAAAGCGATAGGTTTGGGGGCGTGACGACACCTTTTTTTTAATCCTTATCCCTTTATCCCTTTTTAAATACCTTTATGATAACTCTCCCTTTTCAAATTGTTAATTTCTTAATTTATATATTAACTATTATATATTATTTTTTTATTTTTTTCCAGGGTTATAACATCCTACCCACCTTACAAAAGTTTCGTCCTCGAAACTTGACGTAACTTAATCATAAAGTCTGGAGAGATTCGATGTACCTTAATCGAAGAGTTCAGGGTAGCGTTCGCGCATTTGGTCCTCCAGTTCCCAAGTCGCTTCATTTTCCTTGTGATTGCTCCACTGTACCTTGACATATGGAATGATTCTCCTCCTCAGCTCTTGATCCTTGCGACCAATGATGCGAACAAGCGTCTCTTCATATGATGTGTCCGGTCTGATCCTCAAAGGCGGTGCGTCCAGTACGTGGCTTGGATCTGGGACGTACCTCCTCAACTGAGAGACATAAAATACATCGTGCACCTGGGCTAGCACCGGTGGTAACGCCAAACGGTAAGCTAATGAACCGATCCTCTCGAGCACCTCGTAGGGGCCAATGTATCGAGGCCTCAGCTTACCCTTCAACCCGAATCGTGCTACACCCTTCATTGGCGATACCTTCAAATAAACATTTTCTCCAACCGTAAACTCCAGAGGACGCCTCTTCGAATCTGCCCAGCTCTTACTTCTGTCTTGAGCAACCTTAAGCCTTTCACAAATCAACTTTATCTGCTCCTTGGTCTGCTCAACTAGCTCCTGGCCAATGATAGCGCGCTCCCCAACTTCATCCCAATGGATCGGGGATCTGCACTTACGCCCATAGAGTGCCTCAAATGGTGCCATGCCAATGGCGCTATGATGACTGTTGTTGTAGGAGAACTCAATCAACTTGATCATTCCGTCCCAGTTCCCCTTAAAGTCGATGGCGCAAGCTCTCAACATATCCTCCAACGTCTGTATGGTTCTCTCTGACTGCCCATCTGTCTGCGGGTGAAACGCAGTACTCAATCGTAACTCAGTCCCCATCCTCCTCTGACATGCTGACCAAAAGGTAGAAGTGAAATTCGAGTCACGATCAGAGACAATACTGACTGGAACGCCATGTAAACTAATGATGTTATTGATGTAGAGCGTAACCAATCTGTCCAGGGTCACATCATTCGGCACAGGTAGGAAATGAGCGGACTTAGTCAAGCGGTCTACAATCACCCATATCATGTCATTACCATTCCTTGTCCTTGGAAGTCCCATCACAAAATCCATAGTTACGTGCTCCCATTTCCATTCAGGGATCTCTAACGGCATCAAAAAACCCCCTTGTCTCTGGTGTTCTGCTTTGACCTGCTGACAGACCAGATATCTCTCTACAAACTCCGCTATGTATCTCTTCATTCTACTCCACCAATAATGCTTCTTCAGATCATTATACATCTTTGTAGTACCAGGTTGAATAGACATCTTCGAGTTGTGCGTCTCCTTCAGAACTGTCCTTCTGAGATCCTCAACCTCAGGAACACACAGTTTCCCTTGAAACCACATGCTACCGTCGTCATGGATCTGAAAACCATCAACCTGACTAGTCATCATCCTCTCCCGGATCTAACTAAGTGCTGCATCTCCCTTTTGTGCCTCTTTAATCTGCTCAATCAAAGACGGAGTGATAATCAGCGTCGCTAGAACATTAGGGTCCACCATGTCAAGGTCCAACTCTGCCATATCCCTTTCCAACGGCGTCTGTCTAGCATGGCTGGATTTCCTACTCAGAGCATCCGCGACTCGGTTTGCTTTTCCCAGATGGTAGCTGATAGTCTGATAGTCAAATCGTAGTCTTTCAACAAATCAAGTCATCTCCTCTGACGCATGTTTAGCTCCTTCTGTGTGAATAGGTACTTCAAACTCTTATGATCCGTGAATACTTCGCACTTCACCCCATAAAGATAATGACGCCATATCTTAAGTGCGAAAACCACTGCAACTAACTCCAGGTCATGCGTCGGATAATTCTGCTCGCATGGCTTCAACTGTCTTGAGGCATATGTGATGACCCTGCCATTTTGCATAAGGACACATCCTGCAAAGACACAGTTAGGCCATAGTTGTAATGCATATAAAGTCAACTTGAAGTTATATACATTACCTAGTCCGCTTTTCGATGCATCACTATATATGACAAACCCTTCAGAGCCTGAGGGTTGAGCAAGTATAGGGGCCGTCGTCAATCGTCTTTTAAGTTCTGCAAAGCTCTGCTCGCATTCCGTGGTCCAGACAAACTTTGACTTTTTCTGAGTCAATCTGCTCAAGGGCACTGCTATCGATGAGAATCCTTCAACGAACTTGCGATAGTAGCCGGCCAAGCCAGAAAACTTCTCAATTCGGTCACATTAGTCGGTCTAGGCCATTCAGTAATGACCTCAATCTTCTTGGAATCTACGGAAATTCCCTCCTCTGGGACCACTTATCCCAAGAACGCAACACTCTTCAGCCAGAACTCGCACTTACTAAACTTAGCATATAGCTTCTTCTTCCTGAGAACATCAAGAACCTCCCTCAGATTCTTTTCGTGGGACTCCTCATCCGGAGAATAGACCAATATATCATCGATAAAGACCACCACAAACTTATCAAGCTGGTTCCTGAACACCGCATTCATCAAATCCATGAAGGCTGCAGGAGCATTAGTCAGACCGAATGGCATTACTAAAAACTCATAGTGACCATATCTAGTGCGAAGGCAGTCTTTGCCACGTCCTCGACTTTAATCCTCAATTGATGGTATCCAGATCGAAGATCAATTTTGGAGAATACCTTAGCGCCCTGAAGAATGCCAAAATTGCAAAATTAATTGGAGAATTAATCATATGAATTGTGAGTTACATTGATTAAAAGGGGTAACTTTAATTGATCGAAGAGGTCCTCGATCCGAGGTAGATGATACTTGTTCTTGATGGTGATCTTATTAATTTCCTGATAATCAATGCAGAGCCTCATGCTACTGTCCTCCTTCTTTATGAACAAGACCGGAGCTCCCCATGGTGAGACGCTGGGTCGAATGAACTTCCGATCTAGTAACTCCTGCAATTGTTCCTTCAGCTCCTTCAGTTCAGCCGGAGCCATCCTGTACGGTGCCTTCGATATCAGCTCAGCACCGGGCAGCAAATTAATCTCGAATTCTACCTTCCGACTGGGCGGTAGTCCTGGCAGCTCATCGGGAAATACATCCTTATACTCATTCACCACTGGTATCGCATCCATCGAGGGTACCTCTTTTTCTACACCAATAGCATATACAAGAAAACATTGATTACCTTTTTTCAATGCCCTGTGCGCCTGCGCTGCACTCATGTAAATCTTCTTGAGTGCCTTATGCAACTTGAAATCTTCCTGGAAGATGGTTTCCTGGTTGCTCTGCGTATGCATGCTAACCTACCTCTGACGACAAACGATCATGGCCTGATACTTAGCCAGAAAATCCATACCCAAGATAACATCAAAATCTTGCATCTGGATAGGAATCAGAGTAGCAGTGAATTCTAGCTCGTTAATATCCAACGTACAATCCTTGAACTGATAGTGGGCTACAAACACCTAGTCGCTGGCAGTTTGAACCCGGTATGGAATCTCCAGCCACTCGGGTAGAATATTCAGACTTTTGACAAACCTCCTGGCAATAAATGAATGACTGGCCCCACTATCAAAAAGAACGTAGGCTGGAAACTTGTTAATCAAAATCTCACCTAACAGATGCAGGGTTATACATATAACAATCGCAAGAAGGAAATGTATTCAAAGCAACTTAAGCTCAACAATTAATTAAGATGTACCTTCTACGACGTCGCCGGTCTCCTCGATGTCAGCATGTGTCATGACATGTACTCGGGCATTAGTCTTCGGCCTCCCCTTCTGCTATGTCTCGATCTACTGTGGTGGGGGTGCCTGTCCATGCGCGGGGCAGTCTTTGGCAAAGTGCCATGGGGTGCCGCATCTGTAGCAAACGTCCCTGGTCCTCCAGCACTGACCCGGATGAAAGCGCCCACAATGGACACATGGTGTAGTGGGTGCCACCGCTCTCACTGGCTGTGCATCTATCAACGCTGGTCCCTCGATGGCTAGTGGCTGAGTAAACTGTCTCTGCTGTTGCGATGGTCGAAAAGAGCTCCCCGGCTGCTGGCGGCGGGGCACCTTTAGCCATCTCTCGGGTCTCCCAGAACGATATTCCTCTCGTGGCCGCTTCGTCCGGTCGTCTACTGCACCCCTCCTGAGGTCACCCTCAACATCCCGGCATACCTCAAGTAGATCCTCAAAAGTCCCCGGTCTGGCATAAATAATAGGGGTGTACATGCTTTTTAAAAACTGACCAAACCGCACCAAACCGGCCAAACCAAACATTAAAAAACCGGACCACGGTTTTATGGTCGGTTTAATAAATGCTAAAAACCGGACTGTTTCATTTGGTCCGGTTTCCGGTTTTAAGAATTTCAAACCGTATAAACCGGACCATACCGGTTATATATATATATATATAAATTTGATTATACATTATATATTTTATTATATTTTATACATTATAGTAGTATTTTAGTTATTTGTTTATATTGTTTGTGAGTTTGTTTTTTATTGGATGTTTATGACTTGGGGAGGAAAAACTCAGTTGATTAATCATTTTTTGGGGAACAAAGGTTGGTACCTAGTGGATTTGTCTGGTTATACCTAAGAAAATATTAGTTTTTTGCTTTGATTTATTGATCCTCGTTTAATTGCTTATTTGATTTTTAGTAATTCTTAGTGTATAATTATTTCCACACATTGTTTATCATCCTGTAAAAGTATGAAAGAATTGAAATTTTGTTACTTGGATGATTATTCTGTATGCAAATAACGTGATTACATGATTGAGTATTTAAGGATACTTGGATGATTTTTCGATTAAACTACTCTATCACCTTAATCCATCATTTTGTTAAGGGTCAGGTACTTTGTGTAATTTATTATAGTATGAGTTTCTTGCCAAGACACGATAAATTAAGGTATAATAATATTCTATGATAAATTAAGGTATAGTAGTATTCTACTAAGGGAATATAGTTTCATTTTTAGTTTGAAAAAAATCCTATCAGGAAGAAAACTTGTCCTCAATTTTGATTATGAATTTTGACTTTTTTAATCAACGTTATCAATGCTTCAGGTGAATAAATCCGGAAAAAACTAAAACCAAACCGGACTAGACCGGACCGGTCAAACAGTTTGTTGACTGGTTTGGTTCGGTTTTCAGTTTTCTATTTTCCAAACCGTAAAAAACGGTTTGGTCCGTAAGATTCTCAAAAACCGGCCGAACCGGACCATGTACATCCCTAATAAATAATCAAGGACTGAATGCGAGGGCTCCATCCAGTCTTGAATTTAGACATCTTTGCCCTCTCGTTATCCATAACGGAAGGCATATATCTCCCCAGCGCATGAAATCTCTCCGAGTAGTGGTCCACGGTCATGGACCCCTGAGTAAGTAGCTGGAACTCAGTCATCCTCCTCTGTATGACACTCTCAGGAATGTAGTGCTTCTAATACTCTTCTCGGAACTGGGTCCAAGTCAACTGTGGGGTCAACCGGCGTTGCACGCTAAGCCACCATCCCCTAGCATCGCCCTCAAGGAATGAAATGACCACCTCCACTTTCAGGTCATCAGGAACCGGCAATAACTTCAACTACTCGGTCATATTCTGGAGCCAGATCTCGGCCTCCTCTGGCCGTGTAGTGCCCCTAAACATCGGTACTCGGGAATGCTGCATCTCCCTATAAAAGAATCGAAGTCCTGGGGGTGGTGGTGGTGGGGGCTGCTGCTGCTGCTCCTACTGCTGCTGCTGCTCCTGCTGTTGCTGCAGGTGAGCTTTTACCTACTGCTGAGCCACCAAGGTAGTCAGGGTGGCTAGGGTTTCAGCAAGAACTTGGGGGATGGCCCCCTGACCCCGCTGATCATCACCGTCGTGCCCTCTATTACCTGCTGGCTCACGTCTTGGAGGCATTTTCCTAGAGTTCGAGTTTATAAAAAGTGTGTAGGTTAGTCAAAGTAAATTAAATAGTTGATCGCGGGATAAAACGGTAATTAACAAGAAAAGCTCACCATCGGCACACACCTCCTTTAACCCGATCATAACTTAGGTCTACTTCATTTGTTAGGGTATACTCGTCATTTCTAGGAAAAGATCATAGCTTATGTCTAGGTGATCTAATTAATCCTGCGTTCCCGAGGCGGATTTGAAGCCTCGGCTCTGATACCACCTGTAGCGCCACGCTCCCGAACCCTAGTATCGGGAACAGTGCATCCGCCGTATCTCGCTCAGGAGAATACAAGGCGTCGAATTAATTTCTAACATGTCCGAAAAGACGTAGAAATTTTTCTCGCGGAAACGAAATACCATACATTAAATTCTATGGATAAAATAAAATATCTCAATAAAATACTAACTCAATTATGGCAATAACATCACTGTGCCAACAGTCTAAACAAGTATGTCTGATGAATCCCAACAAAATAATAACAAATGACCGCACGGTCTCCTCATGTCCTAGATGCGGCCATCAGTCTGCCCACTCCACCGTGTCAGCCCCGTCCTCAACAAAGACATAACCGTAGGCCTCTACCTGCTCACCTGAAGGGGGGAAAGTAGGGGTGAGTGATGGGGAAATCACTCAGTAGGCACCTGCCTCCAAGTAGGACAAGACGAGCATCCAAAAATGATATAACACATAGCACATATAACATGATATCACTCCAGGTAAAGAATGCACAACATCGTGATGCATGTCTCACTATGCATGTCACACACAACAAAGTCATGTCATACAGAATGCCGATATCCATACTGTGCAATGCATGAACCCGGGTCCTACTGAGTGGCTGCGGGTCGTACCCATCCACAGTCACCATACTGAGTGTGCGTGGCCGCGCCACCGTACACCATCCTAAGTGTGCGTGGCCCCGCCACTGTACACCATCCTGCGCGTCTGTGACCCGTACGTCACGACCCGCCATAAATGCAATGCACGTGCCATGAATGCAAAAACACAATCGCCTGAGGCCCCTGGCCCATCCTCACCATCATTCGGCACTCAAATCTAGGTTCAGTTATTGCTCGAATGCTAACTCAACATTGTTTGGCATGAAATCCACTTTTCCATGGCTTGTATACCTTTATCGTGCATTTTCTATATTTTTCCTCATTTTCCCCCTATTTATTTCTATTTATTACCTAATTATCCAGATTAAATAAATTATCAAAATTACTGGAATTTAATGAAAATAATTTAATTTCAGTATTTTACAATTTCTAGAATTTATTTATAATTTTTTGATATTTATTTATATTTGTCCTATAACTATTTCTATTTTAAATTGATTAAATAACCATTATATAATTTTCAGAAATTAATAAATCATTTATATAATAGTAATTACAATGGGGCCGGCCTGTTTCCGCCAGCCCCAGTCCGCAGAACACCGGCCCGGACCGCGATGGCATCCGGCCTATCTCGATTTTTTTATATATTCCAGTCATTTGGGCCGGCAGCAGCTGGCCCGGTCCGTTGGTCATTCGGCCCGGTCCGCTCAGCCGCCAGCCTTTTTTTATCCAGTTAAATGGGCTGGACTGCAGCCGCCAGACACAGGCCCATTAAGGGCTGGCCTGGTCTGCGTGCGCTGCAGGCCGGCCCTAACCAATTTTTTTAAAAAAAATGTTGCGTACAGCGACGCCAGGGGCACGTGCGACCTCACGCTCGCATGTGAAGGCCACGTGCGGCCACTCCGACGGTGCGTGAGGCGCACCTCCGGCCTCCGGCATCTGTTTTTCGACCCCGATCTACATTTTTGCCTATTTCCAGTCTATGGGAACCTATTCTAAGGCCAAATCAAAACGAAAAATCTCTATTCATGCAACAGTTTACTATTTTGACTATCAAAATTTTCTCCTAAAATCAAATCCAAGTCACGCCAACCAAACTACGCATTCAACAGTGTACGATAAACATGTGTTTCACAGAATAATCATCATATCATGGATTTCAATAGAGGAAACATCATAAACACATAGATTACCACTCAAGCATGCCTGAGATTGTACCAATTTGAAGGGGGAAAAGGAAGCCTACTTGATTGACGATCAATTCTATGACTATACGGAGTAGTATATAAACCGGAACACCCTGCTTCCTTCTCTTTTCCTTCTCTCTTCTCTCTGCCGCCGTTCCTGCGCTACCCCCTCCCTCTTTTTCTTTTCTTCCTTGCGGTTTATTGCGTTACCCCCACCCCATTTATCCCGTTAGTTTAAAGCGATAGGTTTGGGGGTGGTTACCACGCCCCCTAATCACGACACCTTTTTTTAATCCTTATCATTTTATCCCTTTTTAAATACCTTTATGATAACTCTCCCTTTTCAAATTGTTAATTTCTTAATTTATATATTAACTATTATATATTATTTTTTTTATTAAAGGGAAGTTAAGCCCAAGGTTTATTGGTCCCTATGAGATCCTTGAAAGAGTTGGAGAAGTCGCTTACCGGTTAACGCTACCGCTGTCGCTATCTCAATTACATGATGTATTTCACGTATCACAACTTCGTCGGTATGTACATGAGTCTAGCCATATCATAGAGAAACAACCTTTGAAAGTTGAAGCCGACGTGACATACGTAGAAGAACCGGAAAGGATTGTTGATCGCAAGGAAAAGGTTATGAAGAAACGATCTATTCATATGGTTAAGGTGCAATGGAAGCACCACACTATTGATGAAGCCACTTGGGAGACGGAAGAAAACATGAAGAACCTGTACCCTCACCTTTTTAATTAGCACTCTTGAGTTTCGAGGACGAAACTTGTAATAAGGGGGGGAGGATGTTGTACCCAACAAGGGATCACATTGTACTTGAGACTTGTCTAAGTGAATCTATGAAAAGTTGCATCTTCAAGTACCATTTATTTAGTTTTATGATTATTTCTTTAATTAGATTTGTGTTAAGGAAAATATTGTATAATAATTCAAACAGGAATTGTGGACTATGTGAAGTGGCCAATTCACCCCCAAGGGCCTAGGAGATTTCGGCCACAAGGCATAAAGAGGACCTTAGAAGATTTCTCAAAATTTCAAGAAGGATAATCTTAAGGGCCATCTTTAAATAAGCCCAAATAGCAATTTAACAATCTTAAGTAGTGGGCAATGTTTCCCAAACTCTCACAAGGTTTCGGCCCATGAGTCCAAGAATAATTATAATTTTTCCTAATTATATTTTAGGAAGAGAAAAAGGAAAATAATTAAGAAAAAGGGGGCAACTACCCACTTAGCTTTTCATTAAAAGAGAATTAAGCATGGTAAGGGTTACTCAAGGCCCTAAACCGCCGGATCCCTCTATGGTTAACCAAGGGGAATTTCAAAATCTTACCATGGTTACTTTATATTAACCACAAGGTTAAAGTTGTTAGGAAATCCGACAAGATTATCGCAAAATGCGCAGCGGAAAAACAAAACTTGATCTCCGATTTCCTACCAAGGATCCATGTTGTTCGTTTAATTCGATGAAAGAAACCAAAAACCATACCTCTATAGATTCGAAATCTGCAGGCGTAGAATGTGCGAACGTAGGAGGTGCGATGGTACGATCACCCTCTGTCGGTATCCACACGAATGCTTCCGCCCGGAGTGCTAGCTCTTGAACGGCGCGGCTGAGAGAACTCGCTTTTCTCCAAAAACGGCTCTAGGGTTTTCTAGTGTTTTCGTGTGTGTTCTCAACGAGATACACAATATATATACACATATATAGACATCAAAATCCGAATCCTAATCGGATTAGTTAATGCCAATCAAAATCCATATCAGATACGGATTCTATCAGGATATAAAAATCCGTATCATATATGGATTCTTTCGTTATTATTTGATAATACACATATATATATAATCACAAAAAACGAAAATAATAATAATAATAATTAATATCCAATATTAATATTATTAATATTATTAATATCAGCCCATACGCATTCTTGTGTGTGACCTGATAGGCCCATATTAATTGGCAGTCGGTTAAATCTCCATCAAACCAACAAGTCGTAATTGGTCTCTAGCAAGACATTACGACTACCCAATTAATACGAGTAAGGGGTCCAACTAGCCTAATAATAGTACATGCATTAATCCCTTTGTCACATGATATCTAGTTTGAACATAAGTCATGGTCAGCGTCATACTTATACTGTTCAAACATATGATTACTCGATCTCTCAGTAGACTGATAAAACAAATGATATTGATCACACTATCAATTCACTTGAGCACGGCCATGCATTTCACAGTCTCACTAATCGAGGGGCCCAAAGATATCTCTCTCAAA
Source organism: Eustoma russellianum (assembly GCA_036186865.1). NCBI lineage: Eukaryota > Viridiplantae > Streptophyta > Magnoliopsida > Gentianales > Gentianaceae > Eustoma > Eustoma russellianum. The sequence continues at coordinate 3,711,515 of AP025075.1, read as the reverse complement.
AGAGAGGGACAAATTCTATCTTGACTGTTCAATATCCTCTACATAATTTCTATCATATTCAATCATGACCTTTATTATTATCCAGTTACGGATAAAGTTTGATCACGTCAAAATATAATAGTCCTTATGTTGGAAACTATGACAATCTCAAGTCTAAGTATTAAAACATGACTATCATGAGATTTACTTATGACGCTAATCCATGTAGTAATCACATGATGGGTCTATCCAATACACTATTCTCTAACAAGTATCTATGAGATTGATTTGTATCACCATACACATAATCATCTCATGATTATCAAATCAATACTCATACTGATTATAAATTATTTTATCTCTATAACAATAATGAACCAGGGACATATATCAAAATTGTGTAACATACTAACCAACAATAATGATAATAAAACCTCTTTATTAATAATAAATGTATAACATAAAACATCCAAATCATGGCCTAGGGTACATACACTAACAAAAGTAACTCAAGTTGACCCTTAAAGCAACTCTAGTTGCATTAAAGTAACTCTAGTTGCATTAAAGTAACCTTGATTAGCTACAGTAACTTGGGTTAATTAACTTAACCATGCCATGGTAACCCCTTATCCCCTCTTGATTCCCAACGGCTAACCTTAGCCTAGCCAAGGAAATTCTCTCCAAGAAACCCTAACACTCAACCCTCAAGAATTCACAAGAAACTTTCCCTCTCTTTCTCTTCAAAGCACACGACCAAGTGAGCCAAGAAGGTCTAGGATTCATCCAAGTTCAAGTTGTCCTAGGTGAGTATATCCTCAACTCTTTAAGAGAATTTCTATATTTTTCATAAAGTGAAGCTCACATTGGCACTCTTTCTTGCTCAAAAACCGTGACCTCCATGGTCACTACGTTCAAGCTTTCAAGCTTCTAAGAGGTGCTAGCTTCTTAAGAGATTTTAACACCATTCAAGCTCCATCTTGGTAAGTCAATCTAAGCCTCCATCTAGCTCTATCTTTTACATGAGATAAAAGCTAATGTTTGTTATTTTTCCCAAAACCGTGGGGTATATGTAATGAAGAGAAGGAAGACTTCACTCACTCCATACACATTCCAAGCCAAGGGAAGGTGTAAGCTTGAGAAAGGCAAGTACACTATAAATGTTCATGACTTGTGTGTGAAAGTATGTGCTTGAATGGCTAGATGTTACTAAGTTTTAATCTTAGATGTAAAAAGTTAAGTTTGAAGCATGAATTTTCGAATTCCTCAAGAAATGTGGCTTGCATGCTTGATATTCTTTCAAAGGTGGATTCTTTGCTCTTTTTAAGTATGAATATGATGTTAATCTAAGATGAATAAGGCAAAGTTTTCTTCTTTGGCATGTAAGGGGGTACGGTTGGATGAAAATGAGGGATAAATGTGGTTCTTGTGATAGATTGTAACTTGTGGGGTAAAGAATGTGTCAAGATGTATGCTTTATGACTTAGATGTAAAATGTTCATTATGTAAATATGATTTGAGCCCTTATATGTGTATGAAACGGGTTGTCTTGGGGGTATAGTACGTATACACTAATTATACCAAGAATAGATTTTATTATGAACAAAAGGTGCAAGATCAAGGGGTGTTATGTGTAACCTTCCAACTGTTTTTGAAGTGATTTGTAGATGACTTTTAGCATGTCTTAGAACCTGTAAAGTTCATGATAAAAGGTTTATTTGATGATTAGTAAGTTATTTATGATGAATAACTCAAGTTGGAACACATTTAGTAAGAAGAGGTGACAAAATGAAAATTACTGGAACAGGGCAGAAAATGTGACGTTTAGAAAGACCTGGAAATGGATCTTAGAAGTATGCAAACAAGAAAATTTTTGGTATGACACTAGCCCTATGTATGTAGTAAATATGAGAGTTGGAATTTTGATAAAAGGAGTTACGGTTTATTTTTAATGGAAATTTTAGTAAAATTGGTCAAGCTGGAATTATTGGACTGGACAGATTTTAAGTGACGTAATGAATGACCCGAAAATGGACCTTAGGAATATGCGAATGGGCTGATTTTTGGTAGGATGCTAGCCCTACGTGTTTATTAAGTTTGTGAGTTAGAATTTTTGAAAAAGGACTTACGGTTTGATCAAAATAAAATTCATGGTAAAACTGGTCACTCCAGAAATCTGCATGTAACCGTTTTGGAAAAGTGAATAAATGACCCCTTGAATGTTATTATGTTACTCCGGAAATCTTATGACATTTACTTAGGACATAGATGAACACCTCCATGTAAATTGTTCACCTTGGAATTATTATTTTATTAGGTAATTGCCGAAGCTAAGTAGGTATTACTAATCTGGAAAACTGGGCAGAATTAAGGACTTGGTTGTATGGCTTTATTCTTTTGGACTTAGACTCATTTGTAGGGTTTGGGCTTATGAGCTATAATTTTCGGTATGTCTACAGTATTTTTCAGGTGGTGGCCCAAATTAAATAAGACTTAATGGGCTTAAGAGAAAGGTAAAAGAAAGGGCACTGCACTGCTGAAATTCAGCAGTACCCTGTTGGTAATTAAATAATTTAAGTGTCTTACATGTCTTGTATCGTTACGAAAATTATATGGCAAATAGAAAAGACACCCATATGTGTATGTATGATAAGAAATCACAATGATGGGCCGAAAATATGAGGATTATAGGCCGCATGAATAGAACGACAAATATGGAAATTTTTCCAGCTTAAAGAATAAGAACATACATGTACGTATGTAATGCATTTTGTCACGAACTGCATCGTGCACGTCATACATTGCATCATCGTCATTTATATGATTTATGAAACTGGTTTTATGAGAAAGAATGATGAAAAGCGTTTTTAAAGAAAAGATTCCGTGT
>AP025075.1:3602099-3699871 GCA_036186865.1 Eustoma russellianum | reverse complement strand
TTTTAAATATATATATATATATATGTACGCTTTCAATATGTATTTCTTGAGAGCATTTGTATTCAGTCTTTGCTCCTATTATATAAATATGTACGCTTTTTCCTTTGTCAGGGTTTACACAAGGACCGTTTTACTTGACAAAGTTTTAATGCGGGATATCATATATGATTGGAGGATGACTATCATAGCTACTTTACATTTCCACTTTGCGTTTGCTATACACTGATGTAATATGGCTTTCCTCCGCCATAAGTGAGGCTTTGATTTAATAAAACACCTTTGATATAAAAAAAATATATATAGAAAGAAGTATATACATATATATGTATGTATTTCACATGACCAGAATACCCTATATATATATAGGTTTTTGCTCTGGCGATCAGTGATCCCGACAGTGCCGCAATCTTGACGACAACTTTTGAAATGGCGATGGCTAGAGAGGAGAGGCTGCAAGGGCTATTCAAGTCCTTTGCGGCTGTGGTAGCGATATAGAGTAGGCAGTGTAGGGGGTTTCAACCAGCAGGAAATAGGACATTTCAAAGGCGTGCCTGCAATTTCTTTTTCGTCACAAGAAATACATACTTTGGCTGATCGCTTCCGCTATACGTTGGTGGGGACTTTTTGGAGGGGACGGCCATCAGTCGCAGCCATCCGACGAGCAATGGAGGTAATAGATTTTACAGGCACAGCTACCGTTGACGTAATCGATGATAGCCATGTTTTGTTAAATTTTGTCGTGGAAGATGATTATATACTATGTTTCTTTTACAAAATTTGGCACATCATGGGGCTTGAAATGCGAGTCACCAAGTGGACACCGGAATATAATCCAAAATATGAGATACTACTGGTGCCGATGTGGATTCCTTTGGAAGTATTACCGGTACATATGCATGATCAGCGTGCTTTACGCGAAATTGCACGGACAGTAGTGTTGAAGGTTCAATTGGCATCAAGAAGAAGGAAGAAACACAATTCGAAGGAAAGTAGCATTGGAGAAGAGTAGGCCATTGGATTATCTAAGGAATCAATGACTGAGATGTTTAGAGAGATGGGATGGCAGTTATTGGAGGCTTGTAACTGCCAAGATCACGTGGAGCAATGGAGGTGACGAGGTGCAAAACAGAAGTGGAGCGCAGAGGAAAGTTGAAGAAGAAGAAGTTGTCAGTGGGAATTTTAAATAGAGTGAAATGTCAGTTTTGCCCTTCTGTTTATGTAATAGAAACGGCATTGTTAAGGGTAGAATAGTCATTTCAGTTGTTTTTAATTTTTCCCTCCTCAACTGTATAAGAAGGAGTCGGGTCTCTCTCCTTCTCCGAGTTTTTCAATAACTGCAATTTGCAGTAGTTTGTTGAGATTTCCTCTCATTCTTCATAGCAATAATTCGATTGTGTTTGGTGTCTTTTGATTATTCAATCAATTTTATCATGGTATCAAAGCGATTTCTTCGCTGCTGATGTGATCTATGTGAGTTTAATATGAATTTCATCAGTTTAATTTTTCTTAGAATTTTGTTATTGCTGTTGAATTCTGTAGAGAACTTGATATGGCTTTCGACATCTGGAAGCCAGAGATCTGCTGGTTCACAACCAGCAGAAAACATCACTAACAATCCATACTACCTTCATCTGAGTGATAGCCCAGCCATTATTCTGGCACAACCCCCGCTGAATCGACATAATTTCCCTTCATGGAGTCGAATGTTTCAGATGGCGCTCTTTGTCAAGAATAAGATAGGATTCATTGATGGCACCATTGAGCAGCCAAGTGTGAATGATTCGTAGTATGGCGTGTGGAGACGGGTGAATTCAATGGTACAATCCTGGATCATGGATAGTGTGATGCCATCAATTGCTCAAAGCGTGATGTAGTATGATAGTGCGCAGGAGGTCCAGAATGACTTGAAACGCAGGTATGGGACAGGAGATGTGTTTAGGTTGTCTGATCTTTTTGAGAATTTTTATTCTGTCAAATAAGAGCGTGACTCTGTTAATGACTACTTCACTAAGGTGAAGGTTTTATGGGAAGAAATGATGGTTTTAAGATCTCTTCCCATGTGCACTTGTCGTGGTTGTAGGTGTAATGTTGGTGTAAAATTGCGTGAGTTTGTAGAAACGAACTATGTTGTCAAGTTCTTGAAAGGATTGAACGAAGAGTTTGAGCCAGTTAAGTCTCAAGTATTTTCATGACACCATTACCTAAAATTGATGAAGTTTTTGCTATGGCCTTGAAATATGAGAGGAAGTTGACTGGATTGAAAACACAGAATACATTTAGTAATAGTCCTACGGCACTTATGGCTGAATAGTGTGATGGAGGTAGCATGGTGGCTGCGGTGAACTCTCATACTGGTAGAGGAGCTAAGAGTGGTTATAGAAGGGGAAATGGAAGGTTCTTCCCTGATGGAAGCAGAAGGACACAGTGCACTCACTGTGGCATGGCTGGACATGTTGAGCAAAGATGTTACCGCAAACATGGTTTTCCTCCAGGATTCAAGTCAAGAAATCAGGTGAATATGAAAGAAGCAGTTAGTGCTGAAAGTCAGCCAGTGCAGATGGAGCAAGGAAACAAGGTGCGCCAAGCTCCTTTACTCACCCCAGAACAGACGCAAAAGTTATTGGCCTTGCTAGCAGTGCATGATGAATGTAAAAATGCTCCTGCTCATGGTCAAATTGCTGGAAGTCAGGGAGTTGTTATGTCTGCTCTCTCAGGTAATGATCAAGGTAAGTTTCATTCTGATAATTTGAACTTGCATTATAGATTCAGGTGCTACTAACCATATAGCATGTGACCTCAGACTTTTCCATTCTTTCAAATCTGTTGATCATATTTCTATCAAACTCCCAAACAATCTCTCAGTGTCTGCCACACACATTGGAATAGTCATCATTAATCCATATCTGGTTGTTCACAATATACTTTTTGTTCCCACTTTTGCTTATAATCTCTTGTCTCTCAGCAAGTTGCTTTCTATGCCTTCTATACTCATTCAATTCCTAGGTAAATCTTATGTCATTCAGGAACGTGTGTCACTGAGGATGATTGGTTCAGCTGATCAACATAAAGGCTTGTTCTATCTTCATAGATCTCCCAGGCAAGCTGGTTCTATTCCTTCATCAGTCAGTTGTATGTCAGCCAATATCAAACCTTCACCTCTTTCCATGTTGTGGCATTATAGAATAGGACATCCATCTCAATCCATAATAAAAGAAATACAAAAGCTAGACAGTTCAGTTTGTGGATATAGTACTACTCATGTTTGTACAGTATGTCCTTTGGCAAAGATGAAGAGAAGTGTTTTTCCAATTTCTGAGTCTGTTTCTGAATGCGCCTTTGATCTTATACACATTGATATTTGGGATCTATATAAACATCCCACTGTACATAACCAGCGTTATTTCTTAACCATTATCGATGATCATACAAGGTATACTTGGATATACCTGCTAAAACAAAAATCAGAAGCCAGAAAGATTATTGAGAGCTTCTAGCAATTTGTCACAACTCAGTTTTCCAAAGGCATTAAGTGTATAAGAACAGACAACGGTTAGGAGTTTAAGATGGACCAATTCTTTATGAATAAGGGAATAATTCATCATACAACCTGTGTCTATTATCCACAACAAAATAGAGTTGTAGAAAGAAAGCATCGGCATATACTTAACGTAGCCCAGGCACTCAAGTTTCAATTTCACATTCTCCTTCTAGTGCCTCTTCTGCTGATGCTCTACCTGTAGAAGTCCATCCTTTTACTGGGCTTGAAGTTCAATTGCCTCCCATATCTTCCACTGTCTCAAAAAGGTCTAGACATCCACCTAAATATCTACAAGAGTATTATTGTGGTCTTCTGACTAGAACTTCTGATTCTTCTAGTCACTCCTCTACACCTTATCCTATTGAGGCCTACATGTCATTTGACTCTTTAACACCTAACTGTAAATCATATGCTCTTAATATCAGTATGCAGCAGGAACAAGATCTTACCAGGAGGCAGCCAAAGCTGCTCACTGGCCAAAGGCAATGCAGTTGGAGGTAGCTGCCCTTGAAGCAAACCAGACGTGGACCCTAGTTGATGCGTGCAACTCGTGGGCTCCAACAATTCCACCTTCCAAACGTCCTTCACAAAGGGTTAGGCACAAGGAAGAAGACTTCCCCTTGCTTCCTTAGTGATTAAAAACGTGTGGATCAAGAATGAGCAAGACCAACACTTCAAGATGGTCGTTGATCAGGCAAACCAAAACGGCCCTCCTGGACGGAACCTTTAAGCTATGGCAATACCTTCAATATGATCAACTTTGAAGGATCTTAACCTAGGTTTTTAATGCAAAACCAAGAAAACAAAGTATCACACAAAGTGAATGAAATATCAAGAATTGTTATTCATCAAAAGGTGTGTTTACAATCAGCCAAAGGGGTCTATTTATAGGCCTCTAACCCACGCCTATCATCCTTCAAATGACCAGATTTTATTTCAAAATAAGCTAGCTAATAATGTTTGAAACTTGAAAACTATTTGAATTCAAAAATAAAACAAATCCTAGCTAAAATTTGAATTGCTTGCAAGATGTCTTCTCTTCTATGTTCAGCCGTGTATAAGGACCAAAATGGAGTCTTGGAGAAGCTGATTTGATGAGTAGGATATGCTTGAGCTTGAATTCAAAAGTTGGGTGAAGTTTGAATTCAAGTTGAGTTTGAATTTTGAGTGCACTTTGAATTTGGTCCTAGGATATCCTTTCCCTTAACCTTCCAGCCGTTTTTGATGAGTGATGAAGGTCTTGAAAATCTGATTTGATGATGATAAGGTGGTTGGGGTTGAATTCAAAGGATGGTTGAAGATTTAATCCAAATGGAGTTTGAATTTGAATTCAAACTTGATTTAATTTTTGTGTTGTTGATTTATCCTCCTTTGATCTCCAAATGGCGTGTATATGGCTGAAGTTAGGTGCTGAAATCTTCTTCAATTTTAAATCTCAAATTGTTTGAAACTTGAATTCAAATCATGATTGATCATTATCCATTTGTTTCAAACATGGCCGGTCCCCCCTTTGTGGATAATGGAGATGATTTTGATTTCAACTTGATCAAGAGATTCTATCTTGGACACCTTTGAATTTGTCTTAGCGTAGACAAACATTCTCTTCGAATATTCTCTTGAAACATTCTCTTCAAACATTCTCTTCAAACATTCTCTTCAAAATTCTCTTGAAACATTCTCTTCAAACATTCTCTTATACCTAATTTACCTACAAAGAGAATAAAAAAAAAACTAAGATCACAAGACACAAGATAAGTTCAAAAACAAAGAATGTAGACGTGCATGCTGATACATGCTCAAGTTGAAGGTTCAACGAAATGAACCCAAGGAGTCTTAGGTTCATCTTGAACATGCTTGTACAAGAAGGTGGCAACTTCATGACAAAGTTCCCTTGCCCTCCTTCTTGCCATAGGACCTTTGACCTCTTGATGGGGCCCTTGATCCTCATCGGACCCTTGATCCTCATCAATCCCCCCCTCCTCAAAAGGATTCGTCCTCGAATCAAAAAGGTCATCGTTGAAAGGGGTGAGGTCAGAAACATTAAAAGTAGGTGAAATTGAACCATACCTGTCGGGAAGATCAAGGATGTATGCATTGTCACCTATGCGTTTTAATACTTTAAAAGGTCCATCTCCTCGAGGCAACAATTTTGACTTTCTTTCATTGGGAAATCTTTCTTTGCGCAAATGTAACCACACTAAATCTCCAGGTTTAAACACAATTCTTTTCCGATGTTTTTTAGCTCGTCTTTCATAAGCTTTGTTTTTCTTTTCAAGTTGTGTTTTAACTTGTTCATGCAGTTTCTTTATGTTGTCCGCTTTTTGTTTACCATCAAGACTAGAACGTTCATGCACGGGAATAGGAATCAAATCAATGGGAGACAAGGGATTAAAGCCATACACGATTTCAAATGGACTATGCAAAGTACCGTGATGGACACTCCTATTATATGCAAATTCGATATATGGTAAACAATCTTCCCAATGTTTAATGTGTTTTTGCAAAATGGCACGCAAAAGTTGAGAAAGAGTACGATTAACGACTTCAGTTTGTCCATCAGTTTGTGGGTGTGCGGTGGTGGAAAACAACAATTGTGTACCAAGTTTAGCCCACAAAACACACCAAAAATGACTCAAAAATTTCGTATCTCTATCACTTACAATTGTACGTGGCATGCCATGCAATCTAACAATTTCTTTGAAGAACAAATCAGCAACATGTGTGGCATCATCAACTTTCCTACATGCAATGAAATGTGCCATTTTTGAAAATCGATCAACCACAACATAAATGCTATCGCGTCCTCCCCGAGACCTAGGAAGTCCTAGCACAAAGTCCATGGAAATGTCAATCCAAGGGGCATCAGGGACGTGTAAAGGCGTGTAAATGCCCAGCCGGTTACCTTGAGGGAAAAGAAGGAATAATTCTTGTTCTTGGAGTAGCCACTTGGATATCAATTACTTAAAAAGATGTTAGAAAGGTTTCTTGTCAAAAGGAGGGAAATTAATCCTTCTTGGGCAGGGGTAACCGGCGCGGCCCTAATCATGACGGAGGAGAGATGCATCTTTAAGTGAGACTAGTTCCACCTTTTCCATGACCCTGGCTTACTAACCTTCCTATTTATATTCATATATTTATAAATAATTACTTGTATACATAGGTTTGTGTATTTTCCATATATTGTTCTTTGAGTAAACTTTTCATCGTACTATAATCCCTTAAGCCATTTATTACATTGTAGTTTCCACTCTATACTATACATGTACATGTATATATATGAGTCCATATATGTCCGGTGCTCTATAGAAATGTGTCATGTAACCTACTCTCCACCAAGTTGAATTTGCTAGACCCTAAAAGTTGCTATAGTTAAATGATAAAGTTCCTCTTGTCTTCCTTCAAGAGGATATCCAGCGGCCATAATGGTGATGGAAGGAGAAAGTTCCTCATGTATAAGACACCATTATGACATTCATTAAAGGCTTAATTATGCCCAACGTTTTGGGTTTGTATGAGGAATCTTAACCCACTAGTTGTTCCTTAAGACCTCATGGCCGAAAACATATGTGTATGTATTTAATTCAATTGCATCTCATCCATGATTCATAGCATACCCATTTTCCTATCTTAATATATATATACACACATGTTTGTGTATTTTTAATTGTTGTCCTTTGAGTACATTTTCCATGGAACTGTAATCCTTTAAACCACTTATTACATCATAGCCCAAAATGTAACGTATACGTATATATATATATATATGTTTTTTTTAAAGAGAAACTTTTATTAATGTTAAAGCTCCGTTATGGTGGAGAATACCTTGTTACATCAAAGTATATCATACGAAAACCAAAAGTATAAAGCTGCTAGTATGTGCAATCTCCAATCAAATATGATATGCCGCATTAAAACCTTGCCAAGTAAAACCACCCTTGTGGATAAAACCTTGGCGAAGGAAAAAGCGTACATATTTATTTGATTGGAAGGATTGCAAGCTTGTACATTCAAATATTTATAAATCCTCCATATGTCCTGTATGATGAAGTTGTGGATGGGCTTCAATAATTTTGATACTTGGTTGGAGTAGCCTTTGAGAACCGCAGTCTTGATAATCCAGTAATATAGCTTGCCGCAGAATGTGCATGCCATTAATAGTGAATCAGCCCGCTTGTATATGATCGTTCCTCGGCAAAACAAAGATAATGGTGCATTAGTATCAACACATTGTATATACGACAGTAGTAAATTGTGACTTTGAATTCGTACCGATGTTGCCCATAGTACATAGACTACAGGCAACAGCAAGAAATAAATATAGCGTGTAGATGCATTGAGAGAAAGATGAGGTACCCGCGTTGCCTGCATAATATATATGCAGGCAACCAATATTTGTAACCATTTGTGTGTGTCACGTTCGAAGCGCATGGAATAGGCCATCAGTATGATAAAAAGCACGGGCCATTTGCGGCAATTGTGAGACCGTGGTGAACAGACAAGTGAGCGGCTGAAATCGAGCATGAAGACCGAGATAGTGTGCCACCATGTTGATCTCCCTTGGGATATAATGCAGCGTACTGCCTGTTATGCGTAGGAGATGTGAAAGCCTGTTGTGTTCTGGAAGAGCAGTGATTATGTGGTCCACGGAGTGTGTTAATTGCTGACAGTCCGTCTCGATTATGATGTTCCGATGTAACAAGCCAAAGTATAGTAGACTATAAACAATTGCTTGTAGCTCTGCTTGGATAGGAGGCAAGACGGGTAGGCGAAATGAGAGACCTGCAATCATCTTACCATTGGCATCACGAAGGATGGCTCCTGCCGCTGCATGTGAGCTTCCAGCCGAGGCATCTACATTTAATTTTAACTTCCCAGTTGGAGGACATATCCATTTCAATACTAATGCTCTTTTTGGTCGAAGACGAGGAGAAAACCCATTGCTGATCAGTGAGGGTATGAATTGGGCTATGGCCGTGCCAGATCGCGAAGCAGCCCAATCAAAACAAGCGTGTTTAGTTAAGTGTAGCATGTGTGTGACCGACAAATCCGATTCACCAAATATATGATTTGTGTATATGCGCCAAATTGCCCAACAAAGCATGATTGGACCAACAACTTTAAAGTTACCTTTTAAGGATGAAGCAGAGGAGAGAAGCCACCATTGAAGAAGGTGATGTCGTATATTCGATGCATGGGTCGCTGGACCATCAAGGAGCACAGAAAGCTGCGACCAGACAGGCTGAACATGCGGACAAAGCAGAAAGATATGTGAAATAGTGGCCGAGGCATTTTTGCAGAACGGGCAGATTGTTGGGCATACGCAAGAGAACGTCTTCACGTTATCTTCCATAGGAAGGGCCGAATGAAACAGCTTCCACATAAACAAAGAGATTGTCTTTTGAATGCCTTTCCACCAAATGAATTTGTGAGAGAATAACTGTGTGTGATGCGGTCTCACATCCTCATATGCAAATTTTAGTGTGAATTTTCCAGTGGGGCTGGAGCTCCAAAAAGGGAAAGGGTGGCCCGTCGTGAATTGCATGCATAGAGTATGTGTGGAACATATTCTTTTCCAGCCGGGAGAGTCGTATATTCGAGCCAAATAATCCATTCTAGAACCATAACGAGCCCGCATGTATGTTGCCCATAGCGAATCACTTGTATGATAACTCCACCAAAGTTTACAATCGTATGCTTGTTGTATGTGCATTAAGCTACGGATGCCCCAACCGCCTTCTGCTTCTGGATAGCATAATTTTTCAAGTGCAGTCCATTGGTGTTGTCCGGCCCACAAAAAAAGGGATATTTTCCTATTGATTGCATGGATGATGCTCTTGGGTAGGCGGGATGCAGCAAGAATATGTAGGGGGATAGCTGTTAAAACCGATTTGAGCAAAATAAGTCTACTGCCAGGAGATAATAGACGGCTTGACCAGCCCGTTAACTTAGTGTCAAAATGCATACAAACTGACTCTTCGTGTAGTTGACAAGTTGTCCTGAAGCGCATTGATATTCTTGTACAAATTTTTGAAATCGGCCCAAGTTGTGGGTTGAAGCATTAAGAAAAATTAGGAGATCATCCGCGTAAGCTAAATGAGACACTGGCAAGACTCTTCCAGATGCAAAGCCTCTAAGCTGATGAGACATGAATAGTCTATGTAGCCCCCGAGTGAAACCTTCGGAGCAGATTATAAATAGGAGTGGTGATAGCGGATCACCTTGCTTGACTCCTCGTGTGGGTGAGAAGAAACCATGTGATGTACCATTAACTGAGATGGATAATTTGGAAAGCCGCATGTTGTTAAGTATAATGCGTAGAAGACGAGATGCAAACCCAAACTTAAGCATAATGGCTTCGAGATACGACCAGTTTACACGGTCAAAAGCTTTAGCCATATCTAGTTTGATCATAACTTGACCATGACGAACTTTTTTGTCTAGTAAATGCACCATCTCGTTGGCCATGTTAACATGTTTACTAATGTCATGGCCTTTCAAGAATCCTATCTGTTCCGAAGAAATGAGTCGAGGAAGTAAGACATTGAAGCGAGAGGCTAGGATGCGTGTGGTTACCTTGCTTATAAAGTTGGATAAACAAATAGGCCGAAAGTCCGCATATGTAAGTGGATGAGGCTTCTTAGGAATCAATGTGATAATGGATGATAACATGGATGTCGGTGGAGGCACCCCCAGAAAGAATTCTTGAACGGCAAGAGTGACATCAAGTTGTAATATATCCCAACATGTACGAAAGAATTGACCATTATAACCATCCGGACCTGCCGCACTGATTGGACTTAAGGTCCACACGGCTTCCTTTACTTCTTCCGCAGATGGCAAATGTAGCAGCATGTCGTTATCTTCTGTTGTTACAAGTGAGGGGATATGAGCTATAAATTCAGCAATCCTAGTAACTTCTTCATGCTCAAACAGTTTGTGATAATATGAGACTGCTTCAGTTCCTAATGATGCATTGTCCTGCAGAAGTTCGCCTCTAGAGTTGCGAAGATTGGCAATACGTTGGCGGCGATGCTTATCCTTAACAATAGCATGAAAGTATGCGGTGTTTGCCTCTCCTTCAGATATCCACTTTATTCTTGATTTCTGAGCCCAGTAGGATGTTTGAGCTTGGGTGGCCTGAATCAGTTTGGCTTGAGCCAAGGATAGAGATGCACGGTTGTCAGGCGAAGGATCCCGATCAAAAACAACTTCAAGCCTTCGATACACAGCCTCATCGTCCACAACATTGTTAAAGATGTTTCCATAAAAATTTTTATTCCAAAGTTGAAGATCTTTTTTCAATCTATTAAGCTTCATGTATAAGCCACGCATGCCACCTATCATTGGGTATTGAGTCCAATGCTGCTGCACATATGACTTAAAGTCCGAATGATTTACCCATGCATTGATGAACCGAAATGGGACATTAACTCTTTCAACAGTAGTATAGCATTTAAGCAACATGGGAGAGTGATCAGAGGTGGCTCGAGATAGATGGTTGATGGAGATATTGGCAAATAATTCAGTGAATGCTACATTACACAAGTGCCTATCTAATCGACGTCGAACTCTACCTTGACCAGTTCCGCGCGACCAAGTAAAAGGAGATCCAATAAAAGGCAAATCCTGCAACCCACAGACATCAACGCAGTGACTGAAATCTTGTAAATTGCGCAGGGGTGGTGTGGAGCGACCCTCATGTTCATGAAGCGATAGAAATGTATTAAAATCCCCACTAACAATCCATGGCAGTGTGTTATGTTGTGAAAAATTATTGAAAGATTCCCATAGCGGTTGTCTTGCAGCAATGGAATGCTTACCATATACAACCGACCACACAAAGGTTTGATGCAAGGGTATGTAGTTAAAAGACAGATGGGATGTTTGGATGCCATGTTGCACATCTATAAATCTCAATAGCGAAGCATTCCAAAAAATCCAGATATTACCTTGACATGTTTCTAAAGCATTCGAGAAACCCAATTTCAACCGATAGAAGGTAAGCTTTGATGAGCGTTGCTTTGGTTCGATAATGACCAGAAGAGATACGCTTGATTGATGTGTCAATGTACGTAAGCGCTGTAAGGAAGTACGTATCCCTCGTACATTCCACGTGATGGCATTCATTGCAACAGTGAGGTGGATGGTCCCATACGTGTAGCACTTCTTGTTGTAACAGTAGAAGGAGGTCTGGGTGGCAGCTCATGTTTACGGCGACGTCGGCGCCTTGGGGCGACTGGCATGAATCCGTCCAATGATGATTCTTCAGTATCATGTAGTGGGGCATCCGTAGAAGAAGAAATCTGTCGTCTAATGGATAAACGGGCTTTGATCGTATCTAATGATTCTCACATTTGTTGCAGAAATTGCGCACGTGAGGCTTCGTCAGTATGCAATGTCATAGGTATGTTATCCGCATCTGAGTCCGAAACTTGATAAGCATCTGGTTCATCCAAGTTGACTTGCTCTACATGGGGTGGCTCATCAAAAAGTCCATGAAGATGGAACCCTTCCTCCACCTGGCCTATCTGCGGAGGTGGATTGAGCCTGGCCTTCTGCTGACAATGCATGGGTTCGAGTTCTGGAGACGCAGCATTAGGCTGGGTTGAAGGCTGCGGATTATGCTCTGTGGGTTTACGCAACAAGGTTACAGGGACCGAGTCCAAGGTGGTATCTTTCGGTCCTTTCTTTGGAGTCCAGCGTTTTTTAGGTTTTTGGTTAGTTGATGGCGGCGGCGGCATATCCTGAGAATTCTGGCCGCAAGTTGACGTTGCATGACCTAGCCTTCGACATTCCATACAAAAAGAGGGTAGATCTTCATAAATAATCTGCTGTTGATGAATCTTTTGTTTCCCTTCTAGATAAATTTTCTTGGGTAACTCCTTGGATATATCAGCCTCTACGCATATTCGCGCCACCGAAGGGCGAAGGCCGTCCGCAGTAGCAACATCAAGTTTGATCGGATGGCCAACTGTACGTGCTATTTCAAAAAGTGACGCCTTTTGTTGGTAATGAAGTGGCAATCCTGGCAGCGAAATCCAAATTGGGACAATCGGTGCATCTGCAGTAGGATCAAAGTCGATGGTCCATTTCGTTACTCGCATTGAGCAGCCTGCGATCGTCCAGGATCTCCGGTAAAAGCAACGGATGTAGTCGGGTTCATGGAGGAAATTCAGCAATATGTGTGTTTGATCTAAAAGCGTGATCTTGACATCGGATTTGAAGCCAATGCGATCAAAGACATCACGTATGATCTTCAGTGGTGGCCGTCCAAACCAAAAGGTACCCACTAGCGTAAACCGGAAGGGAGCGGCAAGAGAGTCGATCTCGGCATCCGTAAAAGAGAGAAGAGGATGGCCTTTGTGTTTAGAGATGGTCTTTGGAGTGATGATAGCGGTAGACGATACAGCGGCAGCGGCGGCAGAGGACACGACGGCGGCGAAGGTTCGATCACCGGTTACTCCTGGAGAAGATGACGCCATTCATTACCCTCTATTTTTATATATATATATATGTATATATATATATATGTATATATATATGTATATATATATATATAGATATCCATATACGTCCAATACCACATATATATAGGAATGTATCATGTAAGCCTACTCTGTAGGATCTGCAAGGCACCACTAGAAGTGGGGGGGGGGTTTGAATAGTGGGTGCGGAAAATGTGGTTTTTAAAATAGTTTTAAACCAAAAACCCAACTTCTGAAAACAGTTTCTGTTTTCAGGACTAGTTTTAAAACGTTTTGAAAACTAGGTTGCAGGTCTTCAAAAATTCTGCAATTTCGTGAGAACTTAGCCTCAGATGTTATGAGTGTCTTCTAAAAATTTCAGATTTAAATTCAACCTCTAACCCCTTCAAAAAGCGTTGGAGGTCAGATTGCGCGTATTTGCCAGAAACGGTAGACTGATTTGAAAAATTTATTCCTATTTTTACGTAACTTCAAATGCTCTGAAATTTTAACCACAAATCCCTTATATGTTATATTTAAATAGATTGAAACATTTTTGAAAAATGCTTTTGGAAAGTTAGTCAAATACGATCAAAGTCTCAACCTTTGCAAGCCTGAAAATCAGACTGCACTAGTCTCAGAACTTTGGAGTTTGGGTGACTTATACTTGTCCAAAAGGGTTGAAACTTGTTCCAAAAGAACCTTAAAACGTGTGGCTATGTTTTCGGAAAGTTTCGTAATTTTTAAAATTTGTTTACTATGTTTACGAACGTGATTAAAAATAGTAAACAGTGCTGAAACAGAAAATCAGTGCCGAAAGTAAATGACACCAAGAATTTTATACTGGTTCGGTTATAAACAACCTACTCCAGTCCTTGAGGAACACCTTTCTCGGTTCACACTAATCACACACACAAATTACACCTTACCACATGGTTGATGGAGTTACACACCAACTCCAACCCTTTACAAACCTTGTATTATGAATACAATTCACACGAACACCACCACCTCGCAAGTCCAAGATTGATCACACCTTGATCAATCTTTTACAACAATGAAAATAATATGTGGTGGTCTATAAGAAGCCTATTCAAGTATATGAATGTAAGTACAATAGGCTTTTAGAGAGAAGAAAGAAAGATGTAGAAGAAGAGGGGAATGGAAGACTCTTTTTGCACTTTTGAACTTGTGAGACTTGTCTTGCTTTTGTTTGGCTTTCTTCTCCTCTTTTTAACAATGTTTGGGCGCCCCCTATGATGCTTTTCTTCTCTTGAAAATTATCTTCTAAGTCCTTGGAAGAGTGTATTGTATCATTGTGACATGTCTTTGCTTACTTGGCATGTTCTCATTAGATGATCATTAAGCTCTTGCTTACTTGGCACTCATTGATTGGTTGAATGTTGTCATCACTTGATGACTAGGAAAATCTGAGAATACCACTTAAAACATATGCCAAAATCATCATAAAATAGTTGACATAATTCAAAAGATTATCACATAAATTAAGGAAGACATTTTTCTCCAAAAATAGGTACAAAAATCGGCCATACCATGCTGAAATTTCAGCATGTGTCTCATTTGCATTTCATTCAAAATATTGCCTATTTTGCATTGATTTAATCCAAGAAATCAAAGTATAATTCAATCACCATTTAGTATAAAATATTCTCCTCTTTTATGGAATAAAAATTAGACAATAACAAGGCCTTAAAAACGCCTAGATGCATTGCATACATGATGTTCAACATGTGTGATATCCAAGAATATCACATTATTTATTCCATAAAATGTTTAAAACACTTCCAAATTGTCTTCTAATTAGTCACATGATTCAAGACACAAAATATAGCTCATTTGGAGAAGATAATCGGCCAGCTCTTAGTGCACATGCTGAAATTTTCAGCATGTGTTTCAAACGAGATAAAATTTGAAACATTACCTTTTGTAGCTTCTTTCTTTAAGTCATCAACATTGTATGATTGATTCTTGACCAATCAATATGCCAACAAGGCTCCACATAGGCTCCATTTCAGCTGTATAGGCGTGTATGATATGTATATACATGTGCTGAATATTATTTTTGCAAACTTTGTAAAATAGTGCACATTTAATAATACACACATGGTATATTCCAATCAGCCCTTAATTTAATTTTCTAGAACATTTTAAGATGTATGACATATGTAAAAATTGTCTAGATACATGTCGTATGATGTGCCAAAAACGTTCCATGTGTTGTGTACGTAGAAAATCGAATTTTCGATGTTTATCGATTACCCGATTTTTCTCTGATTAAATTCCAACTTTTTGCACATGTTATATATACTATGTTACACATAATATACATAATATAAACTTTAATATTCAGCACTTGGCTGATCTTAAAGTGGTGCCATTTACATGTGGCAAAATTGAAATTGAAATCTCCACAATTTGGCCTTAATGTTGGGTGATTTGTGTGTGCCAACATGGAATGATTTTATGGATGCACATAACATCATACCCACAAAATGTTTGAGTATTTTTGAAGTGTAGGGTCTGGTCATCTATTTATGGCAAGTACGTGACACGTTGGCGAAGTTTCGGTATCCGCCCGATACGACAATTTTTGGTTAAGGACCTTTTAATGTGTCGTATTTAATTTGTCATCACCATGAATTATATCATATGATATAAGACCTGAATATACTCATAAATATGAGTTAAGTATGGTGGTGTGACGTTAACGTACGTACGTAAAATATATAACGTGTCGGTAGTACGTTGGAATAAGTGTGTATGTGCCTTTTTCAAAAAAAACTGAAAATATGTATATATATATATATATATATATATATATATATGTATGTATGTATAATTGGCGTGCCATAAGGTGAGAGGAGGAGGAGGAGACTTTCCTTTCTTAATCTTGTTGCCTTTGTGCCTTGTCCAAATGTTGCTTCCTTTAATGAACTACTTAGTTTAATTAACTAAGTACTTCACTTAATGAACTAGTTTAGTTCATTAATGGTGGCACCTGAAAATAGTATAAACACAACAAATGTTTTCCATTTGATGTAAGCTTTAACGCTTCATGGCTCGTTAGTACGGCAACATTATATATGAACTATATAAGGCAAGTTATATGCAATATGTCATGCACATTTATGTCATGCACGTTTTTAAGCACATTTAAATCATACATTTTGAAATCACTCAAACCCCCTTTTTCTCTACAATCTCCCTCTTTTGATGATTTTCAAAATAACCTATATTCATGATTTAAATCCTATCGCTCCCCTTCAATCATGCATAAATTCAAAATTTGAATTTTAAATTTCAAATCCGCTCCCCCTTGATTTATGCAATCAGTATCTCTCTCCCCCTTAAATCATGCTTTCTCTCCCTCTTTATTTTGGAAAGACAATCAAAAGCGCATGTAAAGATGAAAAGAAAATCATGCATTTTGAATAATCTCAAAGGTGCGTTCTTAAGGGTTATTTGTTCAACCCTTTGAAAATGTCCCTTTTGGTACCCAAACTTGGGTGACCTTTTTGTCTTCCAAAAGGTGAGAAAGGTGATGAGAACGCAACATAATATACATTAGGTGCAAATGCGTTTGGCCTATGGCTAAGAACTCCTTTATACGCACTATTTGTAGGGCGTTTTTGATATGTCCTTGTGTTAGCGTGCGTAGTATGTGATCTAGATGGATGAAATGAATGTCGTGTATGCATCACTTGTTTCTTCTCATATCTATATGGTACAAAGTTGTATTTCTTATGATATGAAGAAGAAGTATGACGAGATGGGGGAAAGGGGGTCTTTGCGTCATCTTAGACGCCGTTTTTGGTTTTGGAGTGTCTACTTTCTTAGACACTACAAACTTGGTTGGTTTGATGGATACTTCATTTGTTTCAATGTATCCTAAACCTGTTTTATCACTGTCATCCTTTTGTGAAGAAATAATGTGATCTAGAATGTTTGTTCCCGTATCAAATTTCTTCACCATTTTCTCTAAATTCGCATTCCTTGACTTCAAGTTTGAAATCTCGGATTTTATTTCATTATTGTGCGTAGTAAATAATGAGATCTCTGACTTTAATGCGTTAATGATGCGTGACGACTCTTCTTTTGAATCGTTTAATTGAGAAACAAGGTTCGTGTTAGAAGATTCTAACAACTTCTTGTCTATCATAAGAATATTCAGAATAAGAATCAGAGTCGGAAGATACCTCATTTGATGCCTTAGATGTAAAGCATACTTGTGCCTTTTGTTCTTCCGTATCATCAGTCTCAGAGTCGAATGTGTCACTCCAAGTGGAGGCTTTGAAGGCTCTTCTCCTTTGCTTAGGTTCTGAGATGAGTCTATTCTTGTTCCGATCCTTGTCAGGGTATTTCTTTGTTTGCTTTTCTTTATTAGGGCAGTCATATGATAGATGTCTAAGTTTGCCGCATTCATAGCACTTTATTTCCTTATTTTTATTTTTATGATCCTTAGATGAGGTAGACTTATGTTTAATCGATTTTCTCAATATTTTTCTTAATCTTTTAGCCATCGTGATTAAGTCCTCATCATCGGAATCTATGTCACTATCATCTACGACGTATTCATTTGATTTAAATGCTATAGCCCTATCATTATTAGAAATAGACTCAGAATGTCTTAAAGCGAGTTTGTTTTCATATACCTTAAGTGATCCAATTAGTTCTTCCATCTTAATCGATTTAGTTTCTTTGCTTTCTTCTATGGCCGTTACTTTAGAGTCCCACTCGGATGGAAGGCTTCGCAAGACTTTCTGTACCTTTTCCTGCATAGTAAAGGCTTTGCCAAGAGACTCAAGAGAATTGTAGATGTTAGTCAAGCGAAGATCCATATCAACAATAGATTCATTTGGCAATAATTTAAATGACTCGAGTGTGGACATTAGCATGTTGATCTTGGACTCTTTTACTTGACTAGTGCCTTCGTGTTTCATTTCAAGTATTTTCCATATTTCTTGCGCACTAGAACAATTTGAAACATAGCTTGATTCACTTTTACTTAGTCTATTTAAAAGTAACTGTATAGCCCTAGCGTTCATGCTTAGTCTCTTTTTATCATCACTAGTGTACTCTTACCTAGGCTTAACGACCTCTAATGTGACTCCATCTACAGTGGATAACTTTGATGGAACAAATGGACCATCTTCTATAATTGACCAAAGATCAATATCAATTGCCATAAAGAAAAGTTTCACTCTTACCTTCCATTGAACAAAAGACTCACCGTCAAAGAGAGGAGGCCTTATGGTTGACATTCCTTCTTGCACGGTGTTATAGCTAGTGGATGCCATCTCACGTAGATTGTTGGATCCTTTTGTTGTGAGTGTTCCTACGCTCTGATACCAATTGTAGTATCTGCAAGGCACCACTAGAAGGAGGGTTGAATAGTGGGTGCGGAAAATGTGGTTTTTAAAATAGTTTTAAACCAAAAACCCAACTTCTGAAAACAGTTTCTGTTTTCAGGACCAGTTTTAAAACGTTTTGAAAACTAGGTTGCAGGTCTTCAAAAATTCTGCAATTTGAAGAGAATATATCCTCAGATGTTATAAGTGTCTCCTAAAAATTTCAGATTTAAATTCAACCTCTAACCCCTTCTAAAATCGTTGGTGGTCAGATTGCGCGAATCTGTCAGAAACGGTAGACTGATTTAAAAAATTTATTCCTATTTGTACGTATTTTCAAATGCTCTGAAATTTTAACCACTAACCCCTTATATGTTATATTTAAATGGGTTAAACCATTTTTGAAAAATGCTTTTGGGAAGTTAGTCAAATACGATCAAAGTCTCAACCTTTGCAAGCCTGAAAATCAGACTGCACTAGTCTCTTAACTTTGGACGTTTGGGTGACTTATACTTATCCAAAAGGGTTGAAACTTATGCCAAAAGAACCTTAAAACGTGTGGCTATGTTTTCTGAAAGTTTCGTAATTTTTGAAATTCGTTTACTATTTTTACGAACGTGATTAAAAACCATAAACAGTGCTGAAACAGAAAATCAGTGCTGAAAGTAAATGACACCAAGAATTTTATACTGGTTTGGTTATAAACAACCTACTCCAGTCTTCGAGGAACACCTTCCTCGGTTCACACTAATCACACACACAAAGTACACCTTACCACAGGGTTGATAGAGTTACACACCAACTCCAACCCTTTACAAACCTTGTATGATGAATACAATTCACACGAACACCACCACCTCGCAAGTCCAAGATTGATCACACCTTGATCAATCTTTTACAACAATGAAAAGAATATGTGGTGGTCTATAAAAAGCCTATTCAAGTATATGAATGTTGTACCCCGCCGAAAAATCATATAGTACTTGAAGACTCATATAAGTGAATTAATAAAGTGGTATCCTTCAAGTGCCTTTCACTAAGTTTCCTTAGTAATTCTTTTATTAGGATGATAAGCAAATGATATAATCAATTCAAGCGTGAGTTATGGACTATATGAAATGACCAATTCAAATTCACCCAAAGGGGCTGAAGAAAATTTCGGCCACAAGGTTTAAAAAGGGTCTTAAAGGGTTTTTCTTAAAATTATAAGAGATGATAATCTTAAGGGCCTTCTTAAAATAAGCCCAAAATGAAAGTTAAGGAGTTGTAAGTAGTGGGCAATTCTTTCCCCTATTCTTGGAAAATTTTGGCCCTAGCCCAAGGGGAACTCAAGATTTTCCTAATTTATTTTAAAACAAGAAAAAAGGAGAAATTATCAATTAATTAGGGACAATTATCCACATAACTCTTCATATAAGAAAAATTAAGCATGGTAAAGGGGTCTTCCAAGCCTAAGAAAACCGCCCCCCATGGTTGACCAAGAAGATTACCATGGTTACTTAATATTTACTATAAGGTCAAGGAAATAACACTAGTTGGGTAAAGTAACCTAGGTTAGCCATAAAGTAACTATAGTTGACATAAAGTAACTATAGTTGGCATAAAGTAACTATGGTTGACATAAAGTAATTATAGTTGACATAAGGTAACTATGGTTTACATAAAGTAACTATTGTTGAACTAAAGTAACCATGGTTGGGTAAAAGTAACTAAGGCTAATTAATTCTAGTTAGCCTAACTAAGCTATGGTAAACTCCCTTCCCCCTCCACTAAACCCACGGCTACCTTCTTGCCAAGGGAAGAAAATTTCTCCAAAGAAATTTTAGAACACTCAACACTCAAGAAATTACAAGGATCAAGAGACTTCCTTATTTCTCCATCAAAGTACACGGCTAGTGAGCCTAAGGAAATCCAAGATCTTCAAGCCTCAAGAACTCATCTAGGAGAAGATTTGTCAAGTTACTAGGAGGAGCCAACATCTTGGTGGTTTGAATCCATTTCAAGCCCCATCCGAGTTTCATTGTGGTAAGGAAAGCTTGTCCTCAATGTAGTTGTTTCTCTATTAAGATAGTAACTAATGTTCATTCTTCTTCCTCTTCTCAAAACCGTGGGCTACATGTAAGTTGGAGGAAGACTTCACTCTATTTCAACCAAGGCTCATGCTAAGGATGAGCTCTAAGGTTCAAAGAGGAAAGTATACTCTAGACAATCTTGCCTTATTTGTGAAGTGCATGCCTGAATGGCTAGTCATTATTAGGCTATGAATCTTAGTTAAAGATGCTAAGTACAAGACATGAAAACTAGATGTCATAAGAAAAGTGACGGTATGAACAAATGATTTGTTGTATGAATGTGCGTGACTATTTTGATATGACTCTTAAACAGATTATTTATGGTTTAAAGCATATTATGAGGCTTGGAAACATTATGTTGAAGTGAGTATTTAATGGATATTAAGTCAATTTAAGGAATGAGGTTGATTGGAATTGCTTGAACCATAAAAGTGAAGAAGTGCTGGAACTACTGGAGCTGGACAGATTTGTGTAGCTGATTGTGTGACCTGAAAACGAACCTTAGGAGTGTTCAAATGGGCTAATTTTTGGTATTATGTTAGCCTTATATGTTTATGAAATGTGTGAGTTGGAATTTCAATAAAAGGAGCTGTGGTTTGTCCTAAATGAAATTTTTAGTAAGAGTTGGTAAAACAGAAGTACTGGAATATGACAGTTTTATGTGACATGTTTAACGACCTTGAAATGAACCTTAGGAAGGTCCAAAGTGACTAATATTTGGTATGGTGATAGCCTCATATGTATAATAAATATGTGAGTTGGAATTTTGGTAAAAGAATGTGTGGTTTGACCCGAGTGTAATGTTTAGTAGGAACTGCTCAGACAGAAGTACTGGAGCTGAACAGTTTTATGTGGTATGTTGTATGCCCTGAAAATGGACCTTAGGAATATTCAAATTGGCTGATTTTTGATATTGTAATAGCCCTATGTGTTTATGAAATGTGTGAGTTGGAATTTTTGTAAAAGGAGTTGTGGATTATCCTTATTGAAATTCTTAGTAAAACTGGTCAAACAGAGTTGCTGGAACAGGGCAGTTTAGAGTAGTAAGTTTTATGGCTCGAAAGTGCACCTTAGGAATGTGCAAATGAGCTGATTTTTGGTATGATGATAGATTAACGTGTGTATGACATCTGTGAGTTGGAATTTTAGTAAAAAGTGTTGTGTTTGGTCACAATGAAATTCATGGTAAAACAGGTCATTCCAGATTCAACTTGTACCTAGCTGAGAGGGATTAATTAGTTGACCCCCTTAAACTTATTGGAATGCCTTGGAATTTTTATGGTAATTATCTAAGGCATATCTGTACATGTTCATGTAAAGAAAGCAGCATAAAATCACCATTTTGATGATTAACAACTGAGTTGAAGTTAGTTGTACAAAACTAGAAAACAGGACAATTTTATGTCTTAAGTTGCAAGGATTTGCTCTAGCTCATTTAAGCTCAAATATGATGTTTGGCCTTATGAATATCGTTCCTTGGTGAGTTAGCTATGTTCTCCAGGGGGATGGATTAAAATGAATAAGGTTTTATGACCTATGAAACTGAGGTAAAGCGGTACTGCCCTGCTGATTTCAGCAGTACCATTAGTGATAATATGATGTTTTGAGGTCGTTAGACTATTCGAATTGTTACGAAATTTTTATGGTATGACTCTAAGACTTCATTATGCATGTGTATGGCATGAGCTTATGAAAATGAGCAAGAATTGATTAGCACGAGGCTGTATGAACAGAATGTGATTGCTGGACAGTTTTCCCATATTAAAAGACGAGTCCGTGCATGTATGTTATGATGTATGTGTTCACGAGTCGCATAGTGCATGTCATACATTGCATCATCGTCATTTACATGATTTGTGGCATTGGTTTTATGCGAAAGAAAGATGAAAAGCGTTTTTAAAGAAATGATGCTGTTTTAAAAGAACGCTTCCCACCGGTACCGTGTGTGTATGTTCCTGGCTAGTAAGAACCCGCCCAGATCTGGGGTTAATTGATCTGACGATATGACCATTCAGGCTCGGAGAGAATAGACCTGATGATATGACCGTTCAGGCCCGGAGAGAATAGACCTGATAATGACCATTCGGGCCCGGAGAGAATAGACCTGATAACTGATGACGCTACCATTCCGAATCCGGGAATAATAGATTCGAAGGGGAGACGTTACCGCCTCAGATCCAGGAAGATAGATCTGAACACTCTGTTGTTTTCTGACGATGATGATTTGAAAGAAAAGCATGAAAGATCATTTCCTCATTTTTATCATGATGCATCACACGTACATATGCATGCATGTCACATTTATTGAGTCATCGTGTAGTGGCACATGATACTTAGACTAAGTTGTTATAACTTGGTAGTTCCTAAGTTATGATCTTGCTAAGTGATGATCCTTGATATGTTACAAACTTATGCAAGTTGCAGTCTTTTATTGTTATGTTCTTTAAGTAATGATCTTGCTTAAGTTATGAACTTGATGCATTAAGTGTTGATCACTAATGGGTATTGGACGGAGGTCAGGTATGTTACTAAACCGGATTTTGGGGTTCGGTTCTTGCATGTACTTTCCATTTAATGCATGATTGTTTATGGTGTACTTGCTGGTGACTTTGTCACTCACCCCCTATTTTTTCCTCCCAGAGGCTGCAGGGAATATGGTAGAATGGATTGAGGATGAACCTAGGGTCCCCTACCCGTGAGTGCAGCAAAGGATGTACGGATTAGGAGACATGACTTGATGATTATGACTGATGACTGATTATGTAGTTGTGATGGGAAATATCTACTTTTGAGAATTTCAATACTTTGATTTGGGTTGTAAAATGAAGAAAGATCTCGTGGATGTTTTAATTTGAAGTTTTAAATTCTGCCACGGTTTCACTTACTTGTTTACGTGTAAGCGCAAAAATCCATGCATTTATATCATGGATCATGACACGTATGGTACGACGCATGGTACTCTCTTTAGTGAAGCACGGCGGGTGCACCGACTTCGGCTAGGCCTGGGTGTGGGGCGCCATAGGTGGTATCAGAGTTGAGGCTCCAGATCCGGGCAGAATGTAGAACTAAGTTATGATCATAGTCAACTAAGCTTGATATTAGATCTAAGTCATGATCCTAGATGAGAGTTGACCTTAGACTAGGATGATTTAGACTGGAAATTAGGGTTTTGACCAAATGGTAAAGCCCTAGTTGATGGCCATCTATAGAATGTAATCATGCCTGCTTGCATGACCATAAGATCGTATATGGATTACGAATTAAATGGTGTCGCTTATTCTGAATATTTATACCTTGAGTAAGACTCCAACACTTCGTGGAGCGGATGGCACCACAATTCAGTAAAATGACATCATCACTGTCACCCCAGGAGGCAGTAGACTTTACTAGCAATAGTTAGTAAGAACATGTATTCTAAGGTTTGGCAGGGAATTTAGTTCATAGTAGGCAGGAAGATGGTTAAGTAAGGTTGAAGGTAATTCCATGCTGACACTGGTACTGGATAAGATAAGGGCAAAGTTCTAAGAGGAGTTTTGTGAGTTCTTCCGCTCTCAGGACTTAGTCACGAGAAGGGTTGAGGAATTTGACTCACTAAGACAAGGGTCAGGCATCACCGTACTCATTCATTACTTTGGGACAATATGATTATGAGAGATGAAAAGTTTAAGGTAATCAGATTTGTGCGCGGTTTAGACCCTCAGATCAAATTAGGCTAAGTTAAGTCGTATTCATGGACCTTTGGTGAATTATTGGAGGACCACTATGGAGCAGAATGCGATAGTAAGGGAACGAAAGAATGAAAGAAAGTAGAAGGTGGAAACCGTATCCATATAAGGCTAGTTTATGCGGATGACAAAGAAACAACCAAGGTACGCCTAATAAGTGTGATGTACCAATGTCCTCTGCTCTACTTCCTATTAACCAAGTATGAGTGATTATGATAGTTTTCTTTAAGTTATGATGAGTAGACCACAAGTAAGCAAGTGAGATTATTAGTGATAACATGACTAAGTATGACACTATATATGGGACTCGGGGTCCTCGTCATGATGCGTCACTATTAGCACTTGTACACATTTTATTGTACTATATGGGGAATAGGTCATGATTATGAAAACCATGTTTTAAGAGAACGGGCCACCTTAGGATGATTTGAAATGTCATAAAGGGAACATAAGTTTCAAAGGAGAACCCACAACTTCTAGTTCGATTTTATGAAATGATAGCAAAAAGGGGTAAAAGTTATTACGTAATAAGGCGATCAGCAAGACGGAAGAATGTGGCACATACCTTATGAAGAGCTTGGTATGTGTACCTTATGGGAATTATTCCGGGTGTCTTTGGAAGCTATTTCGTAAGTAGGATGACCGTTACATGATCACTGAAAGGATGTTTACAGAAAAGAGCTAATGGTCTATATTCCACAGTTAATGATCTCTCCCAAGTTTTTCATATTTTATGTAAAAGGAAATTATAAGCCTGCTATGATCATGATTACACGGAATGGATTTCATTATCAAGTACATAGTATCAAGGTTGCAAGTGCTTGATATGAGATAGGTTACGATAACACCTCTAGAGAATAAGAATAAGTTCTGATGAGACCTCTAACATGAATGGAACAAAGCAGTTCTGAGGGAACTAAATAGACGCTTTATGCGATCTTATTTACCTAAAAGAAGAAGCCACATGGGAAACGGAAGACAACATGAGGAGTAGACGCCCCAATTTGTTGGCTAGCCTGAAGTTTCGAGGACGAAACTTACATTAAGGGGGGGAGAATGTTGTACCCCGCCGAAAAATCATACAGTACTTGAAGACTCATATAAGTGAATTAATAAAGTGGTATCCTTCAAGTGCCTTTCACTAAGTTTCCTTAGTAATTCTTTTATTTAGGATGATAAGCAAATGATATAATCAATTCAAGCGTGAGTTAGGGACTATATGAAGTGGCCAATTCACTCCCAAAGGCTCAAGAAAATTCGGTCATAAGGCATAAAAAGAGGCCTTAAAGGGGGGTTTTTCCAAAATATAGGAGAGTTTAATCTTAAGGACCTCCCTAAAATAAGCCCAAATTAAAGTTAAGGAGTTGTAAGTAGTGGGCAATTCTTTCCCCAATTCTTGAAAAATTTCGGCCCTAGCCCAAGGGGAACTCAAGATTTTCCTAATTTATTTTAAAACAAGAAAAGGAGAAATTATCAACATAACTCTTCATATAAGAAAAATTAAGCATGGTAAAGGGGTCTTCCAAGCCTAAGAAAACCGCGCCCCCCATGGTTGACCAAGAAGATTACCATGGTTACTTAATAATATTTACTACAAGCTTAAGGAAATAACTCTAGTTGGATAAAGTAACCTAGGTTAGCCATAAAGTAACTATAGTTGGCATAAAGTAACTATAGTTGACATAAAGTAACTATGGTTGACATAAAGTAACTATAGTTGACAATAAAGTAACTATGATTGACATAAAGTAACTATAGTTGAACTAAAGTAACCTTGGTTGGGCAAAAAGTAACTAAGGATTAGCCTAAACCAAGCTATGGTAAACTCCCTTCCCTCTCACATAACCCACGGCTGCTTCCTTAACCAAGGGGGAAGAAAACTTTCTTGAAAGCAACTCTAGAATATTCAACTTTCAAGAAGTCACAATGGAGCAAAGAGATTTCCCCATTTCTCCAGTGTAATATATGGCTAGTGAAGAGGTCCAAGAACCATTTTTCAAGCTCCAATAATTCATCTAGGTAAGTACATGCTAAGCATCCTAAGTGAATTCCATGTTTCAAAGAATGAAACTCACATTGGTATTCCTCTTGTCTTGCCAAAAACGTGACCCTCAAATGGTCACTAGGAGAAGGTTTTGCAAGATACCAAGAGAAGCTAATTTCTTGGAGGGTGGGTTCATTTCTAGCCCCATTCAAGTTTCATTTTGGTAAGAGAATCATAGCCTTACTTTAGTTGTGTTTTTACTTAAGATAATATCTAATGATCCTCCTATTTCTTCCTCCTCTCAAAACCGTGTACTATATGTGAAGTAGGAGGAAGACTTTACTCCATTTCAACAAAGGCTCGTGCTAAGGAAGAGCTCTAAGGTTCAAAGAGGCAAGTATACTCTAGCCAATCTTGCCTTATTTGTGAAGTGCATGCTTGAATGGCTAGTCATTATTAGGCTATGAATCTTAGTTAAAGATGCTAAGCACAAGACATGAAAACTAGTTGTTATAAGAAAAGTGATGGTATCAACAAATGATTTGTCGTATGAATGAGTGTGACTGTTTTGGTATGATTCATAAACAGTTTATTTATGGTCTAAAGCATGTTATGAAGCTTGAAAAAATTATTTTGAAGTGTGTATTTAATGGATATTAAGTCATGCTAAGGAATGAAGTTGATTGGAAATGCTTGAACTATAAAAGTGAAGAAGTGCTGGAACTACTGGAGCTGGACAGATTTGTGTAGCTGATTTTGTGACCTGAAAACGAACCTTAGGAGTGTTCAAATTGACTAATTTTTGATCTGATGTTAGCCTTATATGCTTATGAAATGTGTGAGCTGGAATTTCAATAAAAGGAGTTATGGTTTGTCCTTAATGAAATTTTTAATATGAGTTGGTAAAACAGAAGTACTGGAGCAGGACAGTTTTATATGACATGTTTAATGACCTGGGAACGAACCATAGGAAGGTCGAAATTGACTAATGTTTGGTATAATGATAGCCTCATATGTGTAATAAATATGTGAGTTGGAATTTTGGTAAAAGAATATGTCGATTAACCAGAGTGTAATTTTTAGTAGGAACTGCTCAGACAGAAGTACTGGAGCTGGACATTTTTATGTGGTATGATGTACGCTCTTAAAATGGACCTTAGGAATATTTAAATTGGCTCATATTTGGTATGCTAATATCCCTATGTGTTTTTGAAATGTGTGAGTTGGAATTTTGGTAAAAGAAGTTGTGGATTATCCTTAATAAAGTTTTTGATAAAACTGGTCAAACAAAGTTGCTAGAACAGGACAGTTTTGAGTGGTAAGTTGTGTGACTCGAAAGGGCATCTTAGGAATGTGTAAATGAGCTGATTTTTGGCATGATGATATTTTGATGTGTGTATGACATGTGTGAGTTGGAATTTTTGTAAAAAGAGTTGTGGTTTTGTCACAATGAAATTCGTGATAAAACTGGTCATTCCAGATTCAGCATGTACTTAGCTGGGGAAAAGTAATTAGTTTACCTCCTTAAACTTAATGGATTGCCTTGGAATTTTTATGGTCATTACCTAAGGCATATATGTACATGTCTATGTAAAGCAACCAGCATAAAACTGTAGAGAAAAAAGGGGTTTGAGTGATTTCAAAATACATGATTTAAATGAGCTTAAAAACGTGCATAAGATAAATGTGCATGATACATTGCATATTACTTGCCTTAAATAGTTCATATATAATGTTGCCGTACTAACGAGCCATGAAGCTTTAAAGCTTACATCAAATGGAAAACATTTGATGTGTTTATACTATTTTCAGGTGCCACCATTAATGAACTAAACTAGTTCATTAAGTGAAGTACTTAGTTAATTAAACTAAGTAGTTCATTAAAGGAAGCTACATTTGGACAAGGCACAAAGGCAACAAGACTAAGAGAAGAAAGTCTCCTCCTCCTCTCTTCATCAAATATACACGCCTACATACATATATAAATATAAATTTTCTGATTTTTTGAAAAAGGCACATACACATGTATTCCAACGTACTACCGACACGTTATATATTTTACATACGTACAACGTCACACCATCATACTTAACTCATGTTTATGAGTATATTCAGATCTTATATCATATGATATAAGTCATGGTGATGACAAACTAAATACGACACGTTAAAAGGTTCTAAACTGAAAATTGTCGTATCGGGCGAATACCGAAACTTCGCCAACGTGTCACGTACTTGCCATAAATAGAAGGCCAGCCCCTACACTTCAAAATTACTCATTATTTTCGTGCCAATGATGCAATTTTAATCCATAAAATCATTCCATGTTGGCACACACAAATCACCCCACATTAAGGCCAAATTGTGGAGAATCCAATTTCAATTTTGTCACATGTAAATGGCGCCAATTTAATCAGCCTTATAAGCTGAATATTAAAGTTTATATTATGTATATTATGTGTAACATAATATATATAACATGTGCAAAAAGTTGGAATTCAATTAGAGAAAAATCGGGTAATCGATAAACATCGAAAATTCGGTTTTCTACGTACACAATACATGGAACATTTTTGGCAAATCATACGACACATATCTAGACACTTTTTACATATGTCATACATCTTAAAGTGTTCCAGAAAATTAAATTAAGGGCTGATTGTAATATAACATGTGTGTATTATTAAATGTGCACTATTTTACAAAGTTTACAAAAATAAAATTCAGCACATGCATATACATGTTGGACACGCCTATACAGCTGAGTTGGAACACATGTGGAGCCTTGTTGGCATATTGATTGGTCAAGAATCAATCATACAATGTTGGTGATTTAAAGAAAGAAGCTACAAAAGGTAATGTTTCAAATTTTATCTCATTTGAAACACATGCTGAAAATTTCAGCATGTGGAAGATAGGCTGACCGATTTTCATGTTTAATGAGCAATATAATTTGTGTCTTGAAATATGTGATTAATTGGAAGAAGAATTAAAAGTAATTTGAATAAGATATAAAGTCATAAAGTGTGAAATCTTGAATATCACACATGCTTAAAAATTTCAGCATGTGTGTGTATGCACCTTGGCCGATTTCTTGGCCATGTTGGTGTCCAAATTTCATTTCCAAAGTTAATGAGAATATTTGCTACTAATTGGTGATTTATTTTAAAAGAAAAATCAATGAAAATTTGGAAGTAATTTGAATTATATCACCATGTATCACGTGTTGAAATTTCAGCATGTCAAGTATTCATTATGGCCGAAATTTTTACCTTGTGTGGAGAAATTTTATCTTGCTTGATTTGCGTGATAGTCTTATGAGTTATGGCAACTATTTTATGATGATTTTGGCACATGTTTTTAGTGGAATTCTCAGATTTTCCAAGTCATCAAATGATGACAACATTCAACCAATCAATGAGTGCCAAGTAAGCAAAGGTTAAATGATCATCCAATGAGAAGGTGCCAAGTAAGCAAGATCATGTCACAATGATGCCACACATTCTTCCAAGGACTTAGAAGATAATTTTCAAGAGGGGGAGAGCACCTAGGGGGGATGGCCATTATGCTTAAAAGAAAGGAAGAAGAGCAAAACAAAGACAAGAACAAGCATTGCATTCTTGAAGACCAAAAACGCCTAAAGCCTTCTTCTCTCTACATTTCTTTCTTTCTTTCTTCTTAAAAGCCTATTGTACTTATATTTATATTCTTGAATAGGCTTATCTTAGACCACCACACATTCTATATCTTTGTAAAAGATTGATCAAGGTGTGATCAATCTTCTTTCTTGCAAAGTGGTGGTGTTCGTGCGTAATTGTATTCATCATACAAGGTTTGTAAAGGGTTGGAGTTGGAGTGTAACTCCATCAACCCTGTGGTAAGGTGTATTTGTGTTGTGTCACTGGTGTGAACCAAGAAAGGTGTTCCTCGAAGACTGGAGTAGGTTGTTTATAACCGAACCAGTATAAAATTCTCGGTGTCATTTACTTTCAGCACTTATATTCTGTTTCAACACTGTTTACTCTTTTTGATTACGTTCGTAAAAATAGTAAACGTTTTTCAAAAATTATGAAACTTTCCAGAAACATAGTAACACGTCGTAGGGTTAATTTGGGAAAAGTTTCAACCCTTTTGGATAAGTATAAGTCAATCAAACATCCAAAGTTCTGAGACTAGTGCAGTCTGATTTTTAGGCTTGCAAAGGTTGGGACTTTGAGTGTATTTGACTAACTTCCCGAAAGAATTTTTCAAAACTGTTTCAACCCATTTAAATAAAACATATAAGGGGTTAGTGGTTAAAATTTCAGATCAATTGGAGTTAAGTAAAATTAGGAATAAATTTTTCAAAACAGTCTACCGTTTCTGGCAGATTCGCGCAATCTGACCTCCAACGCTTTTTGAAGGGGTTAAAGGTTGAATTTAAATCTGAAATTTTTAGGAGACACTCATAACATCTGAGGCTAAGTTCTCTCAAAAATTCAGAATTTTTGAAGACCTAAAACCTAGTTTTAAAAACGTTTTAATACTGGTCCTGAAAACAGAATCTTTTTCAGAAGTTGAGTTTTTGGTTTTAAACAATTTTAAAAACCACACTTTCTGCACCAACTATTCAACCCCCCCTTCTAGTGGTGCCTTGCAGATCCTACAAGTGGTATCAGAGAGCAGAAACACTCACTAGGAAGAATCCAACGATTCAGTGAGATGGCAACCACAAATCTCAAAACCGAGCAAGAAGGTATGTCGAGCCAAAGGCCTCCTCTTTTTGACGGTGAGTCGTTTATTCAATGGAAACTAAGAATGAAGCTTTTTCTTATGGCAATAGATATTGATCTTTGGTCGATTATAGAAGATGATCCTTTTGTTCCATCTAAGTTATCCACCGTAGACGGAGTCACACTAGAAGTTGTTAAACCTAGACAAGAATATACTAGTGATGATAAAAAGAAACTTAACACGAATGCTAGGGCTATGCAATTGCTCTTAAATGGATAAAGTAAGAGTGATTCTAGTTATTGTCAAACTGTTCTAGTGCACAAGAAATGTGGAGGACACTCGAAATGAAACACGAAGGCACGAGTCAAGTAAAAGAGTCAAAGATAAACATGCTTATGTCCACACATGAGTCGTTTAAACTATTGCCTAATGAATCTATTGTTGATATGGATCTTCGTTTGACTAACATCTACAATTCTCTTGAGTCTCTTGGTAAAGCTTTTACCATGCAGGAAAAAGTACAGAAAGTCTTGCGAAGCCTTCCATCAAAATGGGACCCTAAAGTAACCGCAATAGAAGAAAGCAAAGAAGCGAACTCAATAAACATGGAAGAGTTAATTGGATCACTAAAGGTGTATGAAAATAAACTCACCATACGGAAATCAGAATCATCTAAACAAGGTAAAGCTATTGCTTTTAAATCAAATGAATACGTCTCTACTTTTTCCGATCGCGTAGATGATGGTGATTCTGAATCGGATAATGATGACCTAATTCTATTGGCCAAAGGTTTAAGAAAATTTATGAGTAGGTCATTTAGAAACAAAAATAAGGGCTCTACGACTAAAAGAACTAAGAACAAGACAAATGATAAAGATGTTAAATGTTATGAATGTGGCATTTATCATATGACTGCCCCAATAAAGAAAAGCAAACAAATAAATACCCTGACAAGGAACGGAACAAGAATAGACCCGTCTGAGAACCCAAGCAAAGGAAACGTGCTCTAAAAGCCTCCACTTGGAGTGATACATCGGATTCCGAGACTGAAACCGAAGAAGAGACTGCACAAGTATGCTTTGTGTCCAAAGCATCTAATTAGGTATCATCTGATTCTGATTCTGACTCTGAGCCTTCTTATGATGATCTTTTTAGTCAGTATTTAGAATTGCATAAATTCACTAAGACTCTCGCTAAGGAAAAGAAACGATTAATTGAAGATAAGAAACTGTTAGAATCTTCTAACGAGAATCTTGTCGCTCAGTTAAACGATTCAAAGAAAGAGTCATCATGCATCATTACTGCATGAAAGACAGAGATTTCATCATTAACCACTCAAAATAACGAAATGAAATCCGAGATTTCAAGTTTGAAATCAAGGAATATAGACTTAGAGAAAATGATGAAACAGTTTGATACGGGATCTAACATGCTGCATCGTATTATCTTATCACAAAAGCATGATAGTGATAAAACGGGTTTGGGATACGTTGATACTAATGAAGTATCCACCAAACCAACTAAATTTGTTGTGTCTAAGAAAGTAGACACCCCAAAGCCACAAACGGCGTGTAAGATGACGCATAGACCTCTCCCTTCCTCACGCCCCACCTCTTCTTCATATCATGCGAAATACAATTTTGTACCATATAGATATGAAAAGAAAAGAGTGATGCATACACGCCATTCATTTCATCCACGCACTACGCACACAAACACAAGGACATATCAAAAACGTCCTACATATAATGAGTATAAGGGAGTTCTCGGCCAAAGGCCCAAAGTGCATTCACCACATGTCTACTATATTGCACCTTCATCTTCATTCTTGCCATTTGCTAGACCGAGAAGGATCACCCAAGTATGGGTACCGAAAGGTACTTTTACCAAGAGGTGATTAACTAACTCGCAAGGACCCAAAGGTAAAAGGGTACCTAAATCATTTTTGCACATTGCAGGGAGCCCACATATCAAAAGATACAACTATAAAGTGGTTCCTTGACAGTGGCTGCTCGAGGCACATGACAGATGACCCAAGCTTGTTCATAAAATTAAATAAGGTCACAAAAGGCAGATCCGTGACCTTTGGAGACAACAACGAAGGCGAGATCATCGGAAAAGGTACGATAGGAAATCCAAACACTCTTCAAATCTCCAACGTCTATTTGGTAAGCAACTTATCTTACAATCTTCTTAGCATTTTTCAATTTATTGACAATGGCTTTGATGTGTGTTTCACTCACCCTTATTGCAATATAATAAATAAAAATGGAGAAACCGTTTTAAAAGGAAAACGAGAAGGTAACATCTTTACGCTTTCTATGGATGATATGGTAGACGCTAAAGTTAAATGCTTTATGTCAAACGAACCTAATGTAAATTTATGGCATAGACGTTTAGGACACATTGGTATTTACACACTAGAAAAACTCCAACAAAAGAACCTAGTACGAGGATTGCCTACACTTGATTTAGACAACTTTCAGTTGTGTGAATCTTGCATAAAAGGCAAACAGACACGTGAGTCACTTAAGCCTAAGAATGAAATAAGCACGACTAGGGTCTTAGAACTATTACACATTGATTTGTTTGGTCCTAGTCTCACTACAAGCCTTGGTGGGCACCACTATTCATGCATGATTGTTGATGATTTTTCTCGTTATACTTGGACTTGATTTCTTGCACATAAGGATGATAGTGCCATTGAGATTGCGAAATTAATCAAACAACTTGAAAATCAATACGGTGTCAATGTGAAAAAGATAAGAAGCGATAGAGGTGGTGAATTTAAAAACAAGGATATGATTTCATTTTACGAAGAAAAAGGAATCAAGCATGAGTTTTCGCCACCTAGAAATCCACAATTAAATGGAGTAGTAGAAAGAAAGAATCGAACATTACAAGAAATTGCTAGGACTATGTTATGCGAAAATAAATTGCCTAGATTTCTGTGGGCGGAAGCCGTAAATTGTGCATGCTACATAGTAAATCGCTTGTCTATTAGAAAGAAAATAAACAAGACGCCTTATGAGATATTGAATGATCGCATGCCTAAGATTGACTATTTTCGTGTGTTTGGATGCAAATGTTTTGTTTTAAATACAAAAGATAATTTAGATAAATTTGAATCCAAATCAATTGAATGCATTTTTGTTGGCTACTCTATAAATTCAAAAGCATATAGATGTTATGATCCTCTCACTAGACAAGTCATAGAATCTATTCATGTGAAGTTTAATGAATTTGGTGAGATTGATACAGATAAAGAATATGATGATGACTTTGAATTAAAACCCGTGTTGAATGAAGATGATGGTACATTTGATATGCATGACATGAATGATACACTAGAAATGCATGATCACTTAGAAATGCATGATAACATAGAAAATAATCAACCAAGATGGCATAGAGATCACCCATATGATCTCATTATAGGCGACAACACTCACGGTGTGTGACCACGTAGAAGAATAACTTCGGATGAAATAAATCAATTTCATGCTATGATTTCCGAAATTGAACCCAAAAATGTGCATGATGCTTTGAGTGATTCTTCTTGGATTGATGCTATGCATGATGAGCTTAATCAATTCGTTAGAAATGATGTATGGGATTTAGTGCCACGACCACAAGATAAGACCATAATAGGCACAAAGTGGGTGTTTAGGAATAAAATGAATGAAGAAGGAAAGGTTGTTAGAAATAAAGCTAGACTTGTAGCACAAGGCTATAATCAAGAAGAAGGAATTGACTACGATGAAACATTTGCACCCGTAGCACGTTTAGAAGCTATACGACTCTTAATTGCCATTGCTTGCATGAAAGATTTCAAATTGTATCAAATGGACGTAAAAAGTGCATTCCTAAATGGATTTATACAAGAAGAGGTATACGTGAAGCAACCACCCGGTTTTGAAGATTTGAAACATCCCGATCACGTGTACAAACTCAAGAAGGCACTATACGGACTAAAGCAAGCACCTAGAGCTTGGTATGATCGTTTTGCTACTTTCCTTTTAGAAAATGATTTTAAACGAGGAACTATAGATAGTACACTATTTTTGAAACAAGATAAATCGGATTTACTTATTATTCAAATCTACGTTGAGGACATTATTTTCGGTTCTACCTCACATAGACTTGTTGAAGAATTTGAAAATTGCATGAAAACCGAATTTGAAATGTCTATGGTTGGTGAACTTAACTATTTTCTTGGCTTGCAGATTAAGAAAACGAGTAAAGGCATTCACATAAGTCAAGCTAAATATATAAATGACATGATTAAAAAGTTCAACTTTTGAAAATTTGAAACCATCCCCCACTCCTATGAGTGTCACTACTAAATTAGACAAAGATGAACATGGTAAAGATTTTGATAATGCCTTAGATAGATCTATGATTGGTTCTTTGCTATATCTTACTGCTAGTAGGCCTGATATCATGTTCATTGTATGCATGTGTGCACGTTTTCAGAGCCAACCTAAGGTGTCTCACTATAATGCGGTAAAAAGAATATTCCGCTATATTAAGCACACGCCCACCTTAGGAATTTGGTACGATAAGGATTCCGAATTTAATTTACATTCTTATACTGATGCAGATTACGGTGGCTGTAAAATAGATAGAAAGAGCACGAGTGGCACTTGCCAATTTATAGGAAACTCACTCATTTCATGGTTTTCAAAAAGCAAGCAAGCGTTGCTTTGTCCACTACTGAGGCTGAGTACATGGCACTTAGTCTTTGCTGCACACAGTTGTTATGGATAAAACAACAACTCTCGGACTTTGGAATTACCGTAAATAAAATTCCTATATATTGTGATAGTATGAGTGCAATTAACCTGTCTAAAAACCCCGTGTTACACTCTAAGGCCAAGCATATAGAAGTACGCTACCATTTTCTTCGTGATCACGTAAACAATGGTGATATCGTCATAGATCACGTACGCACAGAAGCACAAGTAGCGGATATCTTTACAAAAGCCTTAAATCAAGCCACATACGAATCTCTTCG
This sequence comes from Eustoma russellianum, assembly GCA_036186865.1. NCBI lineage: Eukaryota > Viridiplantae > Streptophyta > Magnoliopsida > Gentianales > Gentianaceae > Eustoma > Eustoma russellianum. The sequence goes on along the minus strand of AP025075.1, from coordinate 3,663,989 downwards.
TTCTAAATTAGGCATGATTTCTGCTGATATGATTTGATTTGATTCTCTTTCCTTATTTACATGCATCTTTTGATTTACTTTCCAAAATAAAGGGGGAGAGAAAGCACGATTTAAGGGGAAGAGAGATACTGATTAGATACTGATTGCATAAATCAAGGGGGAGCGGTTTTGAAATTTAAAATCCAAATTTTGAATTTATGCATAATTGAAGGGGGAGAGATAGGATTTAATTCATATGCATAGGTTATTTTGAAAATCATCAAAAGGGGGAGATTGTAGAGAAAAAAAGGGTTTGAGTGATTTCAAAATATATGATTTAAATGAGCTTAAAAACGTGCATAAGATAAATGTGCATGATACATTGCATAATACTTGCCTTAAATAGTTCATATATAATGTTGCCGTACTAACGAGCCATGAAGCTTTAAAGATTACATCAAATGACAAACATTTGTTGTGTTTATACTATTTTCAGGTGCCACCATTAATGAACTAAACTAGTTCATTTAGTGAATTACTTAGTTAATTAAACTAAGTAGTTCATTAAAGGAAGCTACATTTGGACAAGGCACAAAGGCAACAAGACTAAGAAAGGAAAGTCTCCTCCTCCTCTCTTCGTCCAATATACACGCCTACATACATATATAAATATATATTTTCAGATTTTTTGAAAAAGGCACATACACATGTATTCCAACGTACTACCGACACGTTATATATTTTACGTACGTACGTTAATGTCACACCACCATACATAACTCATATTTATGAGTATATTCATGTCTTATATCATATGATATAAGTCATGGTGATGACAAATTAAATACGACATGTTAAAAGGTTCTAAACCGAAAATTGTTGTATCGGGCGAATACCGAAACTTCGTCAACGTGTCACGTACTTGCCATAAATAGATGGCCAGCCCCTACACTTAAAAATTAATCATTATTTTCGTGCCTATGATGCTATTTTCATCCATAAAATCATTCCATGTTGGCACACACAAATCACCCCACATTAAGGCCAAATTGTGGAGATTCCAATTTCAATTTTGTCACATGTAAATGGCGCCAATTTAATCAGCCCTATAAGCTGAATATTAAAGTTTATATTATGTATATTATGTGTAACATAATATATATAACATGTGCAAAAAGTTGGAATTCAATTAGAGAAAAATCGGGTAATCGATAAACATCGAAATTTCGGTTTTCTACGTACACAATACATGGAACATTTTTGGCACATCATACGACACGTATCTAGACACTTTTTACACATGTCATACATCTTAAAGCGTTCTAGAAAATTAAATTTAGGGCTGATTATATAACATGTGTGTATTGTTAAATGTGCACTATTTTACAAAGTTTGCAAAAATAAAATTCAGCACATGCATATACATGTTGGACACGCCTATACAGCTGAGATGGAGCACATGTGGAGCCTTTTTGGCATATTGATTGGTCAAGAATCAATCATACAATGTTGGTGATTTAAAGAAAGAAGCTACAAAAGGTAATGTTTCAAATTTTATCTCATTTGAAACACATGCTGAAAATTTCAGCATGTGGAAGATAGGCTGCCCGATTTTCATGTTTAATGATCATATAATTTGTGTCTTGAAATATGTGATTAATTGGAAGAAGAATTGGAAGTAATTTGAATAAGATATAAAGTCATAAAGTGTGATATCTTGAATATCACACGTGCTGAAAAATTTCAGCATGTGTGTGTATGCACCTTGGCCGATTTATTGGCCATGTTGGTGTCCAAATTTCATTTCCAAAGTTGATGAGAATATTTGCTACTAATTGGTGATTTATTTTAAAAGAAAAATCAATGAAAATTTGGAAGTAATTTGAATTATATCACCATGTATCACATGGTGAAATTTCAGCATGTCAAGTATTCATTATGGCCGAAATTTTTACCTTGTGTGGAGAAATTTTATCTTGCTTGATTTGGGTGATAGTCTTATGAGTTATGACAACTATTTTATGATGATTTTGGCACATGTTTTTAGTAGAATCCTCAGATTTTCTAAGTCATCAAATGATGACAACATTCAACCAATCAATGAGTGCCAACTAAGCAAAGGTTAAATGATCATCCGATGAGAAGGTGTCAAGTAAGCAAGATCATGTCAAATGATGCCACACATTCTCCTAAGGACTTAGAAGATAATTTTCAAGAGGGGGAGAGCACCTAGGGGGGACGGCCATTATGCTTGAAAGGAAAGGAAGAAGAGCAAAACAAAGACAAGAACAAGCATTGCATTCTTGAAGACCAAAAACGCCTAAAGCCTTCTTCTCTCTACACTTCTTTCTTTCTTTCTTCTTAAAATCCTATTGTACTTATATTCATATTCTTGAATAGGCTTATCTTAGACCACCACACATTCTATATCTTTGTAAAAGATTGATCAAGGTGTGATCAATCTTCATTCTTACAAGGTGGTGGTGTTCGTGCGTAATTGTATTCATCATACAAGGTTTGTGAAGGGTTGGAGTTGGTGTGTAACTCCATCAACCCTGTGGTAAGGTGTATTTGTGTTGTGTGACTGGTGTGAACCGAGAAAGGTGTTCCTCGAAGACTGGAGTAGGTTGTTTATAACCAAACCAGTATAAAATTCTCGGTGTCATTTACTTTCAGCACTTATATTCTATTTCAACACTGTTTACTCTTTTTGATTACATTCGTAAAAATAGTAAACGTTTTTCAAAAATTACGAAACTTTCCAGAAACATAGTCACACGTCTTAGGGTTAATTTGGGACAAGTTTCAACCCTTTTGGATAAGTATAAGTCAATCAAACATCCAAAGTTATGGGACTAGTGCAGTCTGATTTTCAGGCTTGCAAAGGTTGAGACTTTGAGTGTATTTGACTAACTTCCCGAAAGCATTTTTTAAAACTGTTTCAACTCATTTAAATAAATCATATAAGGGGTTAGTGGTTAAAATGTCAGAGCAATTGGAGTTAAGTAAAAATAGGAATAAAATTTTCAAAACAGTCTACCGTTTCTGGCAGATTCGCGCAATCTGACCTCCAATGCTTTTTGAAGGGGTTAAAGGTTGAATTTAAATCTGAAATTTTTAGGAGACACTCATAACATCTGAGGCTAAGTTCTCTCAAAATTTCAGAATTTTGGAAGACCTACAACCTAGTTTTAAAAATGTTTTAAAACTGGTCCTGAAAACAGAATCTGTTTTCAGAAGTTGAGTTTTTGGTTTTAAACAATTTTAAAAACCACACTTTCTGCACCAACTATTCACCCCCCCTTCTAGTGGTGCCTTGCACATCCTACAAAAACCACCATTTTGATGGTTAACAACTGAGTTGAATTTAGTTGCACAAAACTGGAAAACAGGACAGATTAATGTCTTAAGTTATAAGGCTTTGATCTTGCCCATTTAAGCTTGAATGTGATGTTTGGCCTTATGAATATTGTTTCTTGGGGAGTTAGCTATGTTTTCCAAGTGATGGATTAAAATGAATAAGGTTTTATAATCCAAGGAACTAAGATGATGCGGTACTGCCCTGCTGATTCCAGCAATACCTTTGATGACAGTATGATGTTTTGAGGACTTTAGACATTTCGGAATGTTACGAAATTTTTATGGCATGTGCCTAAGCCTTCATTTTGCATATGTATGGCATGGGTTTATGAATATGAGCACGAATTGATGAGCACAAGGCTGTATGAACAGAATATGATTACTGGACAGTTTTTCCAGCTTAAAAGACAAGTCCGTGCATGCATGTTTTGATGCATTTGTTCACGAGTCGCATAATGCATGTCATACATTGCATCATCGTCACTTACATTATTTATGGCATTTGTTTTATGCGAAAGAAAAATGAAAAGCGTTTTCAAAGAAAGGTTTCTGTTTTACAAAGAACGCTTCCCACCGATACCGTGTGTGTATGTCCTGGCCAGTATGAACCCGCCCAGATCCGGGGTTAATTGATCTGAGGATATGACCGTTCAGGCCTGGAGAGAATAGACCTGATGATGACCGTTCAGGCCCGGAGAGAATAGACCTGATAATGACCGTTCGGGCCGGAGAGAAAAGACCCGATAAGTGATGACGCTACTGTTCTGAATCCGGGAATAATAGATTCGAAGGTGAGATATTACCGCCTCAAATCTGGGAAGATAGATCTGAACACTCTGTTGTTTTCTGACGATGATGTTTTGAAAGAAAAGCATGAAAGATCATATTCTCATTTTTATCATGACGCATCACACGTACATATGCATGCATGTCACATTCCTTGAGTCATCGTGTAGTGGCACATGATACATAGACTAAGTTGTTATAATTTGGTAGTTCCTAAGTTATGATCTTATTAAGTGATGAAGCTTGAAACGTTACGAACTTTTACAAGTTACGATCTTTTATTATTACGTTCTTTAATAAGGGACGATCTTGCTTAGGTTATGATCTTGACGCATTAAGTGTTGATCATTAACGGGTATTGGATGGAGGGCATTATGCGCTACATTTGCACAATCATACGCATTGCTTATGGTCATGAGCATGATGTCGAGTCTATTTGCACTAGGCTATGTGATTACTTGCTTCGTGACTAAGTTATGATTTTATTGCCTTAGCGGCTATTGATTGAAAGGATGAGATGCTAGCCAAATGCTAGAGGTAATGTTGCATAGGTTATAATCCTCCTATCTCTCGTTACCTAAGTTATGATTTCACTACTGTTGTTACGGAGGCTATGATCTTATTCATGACATTTAGGCCAAGTTATGAAGTGGTAGCTCCTAAATTATGATCTTTATTGAGTGATGACCTTTTGTATGTTATGATCTTTATTGAGTGATGATCCTTTCATAAGCTATGATCTCTGTTAAGCTCTGACCTTGGATATACCTTGTGTTGACTTCTTACGGGTGTTTATTGGAAGGTCAGGTATGTTCTAAACCGAATTTTGGGGGTTCGGTTCTTGTATGTACTTTCCATTTAATGCATGATTGTTTATGGTATACTTGCTGGTGACCTTGTCACTCACCCCCTATTTTTCCTCCCAGAGACTGCAGGGGAACAAGGTAGAATAGATCGAGGATGAACCTAGGGTCCCCTACCCATGAGCGCAGCGAAAGAAGAATGGATTAGGAGTCATAACGTGCCATCGGTGACTGATGATTTATTATGTAATTGTGATGGGAAACATTTACTTTTGAAAATTTCGGTACTTAAGATTTGGGTTGTAGAACTGAGAATGATTTCGGAGATGTTTTTAATTTGAAGTTTTTATTCTGCCACGGTTTCGCTTACTTGATGATGCGTAAGTGCGAAAATCCATGCATTTTACCATGGTTTACGATACGTTATGGATCGACGCCTGGTACTCTCCTTAGTGAAGTACGGCGGGCGCACCATATCCGGTTGGGCCGGGGTGCGGGGCACCACAGTCTTCATGGGTCTCTTCATCCGGTGAGTATATTAAAATATCGTCGATGAAGACTACGACGAACTTGTCTAGTTGGTCTTGAAAGACTTGATTCATTAGATCCATAAATGCTGCGGGGGCATTGGTCAGTCCGAATGGCATTACTAAAAATTCGTAATGTCCATAACGGGTTCTGAATGCAGTTTTCTGGGCGTCTTCAGCCTTGATCTTCAATTGGAAATATCCTGAGCGAAGATCAATTTTACTGAAAATCCTTGCCCCCTGCATCATGATACCTTTAGGTAGGGTTTATAATTGACTCATTACTAAAACAAAATTTTAGTTTGCTTACCCGAAGCTAATCGAATAGATCGTCGATCCTTGGCAAATGGTACTTATTCTTTATAGTGATCTTGTTAAGTTCCCTATAGTCAATACATAATCGCATACTTCTGTCCTTCATCTTGACGAACAGTACGGCGGCTCCCCAAGGTGAAACACTTGGGCAAATTAGTTTCTTTTCTAGTAATTCGCGCAGCTGTTCCTTCAGCTCTTTTAGTTCCGCAGGTGCCATTCGGTAGGGAGCTTTTGATATTGGTTCAGCTCCCGGAACCAAGTTGATTTTGAAAGATATCTCCCGGTCTGGGAGAAGACCTGGTAATTCTTCTGGAAAAATATCTGGGTATTCGCGAACTACTGGGCCTTAAGACAGATCTGATGACGCTTGATCGGCATTTATTGGATAGACAAGATATCCTTCATGTCCTTTCTTTAGTGCCTTATTAGCGCGAATCACATTTACATAAATGTTCTTAGGATACTTCCGTAACTTCGATCCTCCTTGAAAGGTCACTTCTTTACATGTGGTGTCCTTAAAGGTAACTTGTTTTTCACTACAATCGATGTTGGCATAATTCTTGGAAAGCCAATCCATCCCAAGGATCACATCGAAGTCCGTCATGGGTATGGAAATCAAATCGGCGTCAAATCGATGATTATCAAACTCAAGTTCACAATTTTTGAAAACATGGTGAGCTAGCACCTGTTCCCCAGCTGCTTGGATTCTATAAGGTGCATCACTATAGGTTGGGTTTTTCTCAATATTTTTTACAAATCTCTTGGATATGAAAGAGTGGCTAGCGCCACTATCAAATAACACGTTGGCAGGTACTGAACATACTAGGATAGCTCCTGAATCATGCAATACTTACTAAGCAACTATAAGGCAACAGTATTTATAAAAATTAGTACGATTCTCAGAAAATACCTATCACCACATCATTGGCCTCTTCAGCAGCTGCGTCAGTCATAGCGTGAACTCGTGCGTTGGTACGCTGACGCTGAGGCTTTGGCGGCTGTTGTTGCTGCTGGGCCCCTTTCTCCGGACACTCCTTGGCCATGTGCCTTGTTTTCCCGCATCCAAAGCAGGTGGCTCCTTTGTCTTGACAGTCCTCAAGGATGTGCCCCGTCTTTCCGCATCCAAAACATTTCCCCGCTTGAATATAACATTCTCCCACGTGGCGCCTACCGCAATGAGAGCAGCTTGGAAGAGCAGATTGTTGTCCTTGATTCTTCGACTGATTCTTTTGGGAGCGGCGTTGAAACCGATTCTTCCCTTAACGCCCTGGGCCCATTGTATTTTGCTTTGCGGACTTACAGGGCCCTCCACTTCCAGACACCTCTCTTCCTCTCTTTTGGCTAAACTCATCACGGCGGATGTTCAATTCGGTAGCATGCATCTAAAAGGGAACCAAAGTTTGCTGGATTTGCATTAACCAACCATGTTTGGATTCTAGGGTTCAGTCCTCTCTCAAATTTCAACATTTTGGTTTCTTCATCGTTCATGATGGATGGTTGGAATCTTCCCAAAGCTATAAATTTGTTAGCGTAGTCAGCAACCGTCATTCCTGGTTCTTGCATTAGGGATTCAAACTCATGTCATTTCTGTAGTTTGACTGAGGGTGGTATGTAGAACTTATTGAATTCCTGAAGGAACCTCTCCCAGGAAATTGGTCTTGGCAAAGCTTGTAAATTGGCCTTCCACCATTGGTTGGCCTCTCCTAACAGAAATGGTCTAACCGCCTGAGTCTTCACTTCTTCTAGGGCTCTAATTAGTTCGAAACAGTTTTCCACCTCATCCAGCCACTTCTCAGCGGCATCTGGATCTGACTTTCCTTCAAACGGCAGAACATTGGCTCTCTTCAACTTTTCAAAATAATATTGAGCATCTCTGACTGGCTCGTGAGGTTGAGGGTTATTCTGTTGCAGCATTACATGCCCAATTTGGGTGACTGTTTGGCAAAAGTTTTGAAAAGCGTTAATATCATGCATCGTTTGTGGAAAAGGTCCTTGGGGTGGAGGAACATTCTGAACTGGCGGTGGATTTTGGCCTTGCGGTGGCGGGGGTGGAGGGACCTGAGCGGGTGGAGGAGGGATAGGCTCCTGCACCTCGGGTCTAGCTCTGGCTGGTCTGCCTCTTGGTCGCACCATCTGCAGTATGTAGTGTCGAATTTATTCAATACGGAAATGTCATAATAAGTAGCAGAATTTAATTCATTCCGATAGCATATTTGAGGAGCATGTACGTACATACGTTATAAATTAAATTCTGTGATTGGTCATTAATTAGGGCATTATCAATGGGTTGTACCCTAATTCTCCAGTTTAAGTTATCCTAGTCTAAGGTCAACTCTCATCTAAGATCAGAACTTAGATCTAAGATCAAACTTAGTGGATTACGATCATAACTTAATTCTATATTCTGCCCGAATCTGGAGCCTTAGCTCTGATACCACCTGTGGCGGCCCACACCCCGGCCCATCCGGAGTCGGTGCACCCGCCGTACTTCACTAAGGAGAGTACCAGGCGTCGTCCCATACATGGCATGATCCATGAAATAATGCATGGATTTTCGCGCTTACACGTGAATAAGTAAGCGAAACCGTGGCAGAATTTAAAACTTCAAATTAAAACATCCACAAGACCATTCATAGTTTTACAACCCAGATCAAAAGTAGCGAAAGTCACAAAAGCTAATGTTTTCTATCACAATTACATCATCAGTCATCGGTCATAGATGGCCAATCATGTCTCCTAAATCCGTCCACTCTTCGCTGCACTCACGGGTAGGGGACCCTAGGTTCATCCTCAATCCACTCTACTTTATTTCCTCTAGCCTCTGGGAGGAAAAAGTAGGGGGTGAGTGACAAAGTCACCAGCAAGTATACTATAATAAATAAGGATTGAATGGAAAGTGCATACAAGAACCGAACCCCAAAATTTCGGTTTAGAAGCATACGTGTCCGCCATCCAATACTCGATAGGGATCAACACTTAATGCATCAAGATCATAACTTAAACAAAATCGTTACTTAATAAAGAACATAATAATAAAAGACTGTAACTCGCATCAATTCATAACATAACAAGAATCATCACTTAATGAGGTCATACTTAGGATCTACAAGGTCATAACAACTTAATCTGAGTATCATGTGTCACTACACAATGACTCCATAAACGTGACATGCATGTGTGTGATGCATCATGATAAAAATGAGAATATGATTTTTCATGCTTTTCATTCAAATCATCATCATCAGAAAACAACAGAGTGTTCAGATCTATCTTCCTGGATCTGAGGCGGTAACGTCCCCCCTTCGAATCTATTATTCTCGGATTCGGAACGATAGCGTCATCACTTATCGGGTCTATTCTCTCTGGGCCCGAACGGTCATTATCAGGTCTATTCTCTCCGGGCCTGAACAGTCATATCATCAGATCAATTAACCCCGGATCTGGGCGGGATCTTACTGGCCAGGCTCATACACACACGGTACCGGTGGGAAGCGTTCTTTCAAAACAAAATCTTTCTTTAAAAACGCTTTTCATTTTTCTTTCGCATAAAACCAATGCCATAAATCATGTAAATGAGGAAGATGTAATGCATGACATGTATTATGAAAACCATGACATAATGCGTTACATATACACACGTGTTCAACTCGTCACTATGCTGGAAAAATTTCCAGCATGAACACTCCGTACCTTCGGCCCTAAACCTTTGCGGTTAGGCCAACTAACAATAATGCTTGTCATGCATATGCATAAAAATGCCTTACTTGTTCATAATAAAATTCTCGTGACGATACAAAATGCGTAAGACACTTAGGTAAATAAATCACGAAACAAGGCTGCTGAATTTTTAGTAATCCAACGCCCCTTTCCTTTAGTCGTTCAAGTAAGACCATTAAACCTCTTTTCAATTTTGGGCCAGCTTAGAAACTTATTATAGCATTCCATTAATTGGTGGTTATAAGTCCAAGTCGTGTAACAAGCCTAAACCCATTCGATTAAGGCCCTATAACAAGTTCCTCATTTCTGCCCAAAAACTCAGATTAGTGACGCCTACTTAATTGTGGTATATACAATTCAATTAGTCGTTCTAAAAATAAGTGGTTTACATAGATGGGTTCACCTATGTATTAAGTAGTTGGTAATTAAATTTCGCGGATTTATAATATCGTTAAAGGTATCATTTATCCTTTTCCTTAAAACCGCTACATGCAGATTTTCGGAGTGACCGATTTTACTATAAATTTTAGTATGACACACCGTAATTCCTTTTTCAGAAATTCCAACTCCCGAGCGCAGTAGACACCTTGAACTAGCATTATACCGAAAATTAGCCCAATTGCATATTCCTAAGGTCCATTTTCAGATGACTCATCATGTCAATAAAACAAGTCCAGTCCAGTAAAATTTCCAGCATGACCAGTTTTGGTGAATATTTCATTAAAAATAATCCGTAACTCCTTTTAAAGAAATTCCAACTCTCACATCTAATATACACATAAAGTTAGTGTCATACCAAAAATCCACTAAATTGAAAGTCCCTAAGGTCTCTTTTCAGGTCTCACAAAACAGCCCAAAATTCTGTCCTGTTCCAGTAAATTTCCTAGTTTGTCACATTTCCTTCCTGAATGGCCTTAACTTGCATTGTTTGTCATAAACACTTAATTAAGCATCAAACTTACTCTTTGTATAGGAAATCTACAGGTTCAACATGCTACAAACATCACATGAAAATCCCTTACCAAACAGTTTGTACACTACATACATCATCCTTTGGTTAAGCATACAACATTCCCACTAAAACAACACTAGCAACGATTTTGGGTGCATACGCACCCTAGTCACCAAAAGCCCCTTTTTCGGTGCATGCAAGACAAAATGACGTATCCAAGTACATGTTAAGCTTAACACACACAGGAGCATAACCTTGTCTCCATTTACCACTCAAGTTGTCATTTTCATGCAAAATCACCCTTATTTCCTTAACCCTCTCCACCGTGTGCCCTTTCCATGGAAAAGAAAAGATCTTTAACATGTTCCACTTGGATTAACACATAATGGTGCATAAAGACCACAAAGATTTCATCTTTAAACAAAAACTCATACCTACACACCATTTGGCCCCTAGGCCGAAAGTTTAGGCATTAAAACTTAGCACATCACAACTAAGATTAAATCTTAAGTTTATCTAGCCATTCATGCAAACACTCTCACATTCAAGCCAGAAAGAGTATAGTGTACTTGGTTTTTTGCTTACTCTTCTTGAAAGGTGTATGGAAAGTGGAAACCTTTCTCCTCTTCTATGCTTGCATCCCAAGGTGGTGGAAAGAAAAGAGATAGAAGGGTTAGTTTACATTCTTAACTAAAGTATGCACTTAGTGAGGGCTAGATGGACTTACCAAAAAGAGCTTGAGTAGTATTCAAGCTTCTCTAGGCTAGAGTCCTCAAAAGCTTGAGATTCTTGAGCCTAGTGACCATTGAAGGTCACGGTTTAGGGCAAAAGAGATGAGTGAGTTTTTAAGCTAAATAAAATGTAAGGGTTTTCCTTGAATAGTTGAGTATGCACTTGCCTAATTCCTCTGGAGCTTGTATGAATCTTAAGCCTCCTTGGTATACCCTTTGGCCGTGTGGTTTATGGATGGAGGAAGAGAAGGATGTTTCTTGTTTGAGTGTTGGGAGATAGGAGATTAGGTTTTTGAGAGGGAACCTTTCTCTTGGCTACTATGTTGTAGCCGTTGGGGGTAAAGGGTGGGGGTGAAAGTTTTACCATAGTAAGGTTAAAGAATTAACCTTAGTCACTTAATTTAATTTTTTAACCTTGGTTACTTTTTAGTTAACCAAGGTTACTTTATCACTAACCTTGGTTACTTTATTCTAATCATAGTTACTTTTGACTAACCTTAGTTACTTTTACTTAATCCTAGTTAGTTGAACCTTGGTTGGATACCAATTAACTCTAGTGGAATGATCACCTCCTTAATTGTCCTCCCCCCCTAATCATCCGGCAGTTGGGATCTTTAATGACCCCAACTAAGCCTTATTCAATTTTAGCTACCCTTTTTCTTTATTTAAAATACTCATTTATTTCATTTGTTTATTTATTCAATAGTGATTTAAGAAAATTTTTGAGCCTTTCTTGGGCTATTGGCCGAAATCTTATAAGGCCTTGGGAGGACATTGGGTCCTTTCCCACAATTCAGTATATGTGCTTGATATCCTAACATAATACGTTTTGTAATATAATCTATAATAATGATCATCGACTTAATCAATTATAACTACAATCATATCTTGTCACATATTCACTCAAATAAATCATAGGTACAAAACGATTCCCTTATTGGGTTACAACATGTCAACTTATCGGTAATTCACTAATATCCTGGTTTTCGAAAAAGCAAGCTAGTGTACCGTTATCTACCACTGAAGCAGAATATATGGCACCTATTTTTGTTGCAGACAACTATTATGGCTAAAACAACAACTATCAGATTTTGGTATAGTAGTAAATCGCCTCCCTATATACTATGATAGTATGAGTGCTATTAATTTACCTAAGAATCTTATTTTACATTCTAAGGCAAAACGCATAGACGTAAGACATCGTTCTATTTGTGATCATGTAAACAGTGGTGATTTGTTATAGAACATATACTGAAGTACAAGTAGCTGACATGTTCACAAAAACACTTAATCAAGCCACGTATGAGAATTTACGTTCTAAATTAGGTGTGATTTCTATTAATATGTTATAAATTTCTATTTCTTTCTACTGTTACTAATGTTTTTTATGAAATTTACAAAATAAAGGGATAGAGAAAAGCATGATTTAAGGGGGAGAGAGAGATAAAGTTAAGGGGGAGCATGATATGAAATTCAATTTTTTCAATTTATGCATGATTGTAGGGGGAGAGATCACATTTAAATCCTGGATAAGGTTATTTTGCAAATCATCAAAAGGAGGAGATTGTTGAGAACTCGGGATTTGAGTGATTTGAAAATGCATGATTTAAATGTTACGTGTTCACGAAATGCATGAATAAATTGTTACTTGGCATGTTTATGTGATAAATATGCTTTGATTATATTGTACTAACGTGCTATGAAGCGTTAAATCTTACATCATATGGCAAACATTTGTTATCTTTATACTATTTTCAAGTGCCATGATTAATGAACTAAACTAGGTCATTAAGTGAAGTGCTTAAGGAGATGAACTAACTAGTTCATTAAATGAAGACATATTTGGAGAGACCAATTTGGCAAAAAACTTGAAATTGAGAGTCTTCTCTCCACATCTTCACACACGCCACATATATATATATTCCACATATACATGATTTCTTTATAACGATGAATTATATGTTTATATCCCGACGTTCCACCGACAAGTCATACACATCATAAGCGTACGTCGACATCACACCACCATATATACATCATATTTATGAGTATATACAGGTCTCATATCATACATTAGAAGTCATCATGTTACAAAAAATTATATCGACATGTCACGAGTCTATAAACCAAAAATTGTCGCTTCGGGTGACTACCGAACCTTCACCGACATGTCATGTACTTACTATATAAAGATGGCCAACCTATATACAATCGAAATACTCAGAAATTTCGTGCACCACTTGTCAAAATCAGCCCCAATGTCCTACCATGTTTACACACATCAATCACCCGCAATTTTGTTTGATTTGATGAAAATTCAAACTTGAATATTTTTGTCACATGGAGCATTTTTAACCTCATCCATAGGAGCTGAAAATATACTTTATTTTATGTATATTATGTGTGCCATAACATATACTACATGTCTAAGATGTATGAGATTAATCGGAGAAAAATCGTGAAATCGACGAAAGTCAAAAATTTGGTTTTCTACGCTTATGCATATATGGAACGTTTTTGTGCGTATGTAACATGTATATTGACACTTTTTACACATTTAAGACATATTAGAGCATTCTAAAAGAATCAATTAAGTGTTGATTGCAATTTACCATGTTTGTGAAGATTATGTATCATTATTTGACAAAGTTTACAAAAAGAGAATTCAAAAAATGGTGCAGGTGATATACACGCCGATTACACATCATTATACACGCTGATTACACATCATTTGGAGGCTAGGTAGAGATTTTTTAACACTTTGATTGTTGGAAAATAAGCCACATGTGATTGGTGACATTAAAGAAGGTTAGACACACATGAAAATATTTCAAAATCAAACAAGTGCTGAAGTTTCAACACATGTTTTATTGCTGGCCGATTGTTGCCTTGATTGTCTTTCACTTTTCTTCCAAAATTGTAGGACAATCACATCTTGATTGATTGAAACTTAACTTATGTGTATTTGAGCATGTGTTTCAGATTTTTTGGTTAAGGTTCCAGCTCATTTTATGGAGTGTCAAAATGGATCAACGATTGCCAATCATGAAGTGACAACTAGGCGAAGACAAGTCATTCGTCCAATCATAGTTCGCCAAGTAAGCAAGGGTGAGTCACCACATCATATAAGGCAATCTTCAAAAGCATTCAGGACAAATTTTCAAGGGGAAAACTCAGCCTAGGGGGTGGCCACACACCTATATAAAGGAGGCAAGATGATTCAAGAAAAGCCAAGCCAAAGTTCATATTCTATCAAGATGAAGCAAGACTATTCTCTCCTCTTGATCTTATCCTCAAGCCTATCATTCATATCTTTCATATACTATATAGTCTTTGTTCATACCACCCACATATGTTCATCTCTTGTACAAGGTTGATCAATGTGTGATCAAATTTTCATTTGTTCGGTGGTGGTGTTCGTGGTGTTGTTTTTGTTTGTTTGATTGTAAAAGGATGGAGTTGGTGCTTAAATCCAGTCACATTTATGTCAAGGTGTTATTTTCGATTAGTGAATATCGAGGAAGGTGTCCTTGAAGACTGGTACATATGCAAGAAAAGAGTTTCACATAAGTGTCGTTATAGTATTGTACAATGATGGTACAAAACACGCCATTTCACAATGCATGTCATTAAAAATGTCATCTTTGATCATCAACCTCTTAGAATCACCATATTCCTTATTAAAGAGGATGGTTAATGAGCCCCCAACATAGGCCATGAATTCATCACCATCATCATGATGTTTATCTTGATGATCATGGGCTAAGACGGTGTGACTCCATGGAAGATATACTTTATGTTCTTGCATGTAATTTTTAGCATGATCATCATCATACACATAATCTTTGTGATCATGAATATATATTGTTTGATGTCATTTGAGCATGATAAATTAAGTATGTCGACGTACATTATGAATCATCATCATCACAGTTCCTATAGTGATCAAAAATATGAAGATAAAGGTTATCCTTATTAACATCAAGCATGAATGTTATATGTTGGAATGTTCATATTGAAACACCCCTACTTTCGGCCAAGGGGTCTAAAATATGACATGTTGAAGCATAAATTTCCATTGCTATATATCTTCACAATTATGTATAAGAATGACAAGTACATAAAAAGAAAAATGACCATAAGTGTAACCACTACATAATGTTGAGGTTCCAAGAATTGGACTCTACTATGTTTTGGCCCAATGGACATTTTGTCAATGGGTACTTTTCGGCCCTAGGCCCAAATTTGGTGCCTTGTCATAAATTAACCTCTTCCAGTCATAGTCATGTAAATGCATATAAAATATGGGTTGAGGTTATGTTAATAATAAAAGACAACTTAGATGTTTAATAAATAAAAAGAACATAATTTCCTTAACATCCTATGTCAAAGAAATAAAAGTATGCATGTATGATAACATACGGCCCAAAAAAGGGCAAATTAGCCAATTAACACAAGCTAATGGAATAAAAAACAACTAATTACAATTACGAACAAACAATTACTAATTCCAATTAAGAATTATCAGGAAGTTAATGAAAAGAAAAAGAGACCTATGTGAAGCCTTCCCTCATGCATGTCTTCATAGTCTTCAACAACACTGAGTTTATTTACAAACAATTTTATAAGTTCTGCATGAATTTTTTTAAAGTTTTGATGATTTAAGGAATTGTACAGCGAGACGAATGATTTTGTATGACTTACGCATGTATCTGGGAGTGAGGGTAGCACCTTTTTGGGACAAGGGTTCTCTATCTTTCTATATACACATGATCTGCTGGCTGAGTGTAACACCTTGTCTGGGACAAGGGTTCTCTGCCTTTCTGTTACGTCTACGACGTTCTGTATGGAGAGCTGCCTGATGTCTGTGTTGAGAAAAAGGGGTTTGAGTGATTCACAAAATGCATGATTTAAATAACGCGTGCTAAATATGTTTTACCCCAACCGTATTGTATTTGGAACTATGATGAAATGGCATAATGAAATGTTAGATCTTCCAAGTACATTTTATTAAGTTATATTATTGCTTCTTTAATTAAATCCCCTTAAAGAAGATACTATATAATGAAAGAAGTGAGCGTTATAGGCAAATGAAATGATCAATTCACCCCTCCAGAGCGTAAGAGATTTCGGCCACAAGGCTTAAAAATGGCCTTAGAAGGTTTTTTTTTCAAATTTATAAGCAGGCTAATCTTAAGGGCCTTCTTAAAATAAGCCTAAATGGAAATTAAGGAGTTTTAAGTAGTGAGGCAATTTTCCCCCAACTCTCACAAAATTTCGGCCCCATGAGTCCAAGAGGGATCATAATTTTCCTAATTATATTTTAAATCAAGAAAAAGAGGAAAATAATTAATAAATAAGGGGGCAACTACCCACATAGCGTTTCATTAAACACACTTGAAAAGTGATTTATGCATGGTAATGGCTACTAAAGGCCATTACCGCGCCACAGCAGGCGGGTTGCTTCCTCTGTCGTCGCCGGGGAGTTCTTGGCGAGGAGACCTTAGGATAAGTTGCTAAAATAAAGGGAGGGACGGGTTTCCCCCTATGGATAACCCAAGAAGCCTTTCAAATCTTACCATGATTACTTTATGTTAACCACAAGGTTAAAGTAACCCAAGTTAGCCTTAAAGTAACTCTAGTTGTATAAAGTAACCCAAGTTAGCCTTAAAGTAACTCTAGTTGGATAAAGTAACCGAAGATAGCCTTAAAGTAACTCTAGTTGGATAAAGTAACCCAAGTTAGCATTAAAGTAACCTTGGTTAGCTAAAGTAACTAAAGTTAATTAACTCTAATTAACCTAACCATGCCATGGTAACTCCTTCTTCCCTCTTACTCCCCAAACGGCTAAACCACTTAGCCTAGTAAGGAATTTCTCTCCAAGAAAACCCAAGTAGCTAAAGTAACTTTAATTAACTCTAATTAAAGTTTTGATGATTTAAGGAATTGTACAGTGAGACGAATGATTTTGTATGACTTACGCATGTATCTGGGAGTGAGGGTAGCACCTTTTTGGGACAAGGGTTCTCTATCTTTCTATATACACATGATCTGCTGGCTGAGTGTAACACCTTGTCTGGGACAAGGGTTCTCTGCCTTTCTGTTACGTCTACGACGTTCTGTATGGAGAGCTGCCTGATGTCTGTGTTGAGAAAAAGGGGTTTGAGTGATTCACAAAATGCATGATTTAAATAACGCGTGCTAAATATGTTGTACCCCAACCGTATTGTATTTGGAACTATGATGAAATGGCGTAATGAAATGTTAGATCTTCCAAGTACATTTTATTAAGTTATATTATTGCTTCTTTAATTAAATCCCCTTAAAGAAGATACTATATAATGAAAGAAGTGAGCGTTATGAAGCAAATAAAATGATCAATTCACCCCTCCAGAGCGTAAGAGATTTCGGCCACAAGGCTTAAAAATGGCCTTAGAAGGTTTTTTTTTTCAAATTTATAAGAAGGCTAATCTTAAGGGCCTTCTTAAAATAAGCCTAAATGGAAATTAAGGAGTTTTAAGTAGTGAGGCAATTTTCTCCCAACTCTCACAAAATTTCGGCCCCATGAGTCCAAGAGGGATCATAATTTTCCTAATTATATTTTAAATCAAGAAAAGAGGAAAATAATTAATAAATAAGGGGGCAACTACCCACATAGCGTTTCATTAAACACACTTGAAAAGTGATTTATGCATGGTAATGGCTACTAAAGGCCATTACCGCGCCACAGCAGGCGGGTTGCTTCCTCTGTCGTCGCCGGGGAGTTCTTGGCGAGGAGACCTTAGGATAAGTTGCTAAAATAAAGGGAGGGACGGTTTTCCCCCTATGGATAACCCAAGAAGCCTTTCAAATCTTACCATGATTACTTTATGTTAACCACAAGGTTAAAGTAACCCAAGTTAGCCTTAAAGTAACTCTAGTTGTATAAAGTAACCCAAGTTAGCCTTAAAGTAACTCTAGTTGGATAAAGTAACCGAAGATAGCCTTAAAGTAACTCTAGTTGGATAAAGTAACCCAAGTTAGCATTAAAGTAACCTTGGTTAGCTAAAGTAACTAAAGTTAATTAACTCTAATTAACCTAACCATGCCATGGTAACTCCTTCTTCCCTCTTACTCCCCAAACGGCTAAACCACTTAGCCTAGTAAGGAATTTCTCTCCAAGAAAACCCAAGTAGCTAAAGTAACTTTAATTAACTCTAATTAAAGTTTTGATGATTTAAGGAATTGTACAGTGAGACGAATGATTTTGTATGACTTACGCATGTATCTGGGAGTGAGGGTAGCACCTTTTTGGGACAAGGGTTCTCTATCTTTCTATATACACATGATCTGCTGGCTGAGTGTAACACCTTGTCTGGGACAAGGGTTCTCTGCCTTTCTGTTACGTCTACGACGTTCTGTATGGAGAGCTGCCTGATGTCTGTGTTGAGAAAAAGGGGTTTGAGTGATTCACAAAATGCATGATTTAAATAACGCGTGCTAAATATGTTGTACCCCAACCGTATTGTATTTGGAACTATGATGAAATGGCGTAATGAAATGTTAGATCTTCCAAGTACATTTTATTAAGTTATATTATTGCTTCTTTAATTAAATCCCCTTAAAGAAGATACTATATAATGAAAGAAGTGAGCGTTATGAAGCAAATAAAATGATCAATTCACCCCTCCAGAGCGTAAGAGATTTCGGCCACAAGGCTTAAAAATGGCCTTAGAAGGTTTTTTTTTTCAAATTTATAAGAAGGCTAATCTTAAGGGCCTTCTTAAAATAAGCCTAAATGGAAATTAAGGAGTTTTAAGTAGTGAGGCAATTTTCTCCCAACTCTCACAAAATTTCGGCCCCATGAGTCCAAGAGGGATCATAATTTTCCTAATTATATTTTAAATCAAGAAAAGAGGAAAATAATTAATAAATAAGGGGGCAACTACCCACATAGCGTTTCATTAAACACACTTGAAAAGTGATTTATGCATGGTAATGGCTACTAAAGGCCATTACCGCGCCACAGCAGGCGGGTTGCTTCCTCTGTCGTCGCCGGGGAGTTCTTGGCGAGGAGACCTTAGGATAAGTTGCTAAAATAAAGGGAGGGACGGGTTTCCCCCTATGGATAACCCAAGAAGCCTTTCAAATCTTACCATGATTACTTTATGTTAACCACAAGGTTAAAGTAACCCAAGTTAGCCTTAAAGTAACTCTAGTTGTATAAAGTAACCCAAGTTAGCCTTAAAGTAACTCTAGTTGGATAAAGTAACCGAAGATAGCCTTAAAGTAACTCTAGTTGGATAAAGTAACCCAAGTTAGCATTAAAGTAACCTTGGTTAGCTAAAGTAACTAAAGTTAATTAACTCTAATTAACCTAACCATGCCATGGTAACTCCTTCTTCCCTCTTACTCCCCAAACGGCTAAACCACTTAGCCTAGTACGGAATTTCTCTCCAAGAAAACCCTAGAACACTTTTACTCTCAACTCTCAAGAATTAACAGGGAAAAAGAGACTTCCCTCTTTTCCATTAAGGTACACGGCTAACTTGATCCAAGAAGTCCAAGATCCTTTTCATCTTCAAGCCTCAAGAATCTTCTAGGTAAGTAGAATGTCTAGGTTCTTAGTTAAGTTACATAATTTATAGTGTGTGGCTCACATTTCTACCTTTTTCTTGTTCAAAAACCATGGCCTCCATGGTCACTAGGTGCAAGCTTTCAAGCTCTTAAGTGGTACTAGTGTCTTAAGAGGTTTGAACACCATTCAAGCTTCATCTTGGTAAGTCAATCTAGCCTCTATTTAGTTATGTCTTGCAATTAAGAAAATGACTAACAATTGTTCTTTTTCCTCCTCCAAAACCGTGAGATATGTGTTGAAGACGAGGGAGACTTCACTTCATTTCATACACATTCCAAGCTAAGGAAAGGTTAAGCTTGAAGAGGCAAGTACACTATAAATATTCATGACTTGTGTGTGAAAGTATATGCTTCAATGTCTAGATGTTACTAAGTTTTAATCTTAGATGTAAAATGCTAAGTTTGAAGCATGGAACTTTCGGATTCTTAAGGAAAGTGGCTTGCATGTTTAAGATTCCTTCAAAGGTGGATTCTTTGCCCTTGTTGAGTATGAATATGATGCGTGTTTAAGATATATGTGGCAAAGATCTCTTCTTTACTATGTAAGGGGGTTGGTTGAATGGCAAGTTTGGGGGTAAATAGTGTTCTTGTGAAAGATTGTGACTTGTGGGGTAAAGAATGTATATAACTTGTATGATTTATGATTTAGGAGAAAAATGTTCATTATGAAAATGAAATTTAAGCCCTTGCATTGTGTATGAGACGGGCTGTTTTGGGGGTATGGTACGTACACGCTATGTTGGGTGCATCAATTGTCCCGTGGCGTAGGCCGGTGGGCGTAGGCCGGGTGGGCCAAGTCACAGTCGAATGCCGTGGGCGCTTGTGTGCTGAATGCACTATAAGGCTAGGGTATGCGCATCTCCTGTCACCAATTGGTTTTGGGAGAGTTGGTAGCGCCTGAGGTCCTACAAGTGGTATCAGAGCCAGACCAACACCACTCAAAAGAAGCAAGATTCCACACCGTACGTACAATACAAGGCCAAGAAACAACAATTCATAATATACTGCTTGTCTCAAATCCAAGGTACATACTATGGCTATTGTTTCTCACAAAGGTGAGTTGGAAGGTATGTCTACACAACGCCCTCCTCTTTTTGATGGCAATAATTTTGTTCATTGGAAACTAAGAATGAGGCTATTCTTAATGGCTATAGACATCGATTTATGGTCTATAGTTGAAGATGGGCCGTACATTCCAACGAAAGTTATACAAGTTAGTGGAGTAACTCAAGAGGTTGAAAAATATAA
The DNA here is from genome assembly GCA_036186865.1 of Eustoma russellianum. Classification (NCBI taxonomy): domain Eukaryota; kingdom Viridiplantae; phylum Streptophyta; class Magnoliopsida; order Gentianales; family Gentianaceae; genus Eustoma; species Eustoma russellianum. The sequence goes on along the minus strand of AP025075.1, from coordinate 3,642,955 downwards.
AAGTGAATGGTCATCGGATGATAAAAAGAAAATGTCCATGAATGCTAAAGCTATGCAATTACTTTTAAATGGACTTACAACTTCTGAAGCAGGTTATGTGTCTAATTGCACAAGCGCACACGACATGTGGAAATCACTAGTATTAAAGCATGAAGGTACTAGTGGTGTTAAAGAATCCAAAATTAACATGCTTATGACTGAATTAGAGACTTTCAAAATGTTGCCAAACGAATCCATAACATCTATGGATTTGAGGATTACTAATATTTTCAATGCCCTTGAAGCTTTAGGGAAGTCATTTTCGAACAGTGAAAAGGTTCAAAAGGTGCTAAGAAGCCTCCCTGCTGAATGGGATCCAAAGGTGACTGCAATCGAGGAGACAAAGTCAATCACCAAGATGGATGAATTGATCGGGTCTCTTAAAGTCTATGAGGTAAAACTGAACCAACGAAAGTCTGAATCTTCTAAGTCATCTGGTAAGTCAATAGCTTTCAAAACAACCGAAACACATGCTAGTAACGATGATAGCAATAGTGATACTGAATTAGACGATGACTTGATATTGATCGCTAGAAAACTTAGAAAGTATTTCAAACGTCCAAACAGGAATAGACAACGTAATTCTTCTTCTTCTTCTCAACCTAGGAAGAATAACACAAACAAATGGTATAATAAAGAATTAAAGTGCTATGAATGCGATCAAAAAGGACATATTTCATACGACTGTCCCACAAAGAAAAATAATAATAATAACCACAACAATAATAAACAAGCCAAGGAAAAGGAGGCTCAAACGACAAAGACAAAGGAGTCTAAGGCAAGAAAAGAGAAATGAGCAATGAAGGTGAGCACATGGAGCGACTCATCCGACTCAGAATCCGAAACTGAGGAAGCTCAAGTCTGCTTCGTATCCAACGAGGTATGTTCTTCTTCTGATAGTGATTCTGATAGTGACATGACATTTGATGAAATGTATGAAGAATTCCTAAGAATGCATGCTCACTGTAAGAGGCTCTCTAAAGAAAAGAAGAAACTAGTTGAAGAAAATGACAAATTGAAGACGTCCAACTTGGAATTTTCCGATCAACTAGAATCTCTTAAACAAGAGTCTACTAATACTCTTGATTCTTTAGAGAATAAAATTGAATCATATAGGAAAGATGAACAAAAGTTACAAATGGAAAATAAAATGTTAAAATCCAAGTTAGAAAGTTGTGAAAATGAAATAGTGCAACTTAAGTCTTCTAAATTTACCTTAGAAAAAATGATAGAACAATTTAAATCTGGTGCAAACATGTTAGACACACTCATCTCTTCACAAAAGTATGGAAATGATAAAACTGGATTGGGATATAAAGAAGAAGATGACAAATCAGATAAAAAGACTAAGTTTGTATCATCAACTACGAAACAACCTTATAAAGTTATAAAAACAAATTTTTCTGCTAAATCTTCTTCTACTCCTTCTTCTACTTATTCAAAGATAAAGATGCAGCATACACCCATAAAAACACACACGCATAACTATACATCTAGGCCAAACTTTGCATCTAGACAACCTAGAAACTATGCCTACATGTATACAAATGCATCTAGACCGAATAAAATGCATACAACTTATTATTAACCTAAGTATAGGCAACACTCTTATAAGTCTTATAGAAATGCCTATGAACACACTTATACTGCGCCATATAAGAAACAAATTCACATGCCTTATATACATCATAAATCTTGGCCATTCTATAATGATTATCAACCACGACGCAACATGTATAACAATGCATCTTCACTTATGAGGAATAATCATCTATATGCTTATCCTTCTTATTTTAACCATGCTAAAAATGTGCCTAAAAGGTATGTTCAAGTTTGGATACCTAAGGGATATCTAAACAAGAATAATTCCCCTAACATTCAAGGACCCAAATAAAGGGTACCTAAAACTTTGTCTCCATTGTAGGATAAACGCAAGGAATGCAAGAAGGAGGCAAAGTCAAAGAATCTGAAAACCAAATGGTTTTTAGATAGTGGATGTTCGAGGCATATGACGGGGAACCCCAAGCTATTCATCGAATTGGAACATATTAAGAATGGAGGAAAAGTAACATTCGGTGACAACAACAAAGGACAAGTTGTTGGAAAAGGAATAATTGGGGACCCTAACACATTTCAAATACGAAATGTGTTATTAGTAAGCAATCTATCTTATAATCTACTTAGTATTTCTCAACTTATCGATTGTGGTTATAATGTCTCCTTTCTTCCCAATTCTTGTGATATAATAAATGAAAAAGGAGAAATAGTATTAAAAGGAAATAGAGATGGAAATATTTATACTCTTACCTTAGATAACATGTTAGATGCTAAGGTTAAATGTCTAATATCACATGACTTAGATGTAAATTTATGGCATAGAAGATTAGGCCATATAGGAATTTCAACTATTAAGAAATTGTCTAAGAAGAATTTAATTAGAGGAATGCCTAAGTTAAACTTAGATAATTTTCAAATGTGCGAAACATGTATTAAGGGAAAACACATTAAAGAAACCTTAAAACCGAAACATGAAGTGAGTACTAGTCATGTACTAGAATTGCTTCACTTAGACTTATTTGGTCCAAGTAGGACAAGAAGTCTAGGTGGACACTACTATGTGTGTGTCATAGTAGATGATTACTCACGCTACACATGGACATTGTTCTTAACACACAAAGACGATGCTCCATTAGCAATCGAAACCCTTATCAAGCAACTTGAAAACATTTATGAAGAAAATGTCAAAAGAATTAGAAGTGATAGAGGTGGAGAATTTAAAAACAAAGATGTAATCAAATTTTGTGAATTATATGGATTTAAACATGAATTCTCACCACCTAGAACACCACAACTCAATGGAGTTGTTGAACGTAAAAATAGAACGATTCAAGAAGTTGCTAGGACAATGCTTTGTGAAAACAAACTACCTAAATATTTATGGGCTGAAGCTGTTAGTTGTGCATTCTATATTATAAATAGGCTTACTATTAGAAAGAAATTAAATAAAACGCCGTATGAATTGCGAAACAATAGACAACCTAAGATAGATTATCTTAAAGTATTTGGATGTAAATGTTTTGTGCTAAACACTAAGGATAATCTAGATAAATTTGAACAAAAGTCTATTGAATGCATATTTGTTGGGTATTCAACTAACTCAAGAGCATATAGGTGTTATAATCCTGCATCTAGAAAAATAATTGAATCCATACATGTGAAATTCAATGAAAATGCATGCTTCGAAGTTAGTGATAAACATCAACATAAACAAGAAACAAATGTTGAAAATATGTTTGATGATGATGTAATACTTGAGCCTGTACTTGATCATCTAGAACCAACTCCCCCTGAACAAGACATGCATGAACCCTTAGGTGATATAAATGAAGAAACTTTGCAATTGGAAGATAATGTAACTAATGATCCAGTTACATATGATAATGTTCACACTAATGAAACATTTGAACAAGATGAGGGTGAACCTTGTCGATCTAGGAATTGGTGGCACCCTAGAGAATTAATCATTGGGGATCCAAGTGTTGGGGTTAGAACACGTAGAAATATAAGTCAACTTGAAGGACATAGCTTAATCTCACAATTAGAACCTAAGAATGTAAAGGAAGCCTTAGGTGACATAACATGGATAGAAGCTATGCATGAGGAATTGAACCAATTCACAAGGAACAATGTGTGGGACTTAGTACCTAAACCTGAAGATAAGTCTATCATAGGAACTAAATGGGTGTTTAGGAATAAGATGGACGAACAAGGAAACATTACAAGAAATAAAGCTAGACTAGTCGCACAAGGATATAATCAACAAGAAGGTATAGATTATAAAGAAACCTTTGCACCCGTTGCACGACTAGATGCAATTAGATTGTTACTTGCAATTGCAAGTCTAAGCAATATTAAGCTCTTCCAAATGGATGTCAAGAGTGCTTTCTTGAATGGATACATCCAAGAAGATGTGTTTGTCAAACAACCCCCTGGATTCGAAGATCCAAAGGATCCTAAACATGTGTACAAGCTTAAGAAAGCTTTATATGGTTTGAAACAAGCTCCAAGAGCTTGGTATGATAGATTTGCAAACTTTCTTATTGCAAATAATTATCAAAGGGGAACTATAGACAACACATTATTCCTAAAAAGAAAAGGTAATGATTTGTTAATAGTTCAAATATACGTTGACGATATCATCTTTGGTTCAACCAACCCTACCTTAGTAAGAGACTTTGAAGAGTGTATGAAGTCGGAGTTTGAAATGTCAATGATAGGAGAGTTGAATTATTTCTTAGGACTTCAAATTAAACAAACCCCTCAAGGAATTCATATTAGCCAACTTAAGTATGTCAATGATATGATTAAGAAGTTTGGTTTTGAAGAGTTGAAACCTACAACTACCCCCATGAGTGTTAGTACCAAACTTGATAAGGATGAAAATGGTAAACCTTTTGATGACACACTCTATAGGTCTATGATTGGATCACTGTTATACTTAACTGCATCAAGACCTGATATTATGTTTAGTGTGTGTATGTGTGCTAGGTTTCAATCTTGTCCTAAGGTATCACATTACAATGCAGTGAAAAAGATCTTTAGATATCTTAAGCATACACCTTACTTAGGACTGTGGTATGATAGAAACGCTAAGTTGGAATTACACGCATATAGTGATGCTGATTATGGTGGTTGTAAGTTAGATAGAAAATCCACTAGCGGTACTTGTCAATTCATAGGAACCAATTTGATCTCTTGGTTTTCTAAAAAGCAAGCTAGTGTAGCTCTTTCTACCACTGAAGCCGAGTATATCGCTTTGAGTTTATGTACAACCCAAATACTTTGGCTTAAACAGCAACTTAGTGATTTTGGCATTAAAATGGAAAAGATTCCAATTTTCTGCGATAGCACCAGTGCAATCAATCTTTCACGGAATCCGGTGCTTCATTCTAAGGCCAAACACATTGAGTTGCGGTACCACTTTCTTCGCGATCATGTTCAAAATGAGGATATAGTGATAAACCATATAAGAACTGATCACCAAATCGCTGATATCTTTACCAAACCCCTTAATCAAGCCACGTTTGAAAAATTGCGTGCCAAATTAGGTATGATGACTTACGATACCATTGTATAGTTCTATCTTTTGCATGATTTGCAAAATAAAGGGGGAGATAGAATAAGCACATGATTTTAGATTTTAGTTGGTAAGTCATTTTAGATTTTAGTTTGTAAGTCATTATTTGGTACGAAATGATAAGTTTCAATTGGTTATGATTTGAGTATAGGTTAAGGGGGAGAGTATGAGTTGAGGGGGAGCAACATACTATTTAAAAGTTGAAAACATTTGGTTAAAATTTTAATTATAAGTTGTGACATTAAAATCATGTTAGGTTACTTTGAAAATCATCCAAAAGGGGGAGAATGTTGAGAAATATGTTTGGATAATTTTCAAAGTCATGATTTTAAGTGGTTAATACTTAAAAATGTCATACATGGTGTTATATGTGATTAAAAGTTGGAAAAAGTTGAAAAAGTTGACATCGGTCTCTCAGGTTGTTGCACATCGATCGATGTCTAGGGTTTTTAGAAATAATTTTCTAAAATATGATAAAATGGTTGTTTTCATTTGCTCATGATTTATACATGTTCATTATGTGCTTATTATGTGTTTTTGGTGATTATTATTGTCTTGTGACTAACATGCCTCGGAAGTTTCTACAACTTACCAAAAAGGGCAAAATTGGTATTTTGAGTTTGTAGGAACATGATATGGTGGAAATATTTCAAGAGCACATTCTTATACTATTTATCATGACTAAGTTGGTATCATGATTATTTCTGACCATCAGGATCATTTCTGGAGTTTTCTCACACCAGGGGTATTTAGGTCATTTTACCCCCAAGGGTATTTTTGGTATTTTCACTCAAGGAATCTCTTGAGCATATTATTATCTTCATTCTGGAGCTGTGTTATTATTATTTTGAAGATAATATGGTGATCTTATATCTTATTCTCTCAACCGATGATATTATTGACTATAGCTGGATATGTGACGATTTGAGATGTCACATTCTATTTTTTCTTGAAGACCCTCTTATATATGCTATAAGAGAACATTTATCATCAATATTCAGAGATATTAAAGGTGTCAAAGGTGTGGAAATGTTATTGACACATAAGAAGAAATATTGGGGAATTTCGGTGTTACACGTTGACATAATCTTGTCAAGTGTTATCTATTTATTTCTTCTTCAAAAATCTGAGTTGCTACACATATATATATGTTGAAAAACGTGAGTTTACAGTTGGGAATGATACATTATTCATTTTATGAGTTGGAGACAAGTGGACCAACCAAAAAGGAGCTAGTTGGCAAAATTGCCAACTTGGAGTTTACTAAAAATAGCCAACGGTTATGTGCTTTTCTTGGGTATTTTCAGCAGATTTTTGGAAGTCAAATGGAGCTCTCACATGTCCTATTATGATGCTTGAAGTTGGGGATAATTTGGTGGTATTATCCTTTCTTATTTAATTAAGAAAAAGAAAAGAAAAAAAAATTACTTTTGAAATATAGCCAACGGCTACTTCAATTTTGGAGCTGAAAATTGGAGTTGTTTTGTTTGAATTGGTACAATCTCACATGTCTATTATCTTGCCAAAGAGTTGAGAAAATGGTGGAGTAGTTATGGCCTTATTATCTTCACATTTTCAAGATAATTCCAAGTCATCTTTTAGTTGAAAAATCGGCCACATCATTTTGCCAAGGTGGACCAATCATTGTGTTTTATTTTGCCAAGTGTACAAAGCCAACCAATGATGAGAAGACATTTGGAGTTGATGATGAAGATGATGACACATTGGCATTCTTATCTTCAAGGCTCAAATCACACTATAAATAGAGGCATTGGTGAAGAAGATGAAACACACTTGAAGCTCACAAGCATTCTATAGCTTTCATATTCATCTTCTTGTTCTTGTTGTTGTATTTTGTTGTAGCAAAGGTGTTCTTGATATTTTTGTTGTGCTACAAGCCTCTTGAGCTTCATTTGTAAGATTGATTAGCCATCTTTATAAGGCTACATCAATAGGTGTTAGAGGAGTTGCAACTAAGTGTTGCTTAGAAGGTGATTATCCAAGTCTTGAATAGGGTTGGTGTATAACCCAAGGATCAAGCTTGGCTCTTGTTGTAAGGTGCTCATTTCATAGTGAAATCCAAGGAAAGGTGTTCCTTGGGACTGGAGTAGGTCACATTGACCGAACCAGGATAAATCCTCGGTGTTCTTCTCTTGTTTCTTTATTTATGTTTTCTGCCCGTTTTTGACTGCAGTTTTTACCCAACTTCACGTAATTTGAAAAAATAGCTAAACATTTTTAAAATTTGTGATTTTTGGTGGAGTTATACTTCAGACTGTTAGCTTTCATTTGCAACAAGAATCACTTGATTTGAGCAAGGGAAAGTTAGTCTTTCAGTCTTTGCAAGATAACTGCTCCAATCTGGCTGCAATCTGACCAGTTTTGAGAAAACTTAAATTCTGTATTTTTCAAGAATTGTTTAAGGTCAGGGCCTTTTGGAAACTTCATCTACACATCCTAAGGAGTGTTTTGATATAAAGATCAACCTGTTCGGTTGAGTATTCAAAGAGAAACACTATTTTCAAAATCAGCAACATTCTGTCCAATTCTGTCCAGATTGACCATCTGAATCTTTTTATTTGTTTGAAGGGTCAAACGATCTTCTTTTTATCTGATTTTTTGACATAGTATTTTTAACTCATTGAAGTTCAATTCTGGAAAGTTTCATAATTTTTGGAGTTGTGTACAATTATTTGTGAATTTTTGAAAAATAGATTCTGAATCTGAGGTGGTCTCAGATTCTGTTTTCAAAGGGGATTTTAACAAAGGGTTGTAGTGTAATTTCCGCTAACCACTATTCACCCCCCCTCTAGTGGTGTTTATTGCAGGTACACGGTCCAACATTTGGTATCAGAGCAAGGTCACGGGTTCGATTCCCAGCGGGAGCAATTGCTGAGGGGGAGATTGTTGGGTGCATCAATTGTCCCGTGGCGTAGGCCGGTGGGCGTAGGCCGGGTGGGCCAAGTCACAGTCGAATGCCGTGGGTGCTTGTGTGCTGAATGCACTATAAGGCTAGGGTATGCGCATCTCCTGTCACCAATTGGTTTTGGGAGAGTTGGTAGCGCCTGAGGTCCTACACGCTAGATGTGCCAAGATTAGATTTTATTATGAACAAAATGTGAAAGATCAAGGTGTGTTATGTGTAACCTTCAAAACTGTTTTTTAAGTGATTTGTAGGTGACCTTTAGTATGTGTTAGAACCTGCAAAGTTTATGTTAAAAGGTGTATTTGATGATTAGTAAGCCATTCATGAAGAATAACTCAAGTTGGAACACTTTTAGTAAGGAAAAGTGACAAAAACGGAAATTACTGGAACAGGACAGCATAATGTAACGTTTTGTATGACCTGAAAAGGGATCTTAGAAGTATTCAATTAAGCTAATTTTTGCCATGAGACTAGCCCTATGTGTATAGTAAATATGAGAGTTGGAATTTTGGTAAAACAAGTTATGGTTTGTCCTTAATTGATATTTTAGTAAAACTGGTGAAACTGAAATTACTGGACTGGACAAAATTTAAGTGACGTATTAATTGACCCGAAAATAGACCTTACAAATATGCAAATTGGCTGATTTTTTGGTAGGATGCGAGCCTTATGTATTTACTAAGTCTGAAATTTGGAATTTTTTAAAAAGAACTTATGGTTTGGTCACAGTAAAATTCGTAGTAAAACTGGCCACTCCAGAAATCAGCATGTACCCGTTTTGGAAAAGTGAATAAAAGACCCCTTGAAAGTTAATATGTTACTCCGGAAATTTCATGGAAATGACTTAGGATATAGATGAGCATGTCCATGTAAATTAATCAGCCTGGAATAATTATTTGAAGGGTAAATACGAAGTAAAGCGAACATTACTAAACTGGAAAACTGGGCCGAAATTACGGAACTAGTTGGAGGCTTCATTCTTGTGATTTAAACCTGTTTAATTGGCTTGGGCTTATGAACATTATTTATTGGCATGTTTGCAGTATTTTTCCAGGCTTGGCCCAAAATTAAATAAAACTTATTGGGCTTGAAAGAAAGGTAAAGGAGGGGTACCGCACTGCTGAATTCAGCAGTATCCTATTTGGTAATTTATTAGTTTAAGGGTCTTACATATCTCGAAACGTTACAAAAATTTTATGGCAAGTAGAAAAGACACTCTTATGCATATGTATGTCAAGAAATCATGATAATGGGCCTAAAACATGAGGTTTTGAGGCCGTGCAAACAGAACAAAAATTCTGGAAACTTTTCCAGCCTAAAGCATAAGAACATACATGTATGTATGTGACGCATTTTGTCATGAATTGCATAGTGCACGTCATACATTACATCATCGTCACTTACATGATTCATGAAACTGATTTTATACAAAGAATGATGAAAAAAACATTTTTAAAGAAAAGATTTCATTTTGAAAAGAACGCTTTTCCTCGGTACCGTATATTTCTTTCCAGCAGAACCCGCTCCAGATCCGGCATTAATTGATCTGATGATTATGACCGTTCAAGCCTGGAATGAATATACCTGATTATGATGATTATGACCGTACAGGCCCGGAGAGAATAGACCTGGTTATGACGATTATGACCGTACAGACCCGGAAAGAATAGACCTGATGACTATGATATAACCGTTTTCGGATCCAGAAATAATAGATTCGAAAGGAAGAATATGACCGTCTCAGATCCAGAGAGAATAGATCTGAACGCTCTCTTTTTTTATTGACGATGATGTTTTGAAAGAAAGAAAGAAAAGAAGAATTTGTCCTCATGTTTATCACGATGCATCACATGTGCATACTCATGCATGCTGCATTTAATGGTTACTCGAATAATTGTTACACTGTTACTTAGGCTAAGATGTTACGACTCGATATCTCCTAAGTTATGATTTTTATGAGTTATGAGCTTGTTACTTACAGATATTGGATGGAAAGTCAGGTATGTTACTAAACCAGAATTTTTGGGGTTTGGTTCTTGTATGTACTTTCTATTTAATTCACGACTATTTATGGTTTACTTGCTGGTGACATTGTCACTCACCCCTTTATTTTTCCTCCCAAAACCCGCAGGGAATAGGGTCAAATGGATTGAAGACGAGCCTAGGGTCCCTTATTCGTAGAAGAGCGAGAGGAGGATGACTGAAGGATGGTTGCCATGATGGATGTGATTGAGGAACTCTTATGAATATATGTTGGAAACATTGATGTTTGGATTTCCGCATTTTACGAACATGTTTGTAAGACGTATGGTGGTTGCTTAGACGCTTTTATTTTTAAAATTTTTTATTCTGCCTCGGTTTTGCTTACTTGTTGACATGTAAGCATGAAAGTCCACATATTTTATTCTGGACTATGATATGTTATGGATTGACGCCTGGTACTCTCCGTAGTGAAGTACGGCAGACGCACTGTATCCGGCTAGGCCGGGGTGCGGGGCGCTACAAAATAAATGCATGAGATATTTCATGACTTGACACGTTTTTGCAACAAACTTGTCTTATATACTTTATATATAATGTTGTCGTACTAACAAGCCATGAAGTTTTAAAGCTTACATCAAATGGCAAACATTTGTTGTGTTTGAAGTATTTTCAGGTGCCACCATTAATGAACTAAACTAGTTCATTAAGTGAAGTACTTAGTTAAATGAACTAAGTAGTTCATTAAATTGAGAAATATTTGGAGAAGGCATAAAGGCAACAAGCATGGAAATGGAAAGTCTCCCTACACCTCTTAACCACACGTTTTCATATATATTATATATATATATATATATTCAGATTTTTTTAAAATAGGCACTATACACATATATTCCAACGTACTACCGACACGTTATATGTTTTACGAACGTACGTTAACGTTACACCACTATACTTACCTCATATTTATGAGTATATTCAGGTCTTATATCATATGATATAAGCCATGGTGATGACAAAATTATTACGACACGTTACAAGGTTCTAAACCAAAAATTGTCGTACTGGGTGACAACCGAAACTTTGCTAACATGTCACGTACTTGCCATATATAGATGGCCAGCCCAACACTTCGAAAATGGCCAAAACTTTCTTGGCTTACATGATATATTCATCCATAAAATCATTCCACATTGGCACACACAAATTACCCCCAATTAAGGCCAAATTGTGGAGATTCCAAATTCACTCTTTAAGCACATGTTGCCGCCACTTTGATCAGCCATTAGAGATCAATATTAAATTTATTTTATGTATATTATGTGTAACATAATATATATAACATGTGCAAAAAAGTTGTAATTTAATCAGAGAAAAATCGCGTAATCGACAAAAGTCGAAAATTCGATTTTATACAAACACGACACATGGAACGTTTTTGGCATTACATGTAACATGTATCTAGACACTTTTTACATATTCAATACATATTAAAGTGTTCTAGAATATTTAAATTGGGGCTGATTGGAATATACCATGTGTGTATAATTATTGTGCACTATTTTGCAAAGCTTGCAAAAAAAATTCAGCACATGTTCCAACTCATTACACACGCCTACTACAACTTGGAGAAGCTTATGGAGCCTAGTTGGCATCTTGATTGGTCAAGAATGGACTACACAAGGTTAGTGACATAATGGAGGGAGCTACACAAGGTAATATTTCAAACTATGTCTCATATATAACACATGCTGAAAATTCAACATGTGTGAATTAGTAATGGCCGAAAATTTGGTCTTGACTTTAACATATCTGCTTCTTCATTTTTAAGGGATTGATGTAATACCAATATGGCAATAATTTGAACATATTTGAAATATTACACATGCTGAAAATTTCAGCATGTGTTGCATATGGTGGCCGGATTTTTGGGAATTAAATGGAGACAATTTCTTTGCAAATTAAGTATGATTGATTATGTGATATTATGGCAGTGTTTTCATGAATAATTTGGCACGTGTTTTAAGTGAAATTTTCAGATTTGTACAGTCATCAAGTGATGACAAATCTCATCCAATCAAGGAGTGCCAAGTAAGCAAGGCCAAGATAATCATCCAATGAAGTGTTGCCAAGTAAGCAAGTTGGTGTCACAATTATACAAGGCATTCTTCCAAGGATTTAAAAGAGAATTTTCAAGAGGGAATGAAGCCCTAGAGTGGGCGGCCAAGAGCAAATAAAAGGAAGAGAAAAGAGTCATTCAACGACAAGACAAGTCTCATAATCTCTCAAGTGCAAAAAGTGTCTTCCACTTTCTTCTTCTACCATTCTTTATTCTTCTCTCTCAAGCCTATTGTTCTTATATTCAAATATATTGAATAGGCTTTGTATAGACCACCATACATGCTCATTGTTGTAAAAGGTTGATCACGGTGTGATCAATCCTTCATTCGTTCGGTGGTGGTGTTCGTGAAAGGTGTGATTACTTGTATTGTTTGTAAAGGGTTGGAGTAGGTGCGTAACTCCAGCAACCCTTTGTGGTAAGGTGTTTTTTTTGTGATTAGTGAACCGAGGAAGGTGTCCTCGAAGACTGGAGTAGGTTATGTTAAAAGAACCAGTATAAAATTCTCGGTGTTATTACTTTCAGCATTTTACTTTCAGTTTCCAGCACTGTGTATCATTTTCATTGCAGCAGTAAAAATATCAAACGGATTTCAAAAATCACAAAACTTTTCAGAAATACAGCCACACGTTTTAAGTTTCATTTGACGCAAGTTTCAACCCATTTGGATAAGTATATGTCATTGAAACGTTAATAGTTCTAAGACTAGTGCAATCTGATTTTCAGACTTGCAAAGGTTGAGAACTTGAACGTATTTGACATACTTCCCAAAGGAAGTTTTCAAAACTGTTTCTACCCAATTAAATATATATAGTAAGAGGTTTGTCATTAAATTTTCATACCATTTGGAGCCACGGTTTAATCGAAATAATTTTTCAAGTCAGACTACCGTTTCTGGCAGATTTGTGCAATCTGACCATAAATGATTTTTCAAAGGGTTAAAGGTTGAATTTTGATCTGAAATTTTTAGGAGACACTCAAAACATCTGAGAATACGATCTATCCAAATTTCAGAATTTTTTAAGGCCTGTAACTTAGTTTTTAAAACATTGAAAACAGGTCCTGAAAACAGAAACTGTTTTCAGAAGTTGGGTTTTTGGATCAAAACATTTTTAAAAAAACCAAATTTTCCGCACCCACTATTTAACCCCCCTTCTAGTGGTGCCTTTCAGGTCCTACAGTCTGCTCTTGGGAAGGATGTCAGGGGCAAAATACGTTGTTGCAGAGTATAACACCGCGTCTGGGATTCAGTTCTCTGTTATAATGCGTCATCGTTAGTCGTATGTACGTATGGCGTAACACCGCGGTTGGACCATCGGGATTCATAGACGGTACTTGTGGCTACTCGGAGAATCATTTGATATGTTGTGGGTACCATTCTTACGTTACAAAAAGTGCTATAGCTAATCATGTCATGTCATGCTTACGTATCTATGAAAAGAAAGGTTTTTCAAAAGTTTTACGATGCATATATCATTATTATGTCACATGCACCCTCTAGAGCCACTAAGTTATGACTCATGTAGTACAAGACCAAGTATGATTTAAAAAACAATAAGCAACAAACCAAAAAGATTGTGCACAAGAACGATACTGACTATATGTTAAACAAGAGTGACTAACGAAAGAATCAGTTTACTTTATGATGTCCTTATCTGAGATGGTCTTCTATTATATGATATCTTTTATATTTACTGTACTGTTCACTTTTGTTGATTCCTTTACTTTTAACTCCATACATATGATACATTTGATGTTTAAGTTATACTCATTGTATTACCCACTTCCCTGTTCCCCATGCATGATTCACTTGACGAATATAGGCGAAAATACTTGCTGAGCGATTCGTTATCGCTCACCCCTTTATTTTACCTTGCAGACCCTCAGGACCCCGAGCCAGAGTTCATAGAGGATGAGCCTCGAGACTAGGTGTGGAGAGCTGACTAGTAGCCAGCAGTGGCATCTTTTGTCTTTTGGATATTCAACTTTGTATTATGATGTACTGATGACACTTATTCGGATGTATTAGGATGTACTTATGTCGATGTTTATTTCTGCTTATGTTACTTTGCTTCTGCTCATCGAGACATGTTATGACGATCTGTGCATAAATGATATCGACGCCTTGTACTTCTCGTAGCAGAGTACGGCAGGTGCACCGTGCCGAGACTCTAGTCCCGGGCGGGGCGCTACACTATATTTGCATTTTATCCTAAAAAAAGAAAGATCTTTCAGTCTATGAATCTGTACTATATATAGACCTGGTAAGTTTTTCCATTTGAGTCAAATTAATCCGTAGCTCCATCAATTCTTTTAATTTTCATCCTTGCGACCATACTTCCCCGGAACCCAAAAACTTTGATTTCTCATAAAGTGATGACAGGGTCTTTAAAGTAACTTCTACCGATCCATAGTTAGCATCGTTTATGGTTGAGACTAGGACGGTATCTGATCGTCTTCGAGCCCCCAACTTTCGTTCTTGATTAATAAAAACATGCTTGACAAATTCTTTTGCGGTTATTCATCTTTTATAAACCAAAGAATTTAACTTCTGACTATGAAATACTAATCCCCCGACTGTCTCTTTTAATCATTATTCTGGTCCCTACAAATGTATACGGAACGTAGGCTTGCTTTGAGCACTCTAATTTGTTCAAGGTATCAGCGTTAGAGGCATGACCTAGCAAGTTAAGGCTAGGAGCACATTGCCGGTAGAAGGAACGAGACAACCAATGCACACCAAATGCGACCAGCAGGCCCATCCCAAAGTCCAACTACAAGCTTTTTAACTGGAACAACTTAAATATTCGATGTTCAAGCTGGAATAACCAAGTCTATTGGCACTATATTTTCCCTCCAATAGATCCTGTTTAATAGATTTAGATTGTACTCATTCAAATTACATGACCCGAAGAGCCCAGTATTCTTATTTATTGTTACCACCTCCCCTTGTCAGGATTGGGTAATCTGTGTGCCTGCTGCCTTCCTTTGATGTGGTAGATGTTTCTCAGGCTCCCTCTCCATAATCAAACCCTAATTCTCTGTCACCCATCATTATCATGGTAGGACACTATCCTACAATCGAAAGTTGATAGAGCAGAAATTTGAATGATGCATCGAGGCGTGAGGGCTGTGTGATCCGTGAGTTATCATCAATCATCGCAACAACGGGCAGAACCCCGCGCCGACCTTTAATCTAATAAATACAACCCTTCAAGAAGTCAAGTTTTGTAGCATGAATTAGCTCTAGAATTACTAGGGTTATCCAAGTAGTAGATACCATCAAACAAACTGTAACCAATTTAATGAGCCATTCGTAATTTCACAGTCTGAATTAGTTCATACTTACACATGATGGCTTAATCTTTGAGACAAACATATGACTACGAGCAGGATCAACCGGGTAGCATTTCTCGTCAATGTTGGTATCGCATGGAGCATGGCTGCACGTGCACGTGCAAAGGCCCGTCCAGAACGGCAACGACATACACGTTAGTGAGCGTCGAATGCAACTTTTAACGACAAGCGGTCGCAAGGACAGCATTAAATATTCATGTTTTGCATCTGAAAGTGAAAGCAAAGATGCCATGGGCGTAGCAACAAGTAACGAAATCGTGCGCGGCAAGGACAATGACATCGACTTCGAGGTTCACACACGCACCACCAACATGGAATCTTGTGTTATGAACATAGTTTATTGGGATGATTTTTCCGCTCATAGGGGTATGCAACACAAAAAATTCATCCGCAAATCAAGAAACGTTAAGCTCTTTCACTAATAGAAAGAAGAGGTTTGTACTGTCCGACTTTTCCGTACAAGGCAGGGTTGCATCCGACCAAAACAAACACACCACCACTCATGTGCCACAAAGTGCGCTATGCGTCACGTGAGCCTTTGCAATCGGCACCCCAAAAGTAGCAACCAAGACATCAAACCACACTCACATGCTCTGTTAGACACGAACTCGGTCATATAGACAGCAACTCACCTCTCATAGCATAAAGTAGAGACGAGAAAACTGACTCTGTCAGGGTAAGGCAACAGTGGCACATCGTGCACCTTGGCATGGTGTCATACAAACATCGTACCCAAATAGCCCTTGAAGTCTGCCTAAGGCAAATCAGCCTACTTGCCCCTGTGCCTGACGCACTTAGCACCACTCAGGCATAAGTACCAGGCAGGCCATAAAGGCCACCCAAGGCAAATGCCCCTCGAGGCAATGGTGGCACATTGCACGCTAAGGAATTATGTTACGTTAACACGGCCCCAAATAGCCCGCAAAGTCTGCCCAAAGCACATCAGCCCACGCGCAGCCCTACATGACACGCCCAACACAACACAAGAATCAGCCCCAGGGAGTTCGCCCTAGGCATCAGCCTACCCAAATAAGTCCACAGTGGCACATCACACGCTTTGGCACATCGTTGCGCAAACATCGCCATCTAACAGCCCTATTCCAGCTAAGGGACATTACCAGCACGCAGCAGCGCCTGACGCGCTCAGCACTACTTGGGCATTAGCTCAAGGTAGCCCATAGAGGCTACGCAAGGCAACTGTGGCACATCGCACGCTACAATATGGCGTTTTGTAAACATCGACTTCAAACAACACTCAAAGTCTGCTCGATGCACATCAGCCCAGGCACAGCCACACTTGACACGCTTAGCACCAAAGGACATATGACCCGACCAGCCCCTAAATGCCGCTTGAGGCATCATCCCACCCGAGTAAGCCCACTATGCCATGTCACAGAGTTTGGCACAGCGTTTCACAGGCATTGTCCCAAGACAGTCTGCAAAGGCTGCCCAAGGCACATAAGGCCGCACAAAGCAATGCATGCTTGCTAAGCACCATGTGGGCATCAGCCTCAGGCACTCCGAATATGCTGCCTAAGGCATCAGCTCGCATAGGCACACGCTGGACATCGCATGCCGTGGCACAGTAGCATTACTCAGGCAACCCGCATAGGTAGCCAAGGCGCATCAGCCGCATTCCTGGCACGCTCAGCACTGCAAGCACCTGACCCCTCTCTGTAAATATCATAGGAGCCAAAACCCAACTCTTACAGTAGACATGGCATTTTTGAAAACGTAAAAGAAATTTTTCCCTTCGTCAGCATGCCACCGTGTGCCACCACCGCGCCACTGCATACCACCACTCTACGGTCGCCTGCCACCATCCCGCCACCGCTTACCACCCCCTCTACCTCATGCCATTGGCCTGCCACCACGTGCCACCTCCCTCAACCGCCTACCACCAGACTGTCACTGTGTGCCACAATCCTAATCGCGCGTGACACCACCTCGCCACCACTTGTCACCGCATGGCACTGCCTAACCCCATGTGCAACCACCCTACCATGCCGTGCCACCGCCCCCCACCACATGCCATCACCCACCACCACATATTACCGTCCCTCCATAACATGCCACCTCCCTACCACCGCGTAAAAGACATACGATGACTGACCGACCTAAAAATTCACATTATTCACCAATTAACATCGCAAAGGTTAGTGGACATTAATTGTAGCATCCTGCCTGGGACTAGGGTCTCGGCACGGTGCGCCTATATGCGCTCAGCCCACCGTACTCTACTACAAGAAGTACAAGGTGTCAATAACATCTATATGTGCATCGTCATAAACATGTATCGAATAGCGAAAGAATCCTAAAATAGACAGGAGTAAACATCGACATAAGTACGAAATAGCTATATCTGAATACAATATCATCAGTACATCAACAAAAATACAGAGCTGAGATATCAAAATACAGCAGTTGAAACTGAGGCCCACTGGACCGTCTACGGAACCGATTCCCTCGCCTCGTCCTTTATATAATCCAGCTCTTGATCCTGAGGCTCTGCATGGTGAAAAAGAATGGATGAGTGATAACGAATCCCCAGCAAGTATCTTCGTCTCGGTTCGTCATGTGGATCATACACCAGGAAGTGATAAGATAAATACAATAAAGTAGGGAACCTAACACGTCTCCAATCCGTAAATACTTTAACAGGTAGGATAAATCACTTGGATACATAGGGCAGATAAAATACCGAAACGAAATCATAGAACAACTGATATAGTTTCCAGTCTTGCTTATACGTTTGGCTATATCTTATATTATGTGTTGTGCCTAGTCTAATTATGTCTATGTCACGAATCATATATTCTATTCATTCATCTTAACATGTATCTGACAGAGTGGCTGGGTGATATGCATATGTTCAATTAACTGTAACATGACTTTATCATAAGCATTTAAAAACATAACATACTCATGTCTTTTTCTTTCCAAACGGTGTCAAATATTTGTTGTGTCACTTTATATGCATAAATGATCCGCACGACATACTGATTGATTTCTCATGTAATTCTTGTAACTGCATGCCCATGATGCCAACTTACCCATAGGTTTCAGTGTCATGGCACCATCTAACTGTAACATATTGTGTCATACTGTATGCCAACTAACATCCCCTACCTGATGCCAGTCCAGCCTCCAATAATTGTATGCTGCAAACAGCTATTCGTATAACTGTATGTTGTAAGCAGCAAAATGTATAATTTTATGATGCAAACAGCGAGACATATAACTGTATGCTATGAACAGCGAAACACATAATATATCATACTGTGTAACTAGAATCAATCATCTCGTGGCATATTTCATTAAACTTATTTTAAAACATATCATATGGTCAAACCCTTCTGTAATCGTATGTCATGTAGTATAAAACCTTTGAAAGGTATCACGTGGTGAAAACATTCTGCAAACATATATCGTATAATAAAACGTATCATTTAAAACTTGTTTTCTATATGAATACAATTATGCTCGTTTGTGGTGCTGATTTTTTTAGCCTGTGACCTTTTTCAGCCCCTACAGTGCATAAATGGCTTAATGTTTCATATCATAACTTATGTGAAAATCCCATTTTACCCTTCATATGGCACCTTCGGTTTTTGGCAGCCAATCAATCCACCTTTAGGTTCAATTCACTAGTATCGTCATCTTATCTTGTCTAATTTCCATATTATTTTAGAGCTCTTTAAATCAGCCCAGATTTAAACATGTTTTGCATTTTAGAAATTACATGTTTGCCCATTTAAAAATTATTGCCCCATTTACCAAAACAGTCCTTTTATCCATGCTTTTTACATGTGTCCATCTCTTAATTCCTTCGATTACACATCTTTTGCTTAGCTACGTATATAATATACAATTTTTTATATATAAGAGACCATGTCTCTGCATTTTATTATAGAAAAACCCTCACTTATGGCGGAGGAAAACCGTAATCACAAATAAAATCATAGCACAAAAGAATGAAACCACTCAAAGGATGAAATGGATTTGTCCAAGTACCAAAATGGGGCGGTAATCGTTCAAAAAGGGTATGATATGCCTCATTAAAACCTTGGCAAGCAAAACCACCCTAGTGGATAAAATCCTCACATAAATGTATCCTTATAGATCTTCAAACATCATCATGACACCTCCATAAGGCCTCTTGGCCGAAATTATATTGGCACACACACACATAATTTTTGCAACTTGTTCATTGTACCATACATGATATGTTACTCACAACTTTCTTATTCTTCAACCTATCCTGAATTTCTATCATAATGATACATTAATCTTGAGTTTGAACATATAAAAACACATGCATATAACCTTCACCACAACATAACATAAATGTCATTTTTATTATGATGGTCATTATGAAAACCACATCCAAATACATAAGAGAATCAAACTCATAAAAATATACATCCTTAGGCCATGATTATCATGAATAGACATCAATGATGGTGATGAATCATACCTAAGAAAGGAGACCCAAAACAGCCCCCTCTTTAAAATGAATATTCATGGAGATTACATGATGATCATCAAAGAACACTCTTTTATGACCATGCAATATAGCACCAATTATGGTGAATCATAATCATGCTAAGTCAAGGCTTTTAACATGCCTCGAAGTTTAAGGCCCTGAAACAATGTCTCTGACCTGACTTTGTCAATTCTCCCAAAAACTGTTTCTTATATAGATGACAACTCTAAATGGTCTAAAACTTTTATAAGATGTTCCTTAGGATGTCTAGTTAACTTAGTTGAAACAGTTTTGAAAAATTGCTTTGGCAAGTATATCAACCATGTTGATGTTCTCAACCTTTGCGAATCTGAAAAACATATTTGCACTAATCTCAAAACCCTGAACATTTGGATGACTTATACTTATCCAAATGCAATGAAACTTGCTGCAAATGAAACCTAAGACCTGTGGCTATGTTTCTGCCAACTTTTATGATTTGTGAAAATCGTTTGCTATTTTTACCGTAGCAATGAAAATGATGCAAAAACAGAAACTGAGAGTAAAGAATGTTGAAATTAAGAACACCAAGATTTTTATACTAGTTCGGTCAATGTGACCTACTCCAGTCGTCAAGGACACCTTCCTTTGTATTCACTAATCACCAAAGTCACCTTAGAACAAGGATGGCTGGAGTTATACACCAACTCCTTCAATACCCAACCTTTTTACAATGTTATGCATCGAAAACAATGATAATCAGCAGCAATCAGCACCACCTCACTGAATGAAGGTTTGATCACACCTTGATCAACCTTCTACAACAACAGAATGTATTTGGGTGGTGTATATGAAGCCTATTCATAATATGACATGTATGAATGATAGGCTTAAGGCTATATACAAGAGATGAAGATAGAGAATGAAGTATAGTCTTGTAAACACTTGGTAGAATTTTGCAATTAAGTTCTTATCTTGTGTTGATAATCTTCCTTCCTTTTTATAGATGTTTGGGGCGCACCTAGGGCTGCAAAAGGTCCCCAAGAATTGTCTTGAATGCCCTTGAGAGAAGTCTTGCATCTCTTTTGAATAATTTTGAATAAAATTGGCCCTTGATTCCTTCCCAAATTTCAACCAACATGCTGAAAAGTTCAACATTATTCTACAAGCTTTGACTCATTAATTCGTGTATCTTGCTTTCCGCAATTGCTTGAATATTTTGTGGGTTCTTCTTTATCAAATATAATACAATGTGAAATCCACCAAGGCTCCAACCAATCCAAAACTGCCGCCCCATCTTAGCTCTCGAATGCTGAGATTGAATTTTTAATCTTGCAAGTTAATAAGGTAGAATCTTCATGAATCTGTAGGATCTGCAAGGCACCACTAGAAGGGGGGGGTTGAATAGGTGGTGCGGAAAATATGGTTTTTAAAATTTCTTTAAACCTAACCAATTCAAGTTCTGAAAACAGATTCTGTTTTCAGGACCAGTTTTAAAACGTTTTAAAAACTAGGTTAGAGGTCTCCAAAAATTATGAAATTTTGAGAGAACTTAGCCTCAGATGTTGTGAGGGTCCCCTAAAAATTTCAAATCAAAATTCAACCTTTAACCCCTTCAAAAACCGTTGGCACTCAGATTGTGCAAATCTGCCAGAAACGGTAGATGGTTTTGAAAAATTAATTCCTATTTGTGTGAATGTCCAAATGATCTGAAAATTTGACCAATAACTCCTCCCACACTATATTGAAATGGGTTGAAACAGTTTTTGAAAATTCTTTTGGGAAGTAGGTCAAATACACCCAAAGTCTCAACCTTTGCAAGTCTGAAAATCAGACTGCACTAGTCTCAGAACTTTTGATGTTTGGATGACTTATACTTGTCCAAAAGGGTTGAAACTTGTGCCAAATTAACCCTAGAACGTTTATGTATGTTTCTGGAAATTTTTATAATTTTTAGAAAACGTTTACTATTTTTGCGAACGTGAACAATATGAGTAAACAGCGCAGAAACTGAAACGTAAATGCAGAAAGTAAATTGCACCAAGAATTTTATACTGGTTCGGTTATAAACAACCTACTCCAGTCTTCAAGGAACACCTTCCTTGGTTCACACTAATTTCACACACGCAGTACACCTTACCGCAGGGTTGATAGAGTTACACCTTAACTCCAACCCTTTACAAACCTTGTATTGTGAGTACAATTTGCACGAACACCACCACCTCGCTAGAATGAAGATTGATCACACCTTGATCAATCTTGTACAATGATGAATGAATGGTGGTTTCTATGAAGCCTATTCAAGGATGAAAGAAGTAAAGTACAATAGGCTTTTTACAAGAAGAAGAAAGAAAGAAAGTGTAGGAGAAGAAAGCTTTTGCACTTTGATCACTTTTTGAATATGATTCTTGGTGTTACTTTTGTTTGTTCTTCTCTTCTTCCCTTATAGGTCCAGGCCGTCCCCCTTAAGTCACTCCCCCCTCTTGAAAATTTCCTTTTAATTGCTTGGGAGGGTGTGAGACATCATGGTGACAAAGTTTTGCTTGCTTGGCATCATTCCATTGGACCATCATTTAGTCATTGCTTACTTGGCACCTTTTGATTGGCTCATTGTTGTCATCATTTGATGACATGGATATTCTGAAAAAACACTTTAAACATGTGCCAAATAATCAATTATTAAATCATGCCAAAATAGTCACAATATGTCATAAAGTTTGAGACACAAAAATATCTCTTTCCAACCTAGTCAAAATCGGCCATAAGGTATATTTTCAATGCTGAAATTTTCAGCATTAACCACATGTGATAAATCAATATTTCTTCCATTTTTCTTTGAATTTCTTCCATAAAAATACATTCAATATTTAAGGCAAGTCTTGCTACAAGATTGAGAATGAATTTGGACACCAAGGAGGGTGAAATTCGGCCATAACACCTTCTCACACATGCTGAAAAATTTCAGCATGTGTGATATAAAGAATATTACACTTAAGACAATTCAAATCATTTCCATAACTCATTTGATTTATTCCTTAATGCAAAATTAACAAAATATATTCCTTAAGCCTTAAGAATTCGGCCATTAAGGTGTGTGACATGCTGAAATTTTCAGCATGTGACATAAGAGAGGTGTATGTTGAAAACTTACCTTTTGTAGCTTCTCTCTTTGATTCATCAACATTGTATGATTGATTCTTGACCAATCAACATGCCAACAAGGCTCCACATGTGCTCCATCTCAGCTAGGGTGACGTTTAAGTGTGTATATGCATGTGCTGAAATTTATTTTTGCTAACTTTGAAAAATAGTGCACATTTAATATTACACACATGTAATATTCCAATCAGCCCTTAATTTAATTTTCTAGAACACTTTAAGATGTATATTATATGTAAAAAGTGTCTAGATACGTGCCACATCATGTTCAAGAAAAACGTTCCATGTCAAGTGCGTAGAAAACCGAATTTTCGATATTTATCGATTGCCCGATTTTTCTCTAATTTAAATTCCAACTTTTGCACATGCTATATATATTATGTTATACATAATATATATAATATATACTTTAATTTTCAGCACTTGGCTGATTTAAAGTGGTACCATAAACATGTGACAAAAATAAAATTGGAATCTTCACATTTTGGCCTAAATGTGGGGTGATTTGTGTGTGCCAACATGGAAAGTATTTTTGTCTCAATGTACAGTGTATGGCACGAAATTTTTGATAAATTTTGATGTATATGGGCTGGCCATTTATTTATGGCAAGTACGTGACACGTTGGCGAAGTTTCGGTATCGCCCGATACGACAAATTTCGGTTTAGAACCTTTTATCGTGTCGTATTTAATTTGTCATCACCATATCTTATATCATATGATATAAGATCTGAATATACTCATAAATATGAGTTAAGTATAGTGGTGTGACGTAAACGTACGTTCGTAAGATATATAACGTGTCGATAGTACGTTGGAATAAATGTGTATGTGCCTTTTAAAAAAAATCTGAAAATATATATATATTATGTATATATGGCGTGTGAAATGATGTGGGGAGGAGGAGAGAACTTTCCTTCCATAGCTATGTTGCCTTCATGTCTTTTCCAAATGCATCTTCCTTTAATGAACTACTTAGTTTATCAAACTAAGTACTTCACTTAATGAACTACTTTAGTTCATTAATTGTGGCACCTGAAAATAGTATAAACTCAACAAATGTTCGCCATATGATGTAAGCTTTATAGCTTCATGGCTCGTTAGTATGGCAACATAATATATAAGCTAAATAAGGCAAGTTATCATGCATACATGTACACTTGTGTATATATATATATATCCACGTTAATATATATATATATATATTCAAATTTCTTTATTTTGAAATCACTCAAACCCTCATATTTCTACAATCTCCCCCTTTTGATGATTTTCAAAATAACTAGTGTACATGATTTAAGTGTCAACTCTCCCCCTTGAATTATGCACAGATTTGAAATTTGAATTTCGAATTTCAAATCCGCCTCCCCCTTGATTCATGCAATTAGGATCAATCAGTGATCTCTCTCCCCCTTAAATCTCTCTCTCTCCCCCTTAAATCATGCTTCTCTCTCCTCCTTTATTTTGGAAAGATAATCAAAAGATTCCTGTCAAAAAGGAAAGTAAATCAAATGATATCGCATTAAATCACATCAACAGGAAGCATGCCTAATTTAGAACGGAGAGATTCAAATGTGGCTTGATTTAAGGCCTTAGTAAATATATCCGCTACTTGTGATTCTGTGCGTACGTGATCTATGACAATATTACCATTGTTAATGTGATCACGAAGAAAATGATAGCGAACTTCTATATGCTTAGCCTTAGAGTGTAATACGGGGTTCTTAGACAAATTTATGGCACTCATACTATCACAATATATAGGAATTTTATCTACGGTAATTCCAAAGTCCGAAAGTTGTTGTTTTATCCACAACAACTGTGTGCAACAAAGGCTAAGAGCCATATACTCAGCCTCAGTAGTGGACAAAGCAACACTTGCTTGCTTTTTGGAAAACCATGAAATAAGGGAATTTCCTATAAATTGGCAAGTTCCGCTCGTGCTTTTTCTATCTATTTTGCAGCCACCATAATCTGCATCAGTGTAAGCATGTAAGTCGAATGTAGAATCCTTATCGTACCAAATACCTAAGGTGGGCGTGTGCTTAATATAGCGAAATATTCTTTTTACCGCATTTAAGTGTGACACCTTAGGTTGACTTTGAAAACGAGCACACATGCATACGCTAAACATGATGTCAGGCCTACTAGCAGTTAAATATAGTAAAGAACCTATCATAGATCGATATAATCCATTATCAACGTCTTTACCATGTTCATCTTTGTCTAATTTAGTAGTAACACTCATAGGCGTGGGGGATGGTTTCAAATTTTCAAAATTGAACTTCTTGATCATGTCATTTATGTACTTAGCTTGGCTTATATGAATTCCTTTACTCGTTTGCTTAATCTGCAAGCCAAGAAAATAATTAAGTTCACCAACCATAGACATTTCAAATTCAGCTTTCATACAATTTTCAAAATCCTTAACGAGTCTATGTGAGGTAGAACCAAAAATAATGTCATCTACGTAAATTTGAATAATAAGTAAATCTGATTTTTCTTGTTTCAAAAATAGTGTACTATCTATAGTACCACGTTTAAAATTATTTTCTAAAAGAAAGGTAGCAAAACGATCATACCATGCTCTAGGCGCTTGCTTTAGTCCATATAGTGCCTTCTTTAATTTGTACACGTGATCAGGATGTTTCAAATCTTCAAAACCGGGTGGTTGCTTCACGTATACTTCTTCTTGTATAAATCCGTTTAGAAAAGCACTTTTGACGTCCATTTGATACAATTTAAAATCTTTCATGCAAGCAATAGCAAGTAAAAGTCGTATAGCTTCTAAACGTGCTACGGGTGCAAATGTTTCATCGTAGTCTATTCCTTCTTCTTGATTATATCCTTGAGCTACGAGTCTTGCTTTATTTCTAACGACTTTTCCTTCTTCATTCATTTTGTTCCTAAACACCCACTTTGTGCCTATTATTGTCTTATCTTGTGGTCGTGGCACTAAATCCCATACATCATTTCTAACGAATTGATTAAGTTCGTCATGCATAGCATCAATCCAAGATGAATCACTCAAAGCATCATGCACATTCTTAGGCTCAATTTCAGAAATCATAGCATGAAATTCATTTATTTCATCCGAAGTGATTCTTCTACGTGGTCGCACACTGTGAGTGATGTCGCCTATGATGAGATCATGTGGGTGATCTCTATGCCATCTTGGTTGATTATTTTCTAAGTTATCATGCATTTCTATATGATCATGCATTTCTAGTGTTTCATTCATCTCATGCATATCAAAAGACTCATTTTCTTCATCCAAAACGGGTTTCAAATCAAAGTCATCATCATATTCCTTTTCTTTATCAACCTCTCCAAATTCATTGAATTTAACATGAATAGATTCTATGATTTGTCTAGTGAGAGGATCATAACACCTATATGCTTTTGAATTTATGGAATACCCAATAAAAATGCACTCAATCGATTTGGATTCAAATTTATCTAAGTTATCTTTTGTATTCAAGACAAAACATTTGCATCCAAACACACGAAAATAATCTATCTTAGGCATGCGATCATTCAAAATTTCGTAAGGCGTCTTGTTTATTTTCTTTCTTATAGATAGGCGATTTATAATATAGCATGCACAATTTACGGCTTCCGCCCACAGAAATCTAGGTAATTTATTTTCGCAAAGCATAGTTCTAGCAATTTCTTGTAGTGTGCGATTCTTTCTTTCTACTACTCCATTTAATTGTGGAGTTCTAGGTGGCGAAAACTCATGTTTAATTCCTTTTTCTTCACAGAATGAAATCATCTCTTTATTTTTAAACTCACCGCCTCTATCGCTTCTTATTCTTTTCACATTTACGCCGTATTGATTTTCAAGTTGTTTAATTAATTTAGCGATTTCTACGGCGCTATCATCCTTATGTGCAAGAAACAAAGTCCAAGTATAACGAGAAAAGTCATCAACAAGTACACATGCATAGTGACGCCCACCAAGGCTTGTAGTACGACTAGGACCAAACAAATCGATATGCAATAGTTCTAGTATTCTAGTCGTGCTTATCTCATTTTTAGGCTTAAGTGACTCACGTGTTTGTTTGCCTTTTATGCAAGATTCACACAACTGAAAGTTGTCTAAATCAAGCTTAGGCAATCCCCGTACTAGGTTCTTTTGTTGCAATTTTTCTAGTGTAGAAATACCTATGTGTCCTAAACGTCTATGCCACAAATTCACATTGGGTTCATTTGACATAAAACATTTAACTTTGGCATCTACTACATCATCCATAGATAGTGTGAATATATTTCCTTCATGTTTTCCTTTTAAAACAGTTTCTCCATTTTTATTTATTATATTACAGTAAGGGTGAGTAAAACACACATTGAAACCATTGTCAACAAATTGTGAAATACTAAGAAGATTGTAAGATAAGTTGCTTACCAAAAACACGTTGGAGATTTGAAGTGTATCCGGGTTTCCAATCGTACCTTTACCAATGATCTTGCCTTCATTGTTGTCTCCAAAGGTCACGGATCCGCCTTTTGTGACCTTCTTTAATTTGGAGAAGAGGCTCGGGTCACCTGTCATGTGCCTCGAGCAACCACTGTCAAGGAACCACTTTATTGATATGTCTTTTGATGAGTGGTCTCCCTGCAATGTAAAAAGGTGATTTAGGTACCCTTTTAATTTTGGGTCCTTTCGAGTTAGTTAATCACCTTTTAGTAAAGGTACCTTTCGGTACCCATACTTGGGTGATCCTTCTCGGTCTATCAAATGGCAAGAAAGTAGATGAAGGTGCGACATAGTATACATGTGGTGCATGTACTTTGGGTCTTTGCCCAAGGACTCCCCTATACTCAATGTATGAAGGACGTTTGTGATATGTCCTTGTGTGTGTGTGCGTGGTGCGTGGATGATATGTATTCCGTGTATGCATTGATCTCTTCTTCTCATATCTATATGGTACAACATTATATTTCACATGATATGAGGGAGTGGGGCGTGTGGAAGGGGGTGCTTTCTGCGTCATCTTAGACGCCACTTGATGCTTAGGGGTGTCTA
The DNA here is from genome assembly GCA_036186865.1 of Eustoma russellianum. Classification (NCBI taxonomy): domain Eukaryota; kingdom Viridiplantae; phylum Streptophyta; class Magnoliopsida; order Gentianales; family Gentianaceae; genus Eustoma; species Eustoma russellianum. The sequence goes on along the minus strand of AP025075.1, from coordinate 3,614,745 downwards.
CCTTTTTAGACACAACAAACTTGGTTGGTTTGGTTGATACTTCGTTAGTATCAACGTACCCCAATCCAGTTTTGTCACTGTCATGCTTTTGCGATAATATGATGCGATGCAGCATGTTTGACCCTGTATCGAATTGTTTCATCATGTTCTCTAAATCTGTATTCCTTGATTTCAAATTTGAAATCTCGGATTTCATTTCATTATTTTGAGAAGTTAATGATGAGATCTCGGTTTTTAATGCAGTGATGGCACATGAAGACTCTTTCTTTGAATCGCTTAATTGAGCGACAAGATTCTCGTTAGAAGATTCTAACAGTTTCTTGTCTTCAATTAAACGTTTCTTTTCTTTTGCGAGAGTCTTAGTAAATTTATGTAACTCAAGATATTGACTAAATAAATCATCGTAAGAAGGTTCAGAGTCAGAGTCAGAGTCAGATGATACCTCATTAGACGCCTTTGAAGCGAAGCAAACTTGAGCGGTCTCCTCTTCGGTCTCAGTTTCAGAGTCTGATGAGTCACTCCATGTGGAGGCCTTTAGTGCACGTTTCCTTTGTTTAGGATCTGAGACGGGTCTATTTTTGTTCCGCTCCTTGTCAGGGTACTTATTAGTTTGCTTTTCTTTGTTTGGGCAGTCATATGATAAGTGTCCGAGTTTGCCGCATTCATAACATTTAATGTCCTTATCATTTGACTTGTTTTTATTTCTCTTAGATGTAGTGCCCTTGTTTTTATTTCTAAATGATTTTCTCATGAATCTTCTTAGTCCTTTTGCCAATAGAATTAAGTCATCATTATCCGATTCGGAATCACTATCATCTATGTGATCGGAGGAAGGGGAGACGTATTCATTTGATTTAAAAGCAATTGTCTTACCTTGTTTGGTTGATTCCGATTTCCGAATAATGAGTTTGTTTTCATACACTTTTAGTGAACCAATGAGTTCTTCCATTTTTATTGACTTAGTCTCCTTGCTTTCTTCTATGGCAGTCACTTTAGGATCCCATTCTGAAGGGAGGCTCCGTAGGACTTTCTGTACTTTTTCCTGCGTTGTAAAGGCCTTACCAAGAGACTCAAGAGAGTTATAGATGTTAGTCAAACGAAGATCCATATCAACAATTGACTCATTAGGCAACAACTTGAAAGACTCAAGAGTAGACATAAGCATATTAATTTTAGACTCTTTGACTTGACTCGTGCCTTCGTGTTTCATTTCTAAGATTCTCCACATTTCTTGTGCACTCGAACAATTGGACACATAACTAGACTCACTCTTACTTAAGCCATTTAAGAGTAATTGCATGGCCTTAGCATTCATACTCAGTTTCTTTTTGTCTTCACTAGTATAGTCTTGTCTTGTTTTAATTACTTCTAGTGTGACTCCATCTACAATGGACAATTTAGACGGGACATATGGACCATCTTCAATTATTGACCAAAGGTCTATGTCTATAGCCATAAGAAATAATTTCATCCTAAGTTTCCATTGAATAAAAGACTCACCGTCAAAGAGTGGAGGCCTTTGGCTTGACATACCTTCTTGTTCGGTTTTGAGATTTGTGGATGCCATCTCACTGAATCGTTGGATTCCTTGTCGTGAGTATTCCTGCGCTCTGATACCACTTGTAGGATCTGCAAGGCACCACTAGAAGGGGGGGGGGGGGTTGAATAGGTGGTGCGGAAAGTATGGTTTTTAAAATTTCTTTAAACCTAACCAATTCAAGTTCTGAAAACAGATTCTGTTTTCAGGACCAGTTTTAAAACGTTTTAAAAACTAGGTTAGAGGTCTCCAAAAATTATGAAATTTTGAGAGAACTTAGCCTCAGATGATGTGAGGGTCCCCTAAAAATTTCAAATCAAAATTCAACCTTTAACCCCTTCAAAAACCGTTGGCACTCAGATTGTGCAAATCTGCCAGAAACGGTAGATGGTTTTGAAAAATTAATTCCTATTTGTGTGAATGTCCAAATGATCTGAAAATTTGACCAATAACTCCTCACACACTATATTGAAATGGGTTGAAACAGTTTTTGAAAATTCTTTTGGGAAGTAGGTCAAATACACCCAAAGTCTCAACCTTTGCAAGTCTGAAAATCAGACTGCACTAGTCTCAGAACTTTTGATGTTTGGATGACTTATACTTGTCCAAAAGGGTTGAAACTTGTGCCAAATTAACCCTAGAACGTTTATGTATGTTTCTGGAAATTTTTATAATTTTTAGAAAACGTTTACTATTTTTGCGAACGTGAACAATATGAGTAAACAGCGCAGAAACTGAAACGTAAATGCAGAAAGTAAATTGCACCAAGAATTTTATACTGGTTCGGTTATAAACAACCTACTCCAGTCTTCAAGGAACACCTTCCTTGGTTCACACTAATTTCACACACGCAGTACACCTTACCGCAGGGTTGATAGAGTTACACCTTAACTCCAACCCTTTACAAACCTTGTATTGTGAGTACAATTTGCACGAACACCACCACCTCGCTAGAATGAAGATTGATCACACCTTGATCAATCTTGTACAATGATGAATGAATGGTGGTTTCTATGAAGCCTATTCAAGGATGAAAGAAGTAAAGTACAATAGGCTTTTTACAAGAAGAAGAAAGAAAGAAAGTGTAGGAGAAGAAAGCTTTTGCACTTTGATCACTTTTTGAATATGATTCTTGGTGTTACTTTTGTTTGTTCTTCTCTTCTTCCCTTATAGGTCCAGGCCGTCCCCCTTAAGTCACTCCCCCCTCTTGAAAATTTCCTTTTAATTGCTTGGGAGGGTGTGAGACATCATGGTGACAAAGTTTTGCTTGCTTGGCATCATTCCATTGGACCATCATTTAGTCATTGCTTACTTGGCACCTTTTGATTGGCTCATTGTTGTCATCATTTGATGACATGGATATTCTGAAAAAACACTTTAAACATGTGCCAAATAATCAATTATTAAATCATGCCAAAATAGTCACAATATGTCATAAAGTTTGAGACACAAAAATATCTCTTTCCAACCTAGTCAAAATCGGCCATAAGGTATATTTTCAATGCTGAAATTTTCAGCATTAACCACATGTGATAAATCAATATTTCTTCCATTTTTCTTTGAATTTCTTCCATAAAAATACATTCAATATTTAAGGCAAGTCTTGCTACAAGATTGAGAATGAATTTGGACACCAAGGAGGGTGAAATTCGGCCATAACACCTTCTCACACATGCTGAAAAATTTCAGCATGTGTGATATAAAGAATATTACACTTAAGACAATTCAAATCATTTCCATAACTCATTTGATTTATTCCTTAATGCAAAATTAACAAAATATATTCCTTAAGCCTTAAGAATTCGGCCATTAAGGTGTGTGACATGCTGAAATTTTCAGCATGTGACATAAGAGAGGTGTATGTTGAAAACTTACCTTTTGTAGCTTCTCTCTTTGATTCATCAACATTGTATGATTGATTCTTGACCAATCAACATGCCAACAAGGCTCCACATGTGCTCCATCTCAGCTAGGGTGACGTTTAAGTGTGTATATGCATGTGCTGAAATTTATTTTTGCTAACTTTGAAAAATAGTGCACATTTAATATTACACACATGTAATATTCCAATCAGCCCTTAATTTAATTTTCTAGAACACTTTAAGATGTATATTATATGTAAAAAGTGTCTAGATACGTGCCACATCATGTTCAAGAAAAACGTTCCATGTCAAGTGCGTAGAAAACCGAATTTTCGATATTTATCGATTGCCCGATTTTTCTCTAATTTAAATTCCAACTTTTGCACATGCTATATATATTATGTTATACATAATATATAATATATACTTTAATTTTCAGCACTTGGCTGATTTAAAGTGGTACCATAAACATGTGACAAAAATAAAATTGGAATCTTCACATTTTGGCCTAAATGTGGGGTGATTTGTGTGTGCCAACATGGAAAGTATTTTTGTCTCAATGTACAGTGTATGGCACGAAATTTTTGATAAATTTTGATGTATATGGGCTGGCCATTTATTTATGGCAAGTACGTGACACGTTGGCGAAGTTTCGGTATCGCCCGATACGACAAATTTCGGTTTAGAACCTTTTATCGTGTCGTATTTAATTTGTCATCACCATATCTTATATCATATGATATAAGATCTGAATATACTCATAAATATGAGTTAAGTATAGTGGTGTGACGTAAACGTACGTTCGTAAGATATATAACGTGTCGATAGTACGTTGGAATAAATGTGTATGTGCCTTTTAAAAAAAATCTGAAAATATATATATATTATGTATATATGGCGTGTGAAATGATGTGGGGAGGAGGAGAGAACTTTCCTTCCATAGCTATGTTGCCTTCATGTCTTTTCCAAATGCATCTTCCTTTAATGAACTACTTAGTTTATCAAACTAAGTACTTCACTTAATGAACTACTTTAGTTCATTAATTGTGGCACCTGAAAATAGTATAAACTCAACAAATGTTCGCCATATGATGTAAGCTTTATAGCTTCATGGCTCGTTAGTACGGCAACATAATATATAAGCTAAATAAGGCAAGTTATCATGCATACATGTACACTTGTGTATATATATATATATCCACGTTAATATATATATATATATATTCAAATTTCTTTATTTTGAAATCACTCAAACCCTCATATTTCTACAGAATCATGGTAACTTTCAATTACCATTTTACCTTGGTTTCTAAAAGCTTTCAAGATCAGTCTTTGGCTGTATAAATACATTTATAAATATATGTCACAACATGTAATAAAAACATTCCATGTACGATGATGTAGGAACATTAATTTTCAACTTCCATCGATTGCTCGGATTTTCTCCGTTTTGTCGCAAACACCTTTGACATATAAAATGTGTAATGTAACATGTAATATACATAAAAACATGTCTAATCTCAGCTCCAAAGTGTGCAAGATATTCGGCCATGGGGTGTATTAATTTTGAATTTGATTTTCAGAGAAATAAGGAAGATGATGGATAATTGATATATGTATTTGCGTTGTGACTTTGGTATTGATTTCTCCATGTAGTGCACAAAATTTTTGAGTTCTAGGAATGTATATTGGCTGTCCATCTTTGTATGGTAGGTATATGCAGTGTCGGTGATGGCTCGGTAGTCATATGGTATTACAACTTTTGGTTTATGCACTTTCTTCATGTCGATAAAATTTTGGAAGTTTGATGATATGAATTATATGTCTTGAGAATATTTTGGATATGTACACGATGTGTATATGAGTTGCTTGTCATTGACATATGTTGATGGCATATCGACAAAATGTCGAGATAGAAAGATAAGCTTGTCGTCTTGAGATAGAATATATGTCATGTGTATATACCGTATGACTCCATGAAATATATATACAATATTTATATCCAAGAGATGTATATATGTGGTGTGTATCTATAAGATATATATGCCGAGTGTATCCAAGAAATATATATGTCGTGCGTCTATAAGATATATATGCCGAGTGTATATCGAAGAGATGTAGATGCGAACTTTCCATTTTGAGATTTGTTGAATAATAGACATTCTCAAATATCTCCATAAGCGCTTCATATAAATCATTTTGTTCATATAACATGTCACCTGAAAATATTATAGACACAAAAATGTTTGTCATATGATTTAATCCTTAACGCTTCATGGCTCGTTAGTACAACAGTAATATATATAAGCATATACGACATACACATATCATATGCATTTTGAAATCACATAACATTTAAATCATGCACCACGTAACATATAAATCATGCATTTGGAAATCATTCAAACCCTGATTTCTCAACAATCTCCCCCTTTTGATGATTTGCAAAATAACCTTTAGTCATGATTTAGATGTGGCATAATCACTCACCCTACGATTATGCATTCATAAGATGTATTTCAAAATGTAATATCAAACACTCCCCCTTAAGTCATGCTCCCCCTTAAGTCAATCTCTCCCTTTAGATCATGCATTTCTTTCCTTTTATTTTCTCCCTTTAAATCATTCTTTAAATCATGCTAAATCATGCTTTTTCTCCCCCTTGATTTTGTAAATCACATCAAAAGATACAATTAGAGTAAAAGCAACAATTTATAGCATATCAATAGAAATCATGCGTAATTTAGATCGTAAATTTTCATATGTGGCTTGATTAAGGGCTTTTGCAAAAATATCGGCTACTTGTTCTTCAGTACGAACATGATCTATAATGATATCGCCATTATGTACATGATCACGAAGAAGTGATATCTTACATCTATATGTTTTGCCTTAGAATGTAAAACAGGATTTTTAGATAAGTTGATAGCGCTTGTACTATCACAATATATGGGGATTCTATTTACAGTTATTCCAAAGTCTGAAATTTGTTGTTTTAGCCATAATAACTGTGTGCAAAAAAGACTTAGTACCATGCATTCTGCCTCAATAGTGGATAATGCTACACTAGCTTGTTTCTTTGAACACCATGATATTAATGAATTTCCAATGAACTGACATGTACCGCTTGTACTATTTCTATCTATCTTGCATCCTCCGTAATCAGCCTCAATATAAGCATGTAGATTGAATTCAAAGTTTTTTATCATACCAAATATCTAATGTGGGAGTGTGCTTAATGTACCGAAATATTCATTTTACAGCATTATAATGTGAGACTTTAAGGTTAGTTTGAAAATGAGCACCCATACAAACCTAACATGATATCAGGTCTACTTGCAGTAAGATAAAGAAAGGAACCAATCATAGGTCTATATAATCCATTGTCAAAGTCTTTTCTATTTTCAACTTTATCAAGTTTAATTGCTATGCTCATAGGGGTGGTAGATGGCTTTAAATTCTCAAAGCTACACTTCTTAATCATGTCATTCACATACTTTGCTTGGCTTATATGTATTCCTTTATAGTTTGCTTAATTTGCAAGCCAAAAAAATAATTTAGTTCGCCTACCATCTACATCTCAAACTCAGATTTCATGCAATTTTCAAATTCTTCTACTAACTTATCACAAGTAGATCCAAAAATTATATCATTAACATAAATTTGAAGAATAAGTAAATCCGTTTTTTTGTTTTAGGAATAACATACTGTCGATGGTTCCTCACTTAATTCCATTTTCTAAGAGAAAGGTAGCAAAGCGATCGTACCAAGCTCTAGGAGCTTGTTTTATACCATATAGTGCTTTCTTCAACTTGTAGACATGATTAGGATATTTCTCATCCTCAAAGCCAGGTGGTTGTTTTACATAGACTTCTTCTTGTATAAATCCATTTAAGAATGCACTTTTTACGTCCATTTGGTAAATTTTAACATTCTTTATGCAAGCACAGCAAATAGTAATCGTATAGCTTCTAAACATGCTATGGGTGCAAATGTTTCATCATAGTCTACTCCTTCTTCTTGATTATATCCTTGTGCGACAAGCCTAGCTTTATTTCTAACCACTTTACCATCCTCATTCATTTTGTTTCTAAACACCCATTTTGTAACTATTATTGTTTTATCTTGTGGTTGAGGTATTAAATCACAAACATCATTTCTTGTAAATTGATTAAGTTCATCACGCATAGAATCAATCCAATAAGAATCATTTAAAGCATCAAAGACATTCTTTGGTTCTCTTTCCGAAATCATAGCATGAAATCGATTTATTTCATCTTGATCTATTCATCTGCATGGTCGTGCACCTTTTGATATGTCGCCTATGATGAGGTTGTTTGGATGATTCTTATGCCATCTTGGTTGATTATTTTCTAAGTTCTCATGCATTTCTAAGTGATCATTTGTTCCTAGTCTGTCTTGTTGTTCTATGTTTTATTTTATATCATCAACTACGAGTTTTAGTTCAAAAACATCATCATATTCTTTAGTTATTTCAAGTTCACCAAATTCATTGAATTTCACATGAATGGATTCTAAGATTTTCCTAATAATAGGATCATAACATCTATATGTCTTAGAATTTATGGAATATCCAACAAAGATGCAGTCAATGGATTTAGGCTCAAATTTATCTAGGTTATCTTTTGTGTTTAATACAAAACACTTACAACCAAACACACAAAAATAGTCATTCTTAGGCATTCGATCATCTAAAATCTCATAAGGGGTTTTGTTTATTTTCTTTCCAATTGTAGCGCCCGCCCTCGTCCGAATACGGTGCACCCGGCACCGGACCTCCTCCGAATACGGTGCACCCACCGTATTTCACTACGGAGAGTACAAAGCGTCGTGCATAACATGCGAAAATCCATAACTTAGTTCATGGACTCCCATGTTAACATTTAACATGGTAGTAAAATTTAGGTAGAACTAAAACTTTAAAATAAACATACATACCGATATATTAAATCCCTAAAACATTAGTCTAACAAAACAAGATAAAACCGAAATCCCAAAGGTTCAAACATAGTTCATGATACAAACATCATATCAGCACAAAAGTCCTTAAGCATCGTCTCCTCCTGACTCCTGGACTACGGGTACGGCACTCTCGGCTCATCCTTGATCCACTCAACCTTAGCATTCTCTGGCTCTGGGGAAAAATAAAGGTATGAGTGATAAAAATCACCCAGCAAGAATACAATAAACTACCATAAAATAAATAAAGAATCATAACATGAATGGAAAACCCCAAGAACCTCAAATGTTAATTCATATCTGGCCTTTAATCCTTGATCCACTGAAGGTATAACCTAATCATAACTCAAGTAGTACCATTTTTACGTTATCATACCCCTTCATAACTTTAACGTCCTATCATGTAATGAGCACATGGAATATGCATGATGCAATGCATGATGTCATGTCGTGGCAAAAATCATCATTTGGTCCCATAAAATAAGCATAAAGAAAACAGAGTGTCAGATTAATTAACCCCAGATCTGAGAGGGCTCAGAACATATCGTCAGACCAATTAACCCCAGGTCTGGAACAGGTCCAGAACATATCATCAGACCAATTAACCCCAGGTCTGAGACGGGTCCAGAACATGTCAACAGGCCGATTAACCCCGGGGCTGGATCGGGTCCAGAACATATCATCGGACTAATTAACGTCGGGTCTGGAACGGGTCCAGAACATATCATGTCATCAGACCTATTAACCCTGGGTCTGGATCGGGTTATGAGCATGCTTAGCCGGCAAGGAAGTCATAAAGCATTTCTTTTGAAAATCATGGGACCATAATAACTTACGTGCATAACGAAACTTGCTTGCTTGAAAAGAACTTGCTTGCATACGGAAAAACTTTGCAAATAAGATTCATGATGCACATGACCATGTGTGATACATGGGATTATATGCAATGCTAGTCATGGCATGAATCATCTTAAAATTTACTTAGGATATGACATATGCATACTCTCATGAGCTGAAAATTTTACCAGAATTTACGTTCTGTCCATGAGACCTCCAACATAAAAAATCAGGCCTATTTTCATAATCTCTTGCCTTACATATGCATAATGGGGTCCTATCTACATGCCATAAAATTTTCGTAACGTTTCAAGATGAGTAAAATCCTTAAATCATTAAGTCGCTAAAAGGTGTACTGTCGAATCCCGCAGTACAGTACCCATCTTTTCCTTAATTTCCAAGACCCTAAAATCTTAATTAATTTGGGACAACACCTGGAAAACACAGTAAATACATCAAAGAGTAATATGCATGGGCCTAAACAGTTCAGACATGTCCGAATCCACAAGACTAAGGCCTCCTAACTTATTCCATATTTCTGCCCTGTTTCTAGTTTTGTGACGCCAAATTCAATTCAGTAGTTACCCATCAAAACAATAATTTCGAGTTTATTAATTTACATGTAAATGATCATCTATGTCCCTAGTAATTACCATAAAAATTCTAGAGAAATCCAATAACTTTAAAGGGGTCACTTAATTATTTTCCCAAAATTGGTTACATGCTGATTCTGGAGTGACTAGCTTTACTAAAAATTTCATTGTGGCAAAACCATTAGTCCTTTTACCGAAATTACAACTCACAGACTTAACACATACAAGGCTAGCATCCTACCAAAAATCAGCTCATTTGCATGTTCCTAAGGTCCATTTTCAGGTCACACAACACACCACATAAAACTGTCCTGCTCCAGTAGTTTTGTCTTTTGTCACTTTTTCATGTCAAATGTTTACCAACTAACCTTATTCCTATAGAATGACTTATTAGCCACTAAATACACCTTTAACATGAACATTTCCAGGTTTCATAACATTTGTTAAGTCACATATGAATTAACCCGAAACAGTTTGCAACTTGCACATAGTGCTTATTACCTATGCTCATTTCGCACTTTATGGGGTCTATCCTTAGTACAAATAATTCATGCATCACCTAACCACCATAACAGCCCGTTCTCTTGCACTAAAAAGGCTTATGTCTCATTTCAAATTGAGTACAAATATACCCATGTAATAAATCATTAAGCATGCAATTTTCATATATCTTTGGGCTCACAGGATATGCTCTTCCTTAGGTTCAATGTTCACCCCTACTAAATTCTCCTTAGCCGTCCCTTTTTATGATGAGGTAGACACATCCTACTATGTTTATCTAGGCATGCAACATATTTATATACTAGTTCACTTCAATCATGCCAAAACAACTTGTAAAAATTACATATAACACACGCACGCCATCTTGATGCCTCTCATGCTTCACACAAAATCTATTCTTGCCAAGAATCAATTTGCTAATCCATGCACCATCCTAAAACAGCCCTCATATCATATTGCATGTAGACAAAGAACTCATCTTTGGAAGAGTTATTCACATGCAAGTCACTTTCTTAAAGAACCAATAAGATCTTATCCTTTCACTTAGTATGTTCAACTAAAATTCATATCTTAAAAATAGCTAGTCATTCAAGTCATTAACTCCTTAAATAAATCATGAAAGTCTAGAGTATACTTGCCTCTTCAAGCTAGAATCCTCTCTTTAGCTTGGATCTTGGATGAAAGGGGTTGAAGTTTTCTTCCACTACTTCCATGTAGCATACGGTTTTGGAGGGAGGAAAAAGAAGGAATATTAGCTATCATTTCAAATGAAGAATAGGGCTAAATTGATGCTAGATTTGCTTACCAAAATGAAGCTTGAATGGAGTTTGAAATGAATTCAAGCCACCAAGAAGCTAGCACCCCATAGAAGCTTGAAAAGTTTGCACCTAGTGACCAAGGAGGTCACAGTTTTGGGCAAGAAAAAAAAGAAACCATGTGAGCTTCATTATTTGGACTAAGAAATTCACTTAAGAAGCTCGGAGTGTGACTTACCTAGATATTTCTTTGAATCTTGAAGATGAGAATAGTCTTGAATCTCCTAGCTCCAAGGGAGCCGTATGGAAGGATGATGAGGATGGTGAAATAGCCTAAGTGTTCAATGCTCTCCAATGTCTTACTTGTGAACTTCTTGAGGGTGTTCAAGGTGGAGATGGAGGAGAAGCTTCTAGGTAAATATGAAGAAGGCTTTTGGGGTGTAGAAGAAGGAGGGGGCCGGCGCATGGGGGAAGAGGGAGACAAGGTTTTTCATGAAAAGTAAGAAAAGCCATCTTGGTCTTGTAAATTGTAAGCTTTTTGCCTCCAATGCTTGGATTTTTTTATTATTTGTTTGTAATGTAATTTTAAATAGTGGAAAAACTAGAAAGGTAGAGAGGGTTCTAGAAACCCTTTTGGGTTGGCCGAAATCTTGGGGCTTTTGGGAGGGCATTTTTGTCTTTTCACATTTTTCATAACACATACCTATATAATTATACCATTATCAATATTATCTAATTTCTTGTATATGTTTTTAGGCTTGCTTTTAAAAAGACCATTTAGGTTAGTCTTGTTACAAAAGGAAAATACTCTAAGGTCCTTCAAGGCCTTGTGGCCGAAATTCCAAGGTCTTGGAGGGGCGAAATGGTCATTTCACACACTTCATGACACTCACTTGTATAATTATATAGTATCTATTTAAGGGAATTTAATTAAAGAAGCAATAATATAACTTAATAAAATGTGCTTGGAAGAACTAATATTTCATTACGCCACTTCATCATAGTTTCACATACAGTACAGTCGGGGTACAACATCCTCCCCTCCTTAACATAAGTTTCGTCCTCGAAACTTAAGGGATCTAGCCAAAAAGATGGGGGTATCTATTCTTCATGTCTTCTTCAGTTTCCCAAGTGGCTTCTTCTCCAGAATGGTGTTTCCACTGAACTTTCACCTTAGGTATAGATCGCTTCCTCAACTTCTTTTCTTTCCAATCAATGATCCTCAGGGGCTCCTCTATATAGGACGCATCTTCTTCAATCTTCCGCTGCTGATCCTCAAGAATGTGACTTGGATCATAAACATACCGGCGAAGTTGGGAGACGTGGAACACATCATGCAACTGGGACAGGGATGGAGGCAACACCAAGCGATACGCAACTTCACCAACTCTCTCCGGAATTTCATATGGTCCAATGAATCTTGGGCTCAACTTTCCTTTTATGCAAAATCTCTTAATGGAGAGACCTTTAAGAAAACTTTTTCCCCTTCTTGGAACTCCAAGGGTCTCCGTCTTTCATCAGTCCATATCTTACTTCTATCTTGTGTCGCCTTCAATCTTTACCGAACAATCTTTACTTTTT